>VZSF01008222.1:966-47754 GCA_013398295.1 Chionis minor
AGAGAAGGTTGAGGGGAGACCTCATCACTCTCTACGACTACCTGAAAGGAGGTTGTAGTGAGGTGGGGGTCAGTCTCTTCTCCCAAGCAACAAGCAATAGCACAAGAGGAAATGGCCTCAAGTTGTGCCAGGGGAGGTTTAGGTTGGAAAGGGTTGTCAAGCATTGGAACAGGCTGTCCAGGGAGGTGGTGAAGTCACCGTCCTTGGAGGTATTTAAAAGACAGGTAGATGTGGTGCTGAGGGACATGGTTTAGGGGTGGTTTTGGCACAGCTTTATGGTTGGACTCGATGATGTCAAAGGTCTCTTCCAACCCAAGTGATAGTATGATTCTGTGATTCTAATAGAGCTGCATACATTCATTTTCCTACCTGCAGAAAAAAAAAAACAAAAAAAAACCAAAAAACAAACGACTTCTTTCTGGGCACTTTAATACTCTCTTTGCATGACAAATTTACTCTGTAGTGTAGGTGGCTGCAATGCCTTCCCAGGGATGAAAAATTAAGAAATCTGGATTGTGAATATTTAATACAGCATGCACCCTGACTATTAATTTCACACTAAATAAAAAAAGCATGGAAACATTATTGATTCTTGACTGACATTATATGCAAAGGTACCTAATTGATATCAGGAGATATCATTTGTTAGGGAGTTTGAAAGAAAGGAGTTGCAGCATCCTCATAGTATTTATATGTAGAAATGAGAAAACTACATCTGTTGTTTATATAGACCCTTTACATTTACGAATATAAAACTGTAGACATTTACTCCCAAAAGATGATTCTTGGAAAGTGTTGCAATCGTAAGGATGAACTTCCTTAAAACACACTCTGTGTCACCATATGCTAACCAGCAACACGCTGTCACAATAGCATCTCAATACTATTATAGAAAATAGATTAAAAGTAATACAGACTTCAAACAAATGTAGAATTTCCAGAGAAGCACCGAAAAGCAAAATGTTAAATTTCTACAGACATTGACATTGAAATTGTCTTATTCTGTTTCAGATGCCAAGAAGAATTTGCATGTCCAAAATAACATGTACTACAGAAGTTGCTCAAACAATAGACGTTGCTTCTTCCTACAAACACAGCTTTGCCTCAGCTGCTGAAGGTTGTTACTATCTGCAGCTGTCTTGTCTCCTTACCTAAATTCTTCTACAAACATCTCAAAATGCAATCTGCTTTATTTTACTCTATTTCCTTTACAAAAAAGACGAAGTCAGAAAGCTACCTGTAACTTCCAATTACACCTAGTTCTCCAGCTTCACTCTTAGTCCTTATTGTATGTGAGGAAAAGAGAAAAGGAAAAGGTTACAGCCTAACTCGGCAGCTACATACAACAAATACAATTGAATGGCAGCTGGACAATTAACCACCTACAATATAGAATTCCTATTAATTTCTTCAGACCACAAACCTGGAGTAGTGCAGACAGTTCATAAGAAAGGAAACAGCTAAGCCATCCATCTCTATGGGCTGAAAGATTTCTTGGAAAACATTTCTCATTTGCCTGAATTTCACTTTGCTGTTAATATGAAAGGAGATGGGGACAGAGGGAAGGAAAGGACAAAAAACCGTGCATATAAATTTAAAATTTTACAAGGGGAGAAATAACTACAAAACAAGGGGAAAAAAATACATTATAACTCAGAGAAGCATGTCTCTTGAAAATAAATATCTCCTAAGCTCATAAACAGTGAGGCCAATGGTCATGAATGTAGCAGATGTTTATTGCCTCGTGCACCCTCTGCCACTTTGGGATAATCACTTAAATATCACCAAATCCAGTCTGAATTTAAATTAGCTTCATATTTTCTTTCATGATTATTCCATTAAAATAAACATATGATTAGCCAATTAAATAGAGAGGGAGAAAGGGAAAAAAAAAAGAAGAAAAGAAAAAAAAAACAACAGTAGGAGAGCAATAGCCTTTAATATTTTCAATTAAGATGCAGTGCCACCAATAAAAGAGGCTTACATTTTCATTTTATGGGCACCTATGGAGAGCATTATGACACAAATGACTCAGAGCAAGGTAATAGTTTCAAAATATATTGTAGTGGAGGACTGTAAACAGTATGGTGTATTATCTTAGATGGCATGTGATGAAAATACCAAGCTTCCAGAAGCGCATTCAGTATTGCTTCCAATATTTCTTAGGGCATGCATTTGCAATGCATGTCTTCCTTGATGGGAGCCAAAGCAATGTCCTTACGGAGACCAAAGCCCACTGCTACAGAGGAGCCTGCTTCTTGAGTTGTGTTTACATGTCGTGTTGGCTTTTGAACTCTACCCAGACACATCAGGCCAAAGCGCCAAGCTGTCAAAGAGGTTTCTAACAATATGCAATCACATGAAATCATTTGAGACTGGTCTAAATGAGCCATGGACAAGAGGGGGTGTAGTGGGTTGACCCTGGCTGAACACCAGGTACCCACCAAAGCCACTCCGTAACTCCCCTCCTCATCTGGACAAGGGAAAAAAAATATAAGAAAGGGCTCATGGGTTGAGATAAGAACAGGGAGAGATCACTCAGTAACTACTGTCATAGGCAAAACAGGCTCGAGTTGAGGAAATTATTTTAATTTATTGACAATTAGAAGTTATAGTAGGATAATGAGAAATAAAAACCACACCTTAAAACATCTTCCCCCCACTCTTCCTCTCTTCCTGGGGTCAACTTCACTACTGATTACTCTACCTCTTCTTCCCCAGCAGCACAGGGGAATGGGGCTTGGAGCCAGTTCATCACACATTGTCTCTGTCATTCCTTCCTCCTCATGAGAGGACCACAGATCCTGCCAGGAGCCTGCTCCAGTGTGGGTTTACCACGGGGTCACAGCCTCCTTTGGGCATCCACCTATTCCAAAGTGGGGTTGTCCACAGTCTCCAGGTGGATATCTGTTCCACCTTTAACCTCCATGGGCTGCAGGGACACAGCCTTCCTCACCAAGGTCTTCAGCGTGGGCTGCAGGGGAATTTCTGCTCTGGTATCTAGAGCACCTCCTCACCATCCTTCTGCACTGACCTTGGTGTCTGCAAATTGTTGCTTTCACTTATTCTCATTCCTCTCAGCTGGCTGCCATTACACATTTTGGGTTTGGACCCAAATCCCTGCGCCCCCCCTTCTTAAATATGTAATGCCAGAGGAACTATCACTGTTGCTGATGGACTTGGCCTTGGCCAGTGGTGGATCCATCTTGGAGCAGGCTGGCGATGGCTCTATCACATATGGGGGAAGCTTTTAGCAGCTTCTCACAGAACCCACCCCTGTAGCCCCCCTGCTAACAAAACTTTTCCACACAAACCCAATATAGGAAGAAATGACATATTTATCAGCAAAGTGTCAGCTAGGAGCCACTATCACTGTCCATACATAACTTGAAGAAAGCAAGACAAGTTTATTGGAAAACCTTCCATCCCAAAATCCCAGACAGCACCTCCATTATCTTCTTTATAGTAACATCTAAGAAAGTATATTAAAGGCAGAAACACTGAGCTTGAGTTTTACCAACGGGTAGTCATTTTCAGTAAGTGATTTGATCTTTATGAAGGTCTTTTCCCAGTTAAAAAATATTTAATACTTTAGAATTTTAACTTAAAAAAAAAAAAAAAGGGAAAAAAAAAACACCTTTGTGGTGAATGATGATAAATCCAGTTGGCTTCAAGTCTCAAGTGGCATTCTGCAGGGCTCAGTTTTGAGGCCAGTCTTGTTTAATAAATGTATTGATGATCTGTGTGAGGGGATTGAGTGCACCCTCAGTAAGTTGGCAGACGACACCAAATTGGGCGGGAGTGTTGATCTGCTTGAGGGTAGGAAGGCTCTGCAGGGAGATCTGGACAGGCTGGATCAATGGTTTGAAGCCAATGGTATNCAGGTCTTCTGAGGAGTGGCTGAGAGAGTTGGGATTGTTTAGCCTGGAGGAGAGAAGGT
Organism: Chionis minor; assembly: GCA_013398295.1. Classification (NCBI taxonomy): domain Eukaryota; kingdom Metazoa; phylum Chordata; class Aves; order Charadriiformes; family Chionidae; genus Chionis; species Chionis minor. Next base: position 4,907 of record VZSF01008222.1, read on the forward strand.
TGAGGGGAGACCTCATCACTCTCTACGACTACCTGAAAGGAGGTTGTAGTGAGGTGGGGGTCAGTCTCTTCTCCCAAGCAACAAGCAATAGCACAAGAGGAAATGGCCTCAAGTCGTGCCAGGGGAGGTTTAGGTTGGATATTAGGAAAAACTTTTTCATGGAAAGGGTTGTCAAGCATTGGAACAGGCTGTCCAGGGAGGTGGTGAAGTCACCGTCCTTGGAGGTATTTAAAAGACAGGTAGATGTGGTGCTGAGGGACATGGTTTAGGGGTGGTTTTGGCACAGCTTTATTGTTGGACTTGATGACCCTGAAGGTCTCTTCTAATACAAGTGATTCGATGATTCTATGATTCTAAAGAAAACCAACAAAAGCCCCCAACTTCAAATAGGACAAAATCTTAGGACAGTACTTATATTGACTTTCTCTGACAGAATCTTTTACTTTCCTTCCACATCTTTTGGAACTCTACACTTTTCCGTTCATAGAAAAGAGTTTGCAAAATACAAATAGGGGTAGATCTGCTTGGTTAATACTTCACTAAATGATCTTCCACCACTTCGTTGGCAGGAAAACACATGCCAAGCTTTTACTTGTTACTTGTAAATTCCCTATGAAGTACCTTCAGTTGGCATTCATTACAGCAAAGGTTTTAACTTGACTGTACCAGGCCACTTGCTTTATCTTGTCAGCCTCCTCTTTTTAACTAAAATATTAAAACAGGTGTAGAGTGGTACATAGGAAGGCACCTTTGAGTGACTCCACCTTCCTTGTCAAAAGAATAAAATGCTAAGTGAAGCAATGCACAGCTCATTAGGAGTGTGAATAAAGCAATAGGTGGGACTAAAGTCAGAAACAAAAGTCTTGTTACAAGTGGATGAATCTGGAGACTGAAATGAAACAAGCAACTCTGTTGTTATTTTGCATGTGCCTAGTAAGAAGATGTGCTACTTCCTTCCTGTATCCCTAACACCCTTCCCAACCCTCCCAGGGAAATTTTGGAGACTAATTTCCAGCTACTGACAAGCATACTTGAGTTGCTTACTGCAACGTTCTTCCTCCTTTTAAAATGTAACCCAAGGGAAGGATGTCTTTTAGTGGAAATGGTAGATGAAATTTAGCATCTGACAGATAAGACTCATCATGGCTTTTTGTTATTTGCCAAGAAGGTCATGTTTATGACCAGAATTTCTGATGCTTCAGTGTTTGAAATGGAGATCAAATTCTGCTGGAGTTACTTAACTGGACAGTCAAAAATCATGTTTTCAATATAATAATGAGTAGAAGTGGTGCAATTTTGGATCAAGAAGATATTGCCATGATTAGGGTGGAATGACAGCGGAGAACTTCTAAATCACTCCTTCAGCTTGGATGTTTTTCAGCAAGGTGTTCTATAATGGGAGTGGTATTCATGTATTTTACACTTCCTAGCCATAGATTTATTGAATTTCCTCTACTCTGGTGATATATTACAGATTAGCTGGCCAGATTGACAACAGATGTATGCAGGCATAAACAGTGGAGATACTGATAAATGACAGTAATGGAGGATAAGTGTTACAGGGGGTTCTATTGAAATGGTTGCTTCACTCAACTGCAGATGGGAGTTCTTAATAATGGATGCTCTTTAACAGCAAAATTTGCAGGAATGGTTTACTTTCAGATTCAAATGAAAATCAAGTCCTTTGTACCATATATATATATTCACTTAGATATAGCAAATGGGAATGCTGCTCTGGGAAAAGCTGACCTCAGACCTCCAAAATGGTGGTAAATCCATGAGCAGAGAGGTTGATCATATGAATTGCCTGTTTATTCAGCTCTAAAGTATGTGGAAAACTTTCACATCAGTACTGCCATCACTCAAGCTGAAACAAGAACATTTTTAATACATTCAAATATAACTGAATAGGCATGCCTCTCCAACAGATTCTTTGAGGAAACAATGTAATGATCAAGGAAAATACTAGTGGCAAGGGATTTGCATGTAGCATAGAATAAGGGGAATATTCTCAATTTTTGACCCTAAGCTCAGTTAAACATCATCAGGTGTTAATTTATTTGGTTTTGAGGGAAAGGGTTCAAGGAGCAGGGTAAAGCTAGAGTAGCAGGGACAAAGGTGCATGCTTGTCAAGGGCATAATTCAGAAGCAGGCACTAGACATAATTACTCAGTGACATATGCATTGTTTCAGTACAGCAAATGAAAATAAAGAAGAGACATTAATCAAAATGATAATCAGTCAATGATGCAATAATGGTGATCTAGCTGTACTTAGTTAGAGCTCCTCATGTCCAGGAAAATATCCAGGTAGTCACCATTTTCATACTGATTATATAATGAAAAATGAGGGTAATGATTCAGGTTTGGCAGCCACAGGATTCTCTTGTGCTGAGAAACTAATAAATGGACACTAAATCTTGATATACTTATCACATTGGGGCTGTCAGGAGTGCATAATCTTCTCCAGAAAAGTTTCCTTGATCATTTGCTGCAACACAGTTTACTTTTCCCACTCTACTAGCACTTTAATAGCATAAAAATACTTGGTATTACATTAACACTTCTTTTGGATATTATGTGTCTGATACACATCGATACTCAAATATTATCTCTTTTCAATAGAAGAGGGTCCCTTAACTAAGAAGGGCCAGACTAACTTGAGCAGTATTCGCGCTACAGGGACACACTCTAGCCCCTTGTAGACTCCTTGAATTTAGATTTTAGCACAGGCATGTTACCAGTTAGATTGAATCTGGGTAAAAATTTTTATTCTCTCCTCTTGTTCTACATATTGAATGAGAACAGTTAGCACTTGCTTCTGCTACTGGTAAGGACTATATTACTTCCTGGTTTCTCCAAGCAGAAAGGAAGCAGGGTAGCTATTGCAGTTACAGAGAGTACTTCCATTTTGGAAAGCTCACCTATTACAAGCTAGAAGTACCTTAACTTTCTCTAAATCGTTTTGTCATGATTTGAAAATATTTTCTTTTTTCTTTTTTTTTCTTTTTTCCCCCTTAGTGGCAGTAACAGAGCTGAAAATAGATGGTCATTCACTGGTAATCATAAATGAAAACACTAACTGATAAACAGACTTTTCAGAAAATACAGAAAATTTAAAAGCTACTACACCCTCTAAGGAAGAGCCTATTGTCTCTGGGGCATCTTTATGAGCTTTCATTTTTTAGGTTTGTTTTTTTTTGCTGCTGTTGCTGTTTTTGGTTTCATTTCATTCTGTTTTGGTTTTGTGGCTTGGTTTGTTGTTTTTGCAGAATAGAAAGAGTACATCACAAGACCTGTCAAGTTTCTTGCATGTCCAAGAAAATATAATTATTATATTCCTCTTCTATCACAGCATCTAATTCTCTGGATGTGTGCATATGCAAAGAGCCAGAAGAAAGTTCAGAGAAATTTCTCAGTCTTTCACTGCCTAAACTATGCTGGAATGATAGAGCTAAGATTCTTGATTTAAGTAAGGCTTTTCATGTTTCTTCATAAGATACTATGAAACAACCTGGAACAAGAACTGTTTCATATTTCCAGTAAAAGTTTGAATGAAAACAGAGGATTTTCCAATGCAAAGTTTCATGCTTGACAATCAACCAACTGTACAACCAAAGAGATGGGAATGACTGTTTAGGTAGTAGTTCATGCTGAAGGTACAAAATAATATAGAAACAGGAATATTTTCAAGAGAACATATGAAAATCTTCAGGTATACTCAGTATTAATAAAGTCTTAGGTGTATTTTGAGCTGAGTTTGTCTGAAACACTGCAGGAATTTCTCTCTGAAGACTTTTAAGTGCATACTGTACAAGCACTTCCATGAATAACCATGTAATTTATTATAACACATAACCTGAGAAGGCATTAGAGGATGGGAGGGAACTTTCATATTTATTGCCTGTGATTTCTAATTTCTCTACCAAATTCCAAACAGGAAGAATGTAATCATATAAGCAGTTCTTCCCACACACACCTGAAGTGATGTACCGCTGTACCTCTTAGAAATCTGATGCATTTTTCCAGGTCACATCCATATGAATACCATGTACCATTCCTTAATTATCACAGAATCACAGAAAGTTAAGGGTTGGAAGGGACCTCTAGAGATCATCTGGTCCAACCCTCCTGCCAGAGTAGATCCACCTACAGCAGGTTGCACAGGATGGCGTCCAGGCAGGTTTGAAATGTCTCCAGAGTCAAGAGACTCCACCACCTCTCTGGGCAGCCTGTGCCAGTGCTCTGCCATCCTCAAAGGAAAGAAGTTGCTCCTCATGTTCAGATGGAACTTCCTATATTCAATTTTATATCCATTGCCCCTTGTCCTATCACTGGGCACCACTGAAAAAAGACTGGCCCTCTCCTTCTGGCACTCTCCCTTTAAGTATTTGTAAACGTTGATGAGATCCCTCCTCAGCTTTCTCTTCTCCAGACTAAAAAGACCCAACTCCCTCAGCCTTTCCTCATAAGAAAGGTGCTTTAGCCCCCTAATCATCTTTGTGGCCCTTTGCTGCACCCTCTCCAGAAGCAGTTCCCTGTCCTTCTTAAACTGGGGAGCCCAGAACAGGACACAGTACTCCAGTTGTGGTCTCACCAGGGCAGAGTAGAGGGGGAGGATGACCTGCCTCCACCTGCTGGCAGAGTTCCTCTTGATGCACCCCAGGATACCACTGGCCTTCTTGGGCACAAGGGCACATTGCTGGGTCATGGGCATCCTGTTGTCCACCAGGACACCCAGGTCCCTCTCTGCACAGCTGCTTTCCAGCAGGTCAGCCCCCAACCTGTACTGGTGCATGGTGTAGGACTCTACACTTACTTTTGTTGAACTTCATACCGTTTCTGTCTGCCCAACTCTCCAGCCTGTCCAGGTCACGCTGAGTGGCAGCTCGGCCTTCCAGGGTGTCAGCCACCCCTCCCAGTTGTGTGTCATCAGCAAACTTGCTCATGGTACACTCTGTGCCTTCAACCAGGTCATTGATGAATACGTTGAACAGGACTCGACCCAGCACTGACCCCTGAGGAACACCACTAGTCATAGGCCTCCAGCTGAACTCTGCCCCATGGATCACAACGGTCTGAGACCTACCTGCTAACCAGTTTTCAATCCACCCCACTCTTTATTCATCTAACCCACACTTCCTAAGCTTGCCTATAAGGATGCTGTGGGAGACGGTGTCAAACACCTTGCTGAAGTCTAGGGAGACAGCATCCACTGCTCTCCCCTCATCTATCCATCCAGTCATGCCATCGTAGAAGGCTATCAGATTAGTCAGACATGACTTCCCCTTGGTGAATCCATGTTGACTACTTCTGATAATCCTCTTTTCCTCCAGATGCTTGGAGATGACTCCCAGAACAAGCTGTTCCATCATCTTTCCAGGGATGGAGGTGAGGCTGAGTGGCCTGTAGTTTCCTGGATCCTCCTTCTTGCCCTTCTTGAAGACTGGAGTGACACTGGCTTTCCTCCAGTAGTCAGGCACCTCACCTGTTCTCCAGGACTTTTCAAAGATGCTGGAGAGCAGACCAGCAATGACTTTTGCCAGCTCCCTCAGCACTCATGGGTGCATCCCATCAGGACCCATGGACTTGTGGATGTCCAGCTTACTTAACAGGTCTGTGACTTGATTGTCCCCAACCAAGGGAGAGTCTTCCCTGCTCCAGACTTTTCCTGTTACCTGTAGAGTCTTGTTATGTGCATGTGTGTGCTTAGGTGAAATAAAACACAACAAGTCTGCTCCAGAGGTGTGCTTCTCTCTTCACAATAATGCCACTGATGCATCCCATATCCTCTCAGGACATGTATCACTGCTGTGAGGGATCTGGTTTCTTTCACCTCCCTATCTGTTTGTTCTTAATAAACACATTATAGGGGTTTCAGGGGTTTTTTTTGTTTGTTTTGTGCAAACATTTCCAGATGATACTAATAACATTGTGTAACGTGAAAGCCATTGACTTTAAATTCTGTTTTCTTCCCCTCCAGTTCCTTCTCTGGAAAACTTCTTTCCCCTCTTGATATTCCCCATTTATCAACCACTTAAATACCTTGTGAGAGAATGAAGCCAACTAGTTGTCCATTTGATTGTTTGGCTCACGCATCTGCTTGAGGATATCTTGTTTACGTGGCATTTCTCATTATAATCGGAATATGCTGTTACTCACACAGAAGTGGCATCTTTGTCTCTGAAGCAACAGCACTTAGACTTCAGGAAATTTTAACAGAGAAGTCCACATTCAGCCTCTCACTCTAAATACCTGCTGTGAAAGAGCTTTCTTTTTCCTGTTGCTTTGAAACGAACAATTAAAAGGAGTTCAGCCTTCAGTAAGCCTGGGAACATGTGGGCATTTCTGGGCTTGGTGGAGGATGTGTCATCCTGTCTTGTTACCATTTGGCTTTATTTCTCACAATATGATAGTCATTTTCTTTTGTGAAATCAATGAAAAAGACAAAAAAAAATAATAAATTCTGAGAAAAATAGATTTATGATAATAATCTGAGTTTACAGAATGCTTCAATCATTTACTGCTAATCCAAACATGAGACATTTACCATTAAGGAATTTCCTTTGACAAATAGGGAAACTTGACTGCAGCTGGAACTTGTGAGGGTTCTTCAGATTTTCACACATTACTTCCTTTTTCTACTCCTATTTTCTTCCCCGATTGAGTTCCAGCAACTACTCTTACCTACACTGCCTGATTCAAAACCTATCAAAGTCATTGGAAATGGTTATACTAACTTCACTGGGCTTTGGTCCAGGTCCTGAGCCGTATGGAGCTTGAAGCAACCTTGACCTTAGAGGAGATGAAACAAGTCACCTTTGACATCGTAACAATAGTTTTCTACAATACATCAGTAAGATGTGTCACATATGCAGCATGAGTGAATCCACCTGCCAAGAGTGATACTTTTGCGTTACTGGCTGGTAGCCAGTCTGGTCAGTCATGCTATTCTCCCCTTATGATACAAGAAATTATGCATATTAGGCATTTTTTGTTCCTATCTAAAAATGACAGCCTGGGTTCTAACTTTGCATTAACTGCTCATAAAGTTCTGCAAATTTCTCTCCTGCCTTTTCTGATTAGCACATTAATGGTCTTCAGATGGTTCAGAGCAATGCCGCAGAAAGTTTGGATGACTAGCAGACTTTTGTATTGTCACTGCTTTGGAATGTTTAAAAAAAAGGTGATGCAATTAAGAAAAATTCATACAATTTATAAGAGGAAATGAATTGTGGTTTTGAGTGAAATGGCAGAGTCTTAATACGTTCCTCCCAGCAGAACATCCTTGCATCTCTAGTACACTCGGGTCATAAGTATACAACTTAAGCTATCACTGAGCCGTGATTCTCCTCAGTGGGTCAAGTGAATAGTGCTCTAAAACTGAAAAAGAATTTTTGTACATCACAAGTGTAATGTAAAATTATCACAATCAATCATAATAAAAAATAGGAAATTTTGTCTAGCTTATATCATCTATGTAACTGTTACTGAAGGATTCTTTTGTATGATGAATCCAATATGGTAATAGGCTTACAAAAAATCTTTTTTTTCTTCCCACAGGTATTTTCATGAGGATCCATAATTTTTCCCTGTTCAAGGTACTTGACAAAATTAAAAAAAGTCAAAATCTCAGAAATGGCCCTGAAAATATACCACCCTTGCTACAGCTACAGTAAAACTAGCAAAATTAATCAGTTTGTCTCAGTCAGCTATTCTTAATTCTTTCCTATCAGTATCAATATCAATATTTTTAACCCAATTTCCTTTTCCTTTGTTTTCTGTACCAAATTCTTTGCTCATGAGAAACAAACTAAGGTTATTTTTCCAGTGTGATGAAAAAGATGTTGAATTTAAAGTTATCTTACATATGAAAACCTGTACCCTTGACAAAGAAAAGTTTTGACTTTGAAAAGTAAGCATGGAAGTAAGCATATGAGGAAGGAAAGGGAAGCAGAAAGTTGCATAACCCAAAGTATTGTACCAAAGGCTTCCTAAACCCGGTTACTGATCAATGCTAAGATTAGTCCTGAGCTAAAAATCTTTTAAGGATAACCAGACGTTTCAGGTAGTGATTGTCTATTCAGTAGACTTTTTTTTGGGAGGGGGGTTTGTGTTTTGTTTTTTTTTTTTTTTAAATCAGTACTAAACTAGAGTTACAGAACAGCAATAAATAAACTAGATAATTGAACAATTGTCTTTTCTGAAAGTGTTTATTTCTTCTTGCAACCTGTTAAGCCCCATGCCATCATTTCCAGGACAGGGCATGTATATACATTTAAAAGTCCAAATGAAATAACTTCTTGGCTACATCCTAACTAGTTAACATCTTGTGATGTCTTACTGAACAAATACCTGTCCCTTCAAGGTTATTGTACATTCACTTCACTGCAGAAGTGGCTACATGTTCTTCAAAAAAGTTCCTATTGCATGAGACTATACATCAGGCATCCCTAGGCAGGTATAGTTTCTATAGTTTCCCACTGCAAGCACAGGCTGCACACTGCGTCAGCGAGATTTCACACTGGGGTCCAGGAGCTGCTGTTCTCATGCTTATTCTGTGCTGTTATCTCTGGGACAGTGCCTGATCAATCTTTAGTGGTGACACGCAGATCTTACAATCCTTAGGAAACCCTAGCATGGAAATCACCACATTACGCCAATAATTATTACCTTGCAGGATTTCTGTACGTGCAACATTTTACAGTAAACTGAGCAAAGAAGATGTCTTGCAGATCAAAGGACAAAGAGAAAACTGACACCCCAGGGAGACATCACTCACAGAGTATGGTGGTCTTGCGGGCAGATTTCTCCTCGCTGGCAATAGGTCTTAAAACTCATTTAACAGTGTATACCTCCAGTTTCAGAACTATGCTGGCACAATGCCCTGTCTCTTTAGCAATTATTATGAATTTATCCATGACTTTCTCAGTTCACGTCAGACTGAGTGTTACAGGTCTGGCAGCTGAATGATCCTGAAGAGCTTTGAAGAAGTATCTTCTCAGATGTCTCTGATATACACAGCACAGATGGTTATGCTGATTTATTTATTTATTCCCCTTCAAAATATGAATTAACTTTTTGCTCTAATCAAGTAGCCTCTGTGTTTGTACTCGAATCAGTGTATATTTTAGGCCACATCTAACAAATTGTTCACAGAGCAGTAATTGTGCTTCATAGCTTTAACTTCCATCTTATTCTTATTGGTCATACAGGCATCATTTCTACAAGGTTAATTGATGACACCAAACTCAGAAATGAGGGATCAAAATAACAATGACTATGTGAGATTTATGAACACAAAAAGAGTATTATAAGCTATTCTGAGATGGTGAATGCAAAATAGTTTTTAATGTTTAGAGGAGGGAGATGAGGGGCTAAATCATGAGAACTTTTTACAAACTCCATAGAAATTTCGGAACTCTTACAGCACTTGTTATGTAGGTTCACATATAAGGGGTGTGCCTGTAAGCAGGGATTGCACAGTCTGTGTTTGGGGACTTAATAATATGCTTGAAAGAAGGAAAGAAAGAAAGAATATCTCTGTTAAATGGGCATAATTTAGATTTCAGTATTTTTGTTGACCTTTGTTTTTTCTAGGAATACTTTGCATCAAGGACATGAATATCCATGCAATATTGGGAAGGGGTCCCATATTTTCATCTGAGATTTATACATCAACCAAAGACTGTGTAAGAAGTTCCAGGGGTCCAGCCTACTGCATGGTTGCCATGAGATTGTACTCCAAAAAGCAATTGGGATATGTTGGCCATAAGGCACATGCAGAAACTGACAGCACAATGAGTGCACAAAGAGCTTGTGGATACATCACATTCCCTGGGTATGTGCTGCACAGTTGATAAATGGATTGGCAGAAAGCTTGGTACATCTGGAAAAGCCTTACAGCATCTGTGCATGCAATCTTGTAGTGTTTGTGTACTGGAGATAGGTGTCTTCAAGACGCATCTGCATTGTGAAAGCTTCATACAATTGATTAGGGTGTCCACAGTGATGTTTTGCCTGGCACTTCAGGAACCCAATAACTTGTTCCAAACAATTACTCTGTCAGAACAAAGTCTTCAATTTTTTGTTTGTTTGGTTGCTTGCTTGCTTGTTTGTTTTATTTTCCCTCCTTGGAAATATGTCTCTGAAATTCAGTCAAATGATAGCCCTGCTTCAGGGGAATCTCGCACCAAAGGATGAATTCACCATTGCTGTAAGGATCTTGTGTGACCTTGACTAAGTCACTTCTTCTCTTTGTTCCTCAGCTTCTATCTGTAAAATGAAGATAAATGCATTTCCATACCTCATGGGGGCTTGCTAAAATGCATTCATTACCAAGAAGTATGCTTTATCTCCAATTTACAATTTTTTTTTCCTGCTGTCCTTGCTAGAAATCTAATTGTCCAACCAGTCCCAATATAAACCCTCTTGCTTCTGCGTGTAAGCCGGGATCCACCTATTAAGCTTTTTAGAACTACCTACTGCATATTTTTTCTCTCTGAAACCACAAGTACTGCTCTTTTTATATAGAGATTTCTGGACTGAACAGGAAGCTTTTCTAAACCAGACTAACTGTTCCTGTATTGCTCATTTTGTGTTGTGTACCATTCAGGGAATAGTGTCAGTGTTTATGAACAACTTGCCTTAAGTCATCAAAATGCAGCCATTATTTATGGAGGAACTGGTGCTAATTAAATCAGAGAGACTGTTGTGGTTTGGGGCAGACTGGCCACTGAGACGAAGGACAGATGGTCTCCCCTACCAGGACGGAGACACAGATTGGAGCATTTATGGAGATCATCTGATCTTACTGTCTTGGTTTAGCTCCAGCCGGCAACAAAGAACCAGGGGGCTGCTTGTTCACCCACGCATAGCTGTGGGATGGGGGGGAAGAATCTGAAGAAAAAATCAAAACTCATAGGTTGAGATAAAGNTTACATTTTCAGATCACTGAAAAGAAACGAAACAATTTCAGGACCAATATCCAGTTCCATCAAACCCACCTTTTTATGGTGTAATCACTTCTGGGAACTATTAGCTTCCTGTGTTCTTCTAGATCATTGATTCTATTCTGAATCTCTTAAATGTATTCTAACATTATATATACACACACACACCTATATACACATACATATATAAACACACATACAAAATTATAGGTCTAGAGAAAGAGGTGTTGATGAAACACTGAATGGATTATAAGTTGTTTTATTGAACAAAACTACAAATGTTAAGATCTGTCAAGCTGTCTTCAACTTCTACTCACGGTGGCTTTATTTTTAATTTTTTTCCCCTAGATAGACAATTTTTTTCCTCTGGACCTTTGTAGATTTTATAGCTATGTTATATGGAATGAGTGACTGCTGTTATTTTCAGCTTGGTTAATGGGGACCAGAAAAAAAGCACACATATAGTTGTATCATAGGTTCTGTCTACTGTCAAATTTCAGACAAACTGAGGTTTTCAGGGGAAAGAAAAAAGAAAAAAAAATCATAACTCAATGGGCTGAAAAACATTTGTATTTCTGCTGTGCAGTAACTGAGAGAAGAGGTTTTGATGCTTTTTAGTAGCAGGTCATCTTTGCCTTCANGGAAAGAAGAAAGCAACAGGACCATGAGAAGCCCAAGTCTGCTCCCAGCTTCCAAGAATCGACTTCCTGTCCCCTCTCCTTCCTCCCCATCCCCCCTCTGCACTCTCCTCCCACCCGCCCCANTGAATCTCTTAAATGTATTCTAACATTATATATACACACACACACCTATATACACATACATATATAAACACACATACAAAATTATAGGTCTAGAGAAAGAGGTGTTGATGAAACACTGAATGGATTATAAGTTGTTTTATTGAACAAAACTACAAATGTTAAGATCTGTCAAGCTGTCTTCAACTTCTACTCACGGTGGCTTTATTTTTAATTTTTTTCCCCTAGATAGACAATTTTTTTCCTCTGGACCTTTGTAGATTTTATAGCTATGTTATATGGAATGAGTGACTGCTGTTATTTTCAGCTTGGTTAATGGGGACCAGAAAAAAAGCACACATATAGTTGTATCATAGGTTCTGTCTACTGTCAAATTTCAGACAAACTGAGGTTTTCAGGGGAAAGAAAAAAGAAAAAAAAATCATAACTCAATGGGCTGAAAAACATTTGTATTTCTGCTGTGCAGTAACTGAGAGAAGAGGTTTTGATGCTTTTTAGTAGCAGGTCATCTTTGCCTTCAACAGTGAGGTCAAAAAGATCTGAGCAAGGCAGGGATCAAGAAAAAATAACCTTTGTCTTAGAATCTGCTTTTGGTGAACACGCTGCTGGGGTCTCGGCTGCTACTGAGTTCCTCTGTAAAAAACTGAAACATGACAAATGTTGCTTTGAGCAGCAGTGAAGAGCTGGAGTTGAAGAAACACCAGCAGGAGGAGGAGGGCAGTGGGGACAGTGTATGGAGCACCTGTGAGAACATGATTTGCACAGACTGTTTTTACAAAGCATGGTTCTGTAGGCAAAAGAACAAACTGTAGATTTCTATTGCCATCACTTCATTTGGACACCCTTTATGAAGAAGAAACTGACCTGCCCCAAAGATGAACTGCCTACAGTTTAGACAGAGAACTGTTAGTAGAGTGCAAATAACAAAGGAAAGTAGCTGGATCAATTTTCTCATCAATGACTAAAAAACGAAGCAGGACTGGGTTTAAGACTGTGGCCCATGAACATGCTGAGAAAATATTACTTATGGTTTTGTATTGATCAGGTTTTCCTGAGCTGCTAGTTCATTCAGTTCCTCCCCACCCTCCACCCCCCCTTTAAAATGGTTCTGCCAGTTTAGTCATTGTTTCACACTACTTACTATTAGGTAGTATTTTAGTTCATTATGAATATTCATACAATGCAAATTAGTTTTAAATTTTTAAGGATGAAAAGGTTTTAAACTACAGTTTTTCACATTTTATTTTCTTTCCAATAAGACACGACACATGACAAAACTTAGCTTCTTTTTAACTGCCACACAGTACCCAGTAACAAGTAAATCCCATGAAGACCATATGACACATTTCTCCTACCAGTTTTAGTCATTTACATACCATTTAAGGTACACAGCCTTGTGACAGCACTTACTCAACTGAAAATGTGGGAATTTCAATTGAGCAGAACCTCAAACATTTTTTCATATAAAAAATGTACAAAAAATTATAACAATCCAACATTTTAACACCATCTAGATTCTAGTCTCAAAACTCTGACATACATGGAATATTGTTTAGACATACCATTGAACTTGTTTACTAGTTAAAATATGTTGCTGTGGTAGTCAAAGTCTTACTATTGACAGGAATATATTGTAGTAAATTTGCTATTATTTTAAGGCCCATGCCCATTGTATGGCAGTGTGTATGTTTGCTGTTTCCTGTTGCAATGAAACATATGGATCTATCTTATGTGATCTGCATCACTGCTAATTACTCATTGATTGTTCATCCTTAGTTTTGCAGGATCTTTAGTCTCGTGACTTTCAGTGGTCTTGGTCAGCAGATGCTAACTGTAGCTCTCACACTAAACTACAGAGCAGCTAAGAACTAGACATTGCACAGATGCTAACCTTAAATAACATGGAGAAGTACTGGCCCAGTAATTACAGAACTACATCAACACACTGTGCAGGACTTAATATAAAATCCTATTAACCTTTTATGAAGGCCTGGATAAATTCCACCTGATTTTGTGCTATAGAGCTCAAGCACTCAACCTGGGAGGCTAGTGACCCTCATTTCTATAACTGTCTCAAACGAAAGGTGCGGTCCATCCAGGATCTGAAACCCCTTCAGACGCCACCAGCTCTCTCAGTTTTCTGAAAAAGTAGACAGGAACAGAATGGAGTGGAACAGATTAGCGTAGCGTAGCGTAGCATAGCATAGAATAGCGTAGAATAGCGTAGAATAGAATAGAATAGAATAGAATAGAATAGAATAGAATAGAATAGAATAGAATAGGTTGGAAGGGAACTTAAAGATCACCTGGTTCCACCCCTGTCATGGGCAAGGACACCTCCCATTAGACCTGGTTGCTCAAAGACCTATCCAGCCTGGAATGGAATGGAATGGAATGGAATGGGATAGGATAGGATAGGATAGGATAGGATAGGATAGGATAGGATAGGATAAGATAGATCAGGTTTTTGTTCAAGGGATCTACAGTTTAATCTTTCTGTTTAGATAGCTGGGTGTATTAAAATGAGATGAGGTGAGCCTGGACTGGAAAGCTGCATCTGTCACAGTGTCACCCTCTATGATTCTGAGAGGCTTAAAGTCTGAAGCTTCAACCAAGCGTGTCCTGAAATGCCTTATGGGCTAGCAGTTTGTCAGCACTTTAATAGATACGTAGGACTTTATGAGCATTTTTCTTCATGGAAAATGGCTTTTTGCCAATACCACGTATCTCACGAACTCCCAGTTGTAGGGATTCCACACTTCCACTGTGGATATAGCATAGATAATTCTATAGTGAAGTCACAAAACTTTGTGTATGCAAACTTGGAGCTTACTTTCCAAGGTCAAAACTTCTCTCCATGCTGTGTGGTTGCAAGGCCACTTTTCACATATTCAGTGAGACATCTCTTTGAAGATGTATCTCCAGCATATTAGAGATAGAGAGCAACCCTGACTTGACTTGACTTTCATGAGACAACACTTGCCTTCAGCTCTGCATCTTTGATATGCCATGGGCTCCTCCACATTGTAAGCTGGCCTTCAGCTTCAAAGCCAGTCTCCACGTGAGAAATCCACATTGTTTCACTTTTTCATGACAGTCAAAAAAGTGAAACTGCACATCAGATGCTGATTAAACCATGTTTTGGGACAGGTCTTTCAAACTTTATGGGGCAGGAACATCTGATTGCTATCTGCAAAGCTCAACAGCAGCAGTGTTTACTACATTGTATAATCCACTGTACTTCTCACCTGAGCAAGCCCTAGCATAATCTTAAAGACCTGAGAAATAATTCTGTGGAATGCAAAAGAGAGTGGAAACAGAAATTCCAAGGCTCAGAACATAGGGTCAAACTGTTGCGTGACATCATCTAAGCAAGGGCAACTCATAGCTGTGCCTTTGAAAGGAACGTGGATGAGGAAATACAGAGTTACTAGACTATACAAGCAAAAAATACCTTTTGTTGTCTTAGGTCTCCTAGGTGCTTTCTCATTTTTCAGCCACTTGCTGCAATAACTGTGACTTTTTTTTTTTTTGTCATAATGATATGACTCATAACTGTAATTGAAAGCTGAAAGTGTTACATCAAGACAATTATTAATATCAGCAAAAGTAAAACATGACAGTAGATAGCATTGTCGGTGCAACTTACTCACAAAACGGTGGCAAATCCCCGTCTTTTTCACACTGAATGTGGCACCATATGGAAAAAGCAAGACCAATGACTGGCATGATTCTCACCGAGTAACAGGAATCTTCTTGATATTGAAAGAGTATATTCTATGAAAAACAAGTTTTTGTAAAATACCATGTTTTCATTAAAAAATAGTTTGCTAGCTGGCTGGTTGGCTTTGTTGTTGTTGTTTTGTTTTTTAATTGAAACACCCCAAAATGGTATTGGGATAATTTTTATGGAGGAGAAAGCTTGTACAAGCATATAAAAAAAAGAATAAAAGCAAAATCTGGAGAAAAATTAAGCAAATTTTGTTTTTTTCTTTATATTAATTTTGTCCTTGTTTGAGGTAAAATAAAACTAATTTTCTGTTCAGTAATTTTACTTTGCAGCTAAACCTCTTCTAACTGAACTTCCTGAAATTAACAGCATATTGTCAAGACACTATTTGCTCTCAGAATGATAAGGCCTGATTAGTTGCAATTTATGCCAAGGAATGGTATGCAAAGATGGTCTTGCTTATACTTACTGCTATAACAACCAAGGTCAGCTAACTGTTATTTCCCCCGTGGAGGGTCCGAAGTGGAAAATTGTAGAGGGGTTGCACCTGTGCAGAGGAGCAGACAGGACAGGTGAACCAAAACTGACCAACTGTGAGTGCGTACTCTCCCCTTTCGAGTCACCGCTTGATCTTTATCTCCTGTAACCCTGCCCAAGTGATAACAACCCAAGGTGGTCATATTGAATGTATATAGCCATGATCCGGGGCTCCGTGTGGTTTCGAGGAGACAGATAACAACACAATAACCAGGGGTTAACTTCAGCAATGCTGGTTTTGTGGTCAATATGCAAATATGACTATAAGTCAATCATCTTACTCCTATAAATAGTAAGCAGCACAAGAGCCCTTTCAGCTCCCCTGAACAGCAGCAGGCTGCATGCCAGGGTCTCCCCTTAACTAGGGACATGCTCAAAGTTACTCCTTGTTACAACAGATCCTTGCTAAACAACTAACAGCATGCTAAACTTTGAAAACTTAGCTAAGTGATATAAAGTATTGATTATGCATATATGTAATTCTTTAGATATAAACCATTGACCAAGTTTGGGACTAGGATTGGATCCAGCCGCACCTAGATTCTTCTCTGAGAAGGAGTTTAGAAAGCAAAGGGGTCCTTTCTAAAACCTTGACTCAATGGGAGGGTCTCCCTGACAGCTCTGGCTGACCCTGTCTTCTATGCAGGAAATAACAAAGTGCACCTTGTTCTCTTGAATCTTTTAAAACACTGTTGCATTTACCATCAAACTTCTTTGAATCCCTGTTTTATACCAATAGATTTATTGCTTCTTCTGTCTGTGAGTGAAGTGCATTCATCCTTCTGCAAAACCAACAGGGTATTCCATCCCATCTGCCTCATGCTCACTATGAAAACTGAAGGATCAAAGGGTCAGCCCTCTTTCTTCAATAGCCAGCATCCAAGGAGGACTCTTTCTGTTCATCTGCCTTTGATCCTGACCCTGTGCATTCCTGAATCCAGACCCAGAATCAAGTTCCTGTCCATTTCTGAGTCCACTCTGGGACTTCCTCAGTGCCTGTCAGTCATGTGATCATCATCCTGGGAGCTCGATACTGGTTTTGTATTGTATAATGTATCTACTTAATTATTCTATTTTTTATTATTTTATTAATTTATTAATATTTTCATTAAAGCAGTTTACTTTTTTCCTAAAACATGTCTCTTTCTCTCCATCCTCTCTTTGGAGAGAGAGGTGGGAGAGAGCATCTGTCATTTGTTTTCAAAAAACAAAGCAATCCATTAATAAAACTCCTCAAGATGTTAAAAGAAACATCCCAAATATGCTGGCAATTTGAGAAGGAAGAGGATAAAACAGAGACAGTCATATTCTCTCTCTGAGCAGAGTCACAATATCTGGGACATCAGGTGCATTAAAAGCTAAGAAAAACCAGCTGGTTATGTTCATCCTCAGCAGTTTTTATTCTCTATTACCTTACCTGACTTTTAACCCTCTAGTCTACCACCACTGCTATACATTGAGGGATTCCGGTCTGTGATGGGTCAGAGAGGAGACAGCAGAAAAGCATGTTGTTTATTGCATAGTATAATCTTCCCAGCTAGCCAACTGTTGCATCATTTTCCATTCAATGAGCACTTGAGTGTTAGCAGATTGCCTCCAGGTTGAGTGCATAAAATGCTGTAGGTGCTTTTTGTGGCTCACTGAAGGGAATGTAACTGACACTGACACTATGTGGAGCTGAGACGACATTAATACAATAAGACAGAAACAGAGTCAGGCCATGGAAAAAGAGTTTGGCCTGAATGCTAGCTATGGATTCCTTTTCTCTTTTGGTTCAAGAGCTGCCCATGTTCTAAGTCAGAAGTGACTGCAATTGGAGCAATGTGTTTATTCTGAGCTCCAGTAGATTAGATTCTGTTCTTGAATGCATCTACAGAATTCGCAGGGACTCAAAGGGAATTCTACTCTAGGAACAGTGTTTTATTCTTGTTTGGTAAATGTCTTCAGAAGCATCTAGGGTGAAAGATATATGGCAACACAAAACATTTGTGTATCACACTGTAATAGTAAATCTATATTTTTATCAAGGATCATGTAGCAATATCTATATAAATAAATTCAATATATCTGGACATGGGAACCTGATTAGCGGCAACGTATATACATAGACCTGCCCGTGGCATATTTTTAACCTAAGCTATCTAGAACTCTTCCAATCAATTCTCAGATGTGGATAAGGAGTTAGCTTAATCCAGACATGATTTCTAATGAGTAGTTCACATGCAATTACTTTGTTTCATAGGATAAGCAAGTTAGGCCAATACAGGTCAGGGTTAATCTGCTGCTTGCAGTGCCTGAGAACAATCCCAAGTGCTTTTAATTTATGAGGGTAGATGTAGCCACTGGTGTCACAGACTTGCCACAGAGGTCTCACTGCACTATTGAAATGTTGGAAAAGAGCTTGGTCGCCTCTGCATCAATATTTCTTTTCCTTGGATAAAAATACTGTACAGCTCACAGAAGATCGTATCACATTTTCTCACCTACTTCTCCTGGGTGAGGCTCCCATTGAAAAGTCCTTGTGACAAGAAGTCCTTTGAAGAGAATGAGTAGCAGTACAATGACCTCAGCTGGTTCATCAGGACACAAAATAGATATGGAAGTAGCAGACCTAGCTCTGAATTTAAGTAAATTCATGGGTGTGCCATAGATTAAATAACTGACTAAAAGTAACAAAAATAGCTATAGTGCTTACAACAAAGAGACAGCTGACAGGTTTACCTCGTCTGAGAAAAAAGGATTATGAGAAATCCCACAGCTGGGATAGGCTGATCCTATGAGTGTTTTGGGTTTTTCTTGTTTGTTTGTTTGTTTGTTGGGGTTTTCTTTGTTTGTTTGTTTAAGAAGATGGCCATTATTGCACAGTGAGTGATGCGAGCTGCTTGCAAAGACATGAGATTGTCCTAAGTCACAAAGCAGTGAACTGAAAGGCTTGTGCTGGCAAAAAAAAGAAAAAAATGAAATAAAATCAAACCAACAAAAAAATGAGCAAAGAAACACAGAACAATCTTCCTGAAGACAAGAAGCAAGAATTGGTTGGAAAAATTAAGGGAAATGGAATTTGTTAAATTCTAAGCAACTCAAGGCGTAAGATGAACGCTAGTAGAAGTTTTTAAAAGGCATCTGAAATCAAAAAGATAGTCACATAATAAAATGATGTGGGTACGAGACTGAGACTTGTGAAATGTCTGTCTCCATTACCCTGACAAAGAAAACACTGCTATGTTAAAAAGAGAAGAGAAAAAAAGCATAGTTTTCATGTACTTCTTCATTAACTGGTCAGAAGTGAAACTGGGCTTATCTTGTTGAATTATCAAAGCAGAAAAATGCTGAAGACAAAAAAAGGTGCAGTAACATAATCATAAGCAGTAAAGCAACATACTTCTAAAGCTCTCAAAGTCATCCAGTTGGCTTAAAACACTACAGGTGAGTTTGACTAGTAAATTTCAACACTAAACGTTTGATGAATTTGACCAGTTTAAAAAGTATAACCATATAGTATAATAGAATCATAGAATCATTTATATTGGAAGAGACCTTTAAGATCATCAAGTCCAACCATTAACATAACACTGCCAAAATCACCACTAAACTATGTTCCTAAGCAACACATCTACATGTATTATAAATACCGCCAGGGATGGTGACTCAACCACTTCCCTAGGCAGCTTGTTCCACCTAATAACCCTTTTGGTGAAGAAATGTTTACCAATATCCAATCTAAACCTCCTGGCATAACTTGAGAACATCTTCTCTTGTCCTATCACTTGCTGCTTGGGAGAAGACTAACCCCCACCTTGCTACAACCTTTTAGGTACTTGTAGAGAGAGATAGGGTCTCCCCTCAGCCTTCTCTCCTCCAGGCTAAACAACTCCAGTTCTCTGAGTCAATTCTCATAAGACTTGTGCTCTAGAACTCTCATCAGCTTTGTTGTTCTTCTGTGGACCCGCTCCAGTACCTCAATGTGTTTCCTGTAGTGAGGAGCACAAAACTGAACACAATATTCAAGGTGTGGCCTCACCAGTGCCCAGTAAACGGGCACAATCGCTGCCTTAGTCCTACACACCACACTATTGCTGATACAAGCCAGGTTGCTGTTGGCCTTCCTGGCCACCTGGGCACACTGCTGGCTCATATTCAGCCAGCTGTTGATCAGCCCCCCCAGGTCCTTTTCTGCGAGGCAGCTTTCCAGCCACTCCTCCCCAAGCCTGTAGCGCTGCCTGGGATTGTTGTGACCCATGTGCAGGACTCAGCACTTGGCCTTGTTGAACATCATACCATTGTCCTCAGCCCATCGATCCAGCCTGTCCAGATCCCACTGTAGGGTCATCTACCTTGAAGGAGATCAACGCTCTTGCCCACGTTGGTGTCATTTGCAAACTTACTCGATCCCTTCATCCAGATCATTGATAAAGATATTTAAAAGAATTGGCCCAAATACTGGGCCCTGCGGAACCAGACAACAACTAGATTTAACTTCATTCACCACAACTCTGTGGACCTGACCATCCAGTCAGTTTTTTACCCATCAAAGGCTGATTGGGCTGTTGAAGCCGTGAGCAGCCATGTTTCTGGGCCCACTTGATTCTTCCTGTTTTGTGATCTTCCATTGCACTATCTGGGAGTTGTAGCTCTTAGTCCCACATAAACTCCTTGTTCTACTTCTCAGGAGACATCCAGATACATCACAACTGTGAGCTGCAGTGATACCTTCTGAGGGGCAAAACTTGGCAGAATGCTTTTGTGAAGTATTAAACCAAAGTGAAACAAAAGGTCTAATTTTTTCCCAGATAATTCATTAAAAAAGGGAACAAAAAAGATAAGTGAAAAAAATATTTCTAGAATTTCCAAAACAGTCAGAATTTTTTGAATTTGAATATCCATCACAGGCTGACTTTAAAAATCGTTATTACTTTTCATATAAAAATGGCAAAATCTAATAAAAGAATCATAGAGTCATAGAGTGTTAGGGTTGGAAGGGACCTCTAGAGATCATCTGGTCCAACCCCACTGCCAGAACAGGTGTGCCTACAGGTTTCACAGGATGGTGTCCAGGCAGGTTTGGAATGTCTCCAGAGTCAGAGACTCCACCACCTCTCTGGGCAGCCTCTTCCAGTGTTCTGCCACCCTCAAAGGAAGGAAGTTTTTCTTCATGTTCAGATGGAACTTCCTATATTTGAGTTTATACCCATTGCTCCTTGTCCTATTACTGGGCACCCCTGAAAAAAGACTGGCCCCCTCCCTTTAAGTATTTGCAAACATTGATGAGATCCGCCCTCAGTATTCTGTTCTCCAGACTAAAATGACCCAACTCCCTCAGCCTTTCCTCATAAGAAAGATGTTCCAGCCCCTTCATCATCTTCGTCAGAATGTTATATTTTGGTTTTAGCCAGATGTTTCAGTTGACCCCAAACATTCAATGTTTTATTTCATGAAGATGGCAATTTGTGTGTGCATGTGTAGTTTGTTTTGTAATTTTAGTTCAAATTTCATAGGAAAGTATTTAAATAATACAATTTAACGTAATTCCATGTTGCGGGGGAAAAAAGTCCACCAAATAAACCACTATTTTTCTACCTAGAAAATGCTGTGTTATTTGCATCTGACTGCAAAGGACCACTGAGTTTTCAGGCAGTGAGATGTTTTTTCAATTTGAAAGGGCATTTTAATTAAAATACATCTGAAAACTATATGTTCAGTAATTTTGAATTTCTAAATAAATACAGTGCAGCAAGTTTTTTAGTAAGCATTTACATGCAAGTGAAATGGGTCATGTTGCATTGTCACAAGGCTAAATTCTTCTCTGTAACATACCCAGTATTTTCAACCTCATTTCACACCTATATATTTTATTCTTTCTGGCACCTGAGAGAAATAAAATGAAATAGCATCAAATAATTCAGTACTAAGTAGCACTCCTTTTTTAATAGCAAGAATAACAATATCTTTAAAAGAATGCTTATAAGTAAGCAGGGTGGAAAAGTTAGAGTGAGAGAAGCTGAAATTGGAAAAGCATGAGTGTTAAAAATGAAATGACAATTATAAGAAAAAAACCTCCTTTTCACCTTATTTAGTCTCTAGTGGAACCGATTTGTGATCACTAGAGTGTCACTGTGTGTGTTTTGTTTCACCTATATCTACTTTAGATTGATTATAACCATATATTCCCTTAAAACAATTTATATGGAAAGCACTCTATACTCAGTATCTTTTTACATATCTTTAACTCCATATATCCAATGAATGATTTTTTATTCCAAAAGTCTATGTCTATACTTCTCTGTTTATGCTAAAAAAAAAATACAAATTTTGAAATGCAAAGTTTGCTTAAAAATAAGTAATGTCAGAATTGAGGTTATTTAAGCAACACTATTATACCTGCCTCATGTCCACACACAGAAATACATGGTCATGAGCTGTTTGATTTCCACACTAATTAAAGTCATGTGACTCACCACAGTGTCTCAGGAGTTGTAGTTCCCGTTCTTTCTTGTTCTTTTCCTGAGCCCTGACCTTAATCTGCCTGCATCATACATGGTGCATTGACATCTTTATCTGTAGCTGTGGGGCAAAACCCCTACAGTAAAACATTTTGATCTTTTGTCCTCTTCAGATCCCTACCTCAGATCCTCCCTCCCATTCTGATCTTTGCTCATGATAAGACAGTCTATGTCATGTTGCAGGAGTGCACAGGTAAACTGCTAGTGGAAAGCACCTAAAAGTTTGCACAAATGTCTTGCTAAACATAGAAAACATTGTCATCCTTAGCAAATGAGCTAGAGTATGTGATTTTTAAACAAAGGTATTAATATCTTAGAGATCAGAATGGCAGGCTTGTGTCCTTTGAACAGACTTGAGTGTGATAACCCCAAGGGACTTTTTTTATTTCCAGGACAGAGCAAATGCCCATGATTCTTCATGACAATGGAAGCCATCTATGATAACTAGGATCTCCCTTTTTTTTGGCTTGAAATTATTAAGAAGTAGAATTTTGAATCTTTGAGATTCATGAGAGCCAGTTTCTTGTATCATTGCAATTTTGAGTCATAAGGCTGGATGCTAATACTGTGGGGTCCTGCAAAAATAGGCCAGTAAAGAATGGTCAAGGAGAAAACTTTGCAGACTACATGTCTCATTAGAAAAGAAGTATCACTGGAGACATTAAAAACTAGATTTCTCTGGTGACATTCCATATTCATTTACGTAAAATAAGGAATGAACTCCAGTATTTCAAGTCCCCAAACTTAGTTTCTATTGAAAGGATTGTCCAGGTGAATCCTGAACAACATATATTGCAAATATTACAAATGATATATTATTTTTTAATCCAAAACTGGCAACCGATTTTTTCGTTATTTGAATACTCAGTATTAAAGCAGGTTGAGGGTAAAAACTTCATGAAATAATAGTCTCAATACCTAACATTTTTTCATACCTTTTCTAATGTCTTTCCAGCAATGTGAGAAAGTGTGTGAGTGTGAAGGAACTGAAGGAGGAAGGGATAATACCACCTTTTCCTAGTTTCATTCTGGAAAAGTAAAATAACTTCAAAAGAGCATCCTGAAATGGGGAAATGGGGGAAATATTCTGGTCTTCTTACTAGCTGCATTTTAAAAGACGTCCAAAGAAACCTGAGGAAAGCAGAATAACTTCACAAAGGAAACATTCTTTCTGTTTTCTATGAAGAAGCTATAGACTCTTTTACTAATCAAAGAACATAGAAAATTCAGTTTGAATGTTATTATGCTAAAGCAAGAGAGCAAATTCAATCTTTCAGCTGTAAAAAAAGATTTTACACCTATTTTAAATACAAATTCCCAGACACCTTTGTATAGTGTCTCTACTCACCCCTTAAAATGAATAGATTCTTCACTGCTGAAATCTTGAAATCTTTATCAATACTAAGTGCCTTTCACCAATGCGTGTTCTAGTTCAATGACAGGTTTTAGGATTAGGTATTAGAACAGTGCATGCCTATGCTGTGACTCATGCAGGTCAGATTACTTATCCACAAGGTCCTTTGTTGTTGTAAACCAAATGAATCTAATAATCATATATAAAGGTGGAAAAGCACATAGGTGAGAAGGGAGACAAAGCAGAAGAGGCATAATCCAACAGTTTTGCAAATTCCCAAAGGAAATATAAAACAATAAAAATGCAAAAAATATTCTGATTTTGTTATGTATATGCATACACACATATTGCACCTTGGAGGTGATCTTAATTTGGAAGCTCAGAACTCTGTAGATTATTTTTGTAAGAATCACTGCATTAATGCAGTTTATATCTTGCCTGCTACAGCAATTGATAATCTGATTTAACCCTACTAAAGACTTGCTTCAGTATGCAAAAACAGTGAAGAGGCAGCGTAACCACACGCAAACAATGACTGCTCCCATCCTGGCCACTCTGCAACTGGGAAGCGATTAATGAACCCTTGCACGGTAGAGATAGAGAATACAACTGACAAGATACAAATTCACAGCCTTAAGCTGCCTTATGTTTGCTAAAGTGACATTTCTCATCCCAGTGTGTTATATAGGGACAAAAAATAATGAACAAACAATTTACCATATCTCAAAAAGTCACCACTCACCCACTGATCTACAGTACTGGAACCTATATGTGTTCTAGTCTGTTGCAAATGAAAAATAAAAGGGTTTACTTGAGCCATTATAGTTACTCCCCATTGTGCGGAGTCTAGATGCACAGAGTCCAGGATGTCTCACTAGGTTTTTGTTATGTCATCGATCATTTTGCCTATAGAGAGATTTTTTGGAAAACCTATAATCCATTTAACATTGATGATCTTATATAGAAAAGTGTCTTGGGAAGATACAAAGAACTAGGACAAAGAATATCGTTGATTATTACAGCTTGACTGACTTGTTGAAACCAAGGAAATGGTCATCTGCCAGTGCTGTCAGTGTCTCTGTCCTTGCATTTCATTCAATTATTGGATTTAATGGATTTTGATTCCATTTTAAAACTATATTCTACGGACAACTATGGTGTTTGTGAAGTAGAGAAACAAAACTCCAGTGAAACAGCTACTGTCATCCCTCGGCAGATAATCATTTCAAGACTTAGATCAAGTAATGAAAAAAAGTGAGGCTTCATCCACCTCCCTGTCTGGGGGCAAAATTTTAGGCATTACTCTCTAGTCATGCAGTGTAAGCGGCAGGAAACACTTTTTTCAGGTTTAATGATTTTTTTGTTTGTTTGTTTGTTTGTTTGTAAGTGTTTGGGGAAAGAGTTATATTACAATTCTTCTTTCTTTTTCTCTCATTTACTATTATATGTGGGTGAGTAGGGGCTAGTGAACAATAAATTACACTACTTAGAGATGTAGGCTAAGGCTTTTCTTGTCAGTTGTGTCAGTAAAGTACACACATAACATCGGTTTCCCATTATACACATCATTCAGACTCATATATTACTGAGTATAATGGAAAAAGGGGCTACTGAAATCTAAAATGAAAAGAGAAATTGAAGTACAACCAGCGAGCAGCAGCTGAGCCAAAAAGCAGCTGTGGCAGTGAAACATTTAGTCACTGCTGCTGGAAAAAGAAGAGCTATTGGCATTGAGGGCATACAGTGCCACACACTGGGAAGCTTTGCAGCAGATGGGTTTCTGTGGGACTGGAAGGTACTCATTTCTTAATTTTTTTTTTTTCCTGATGCGTTTGCATTTCATTTAAAATAATTGAATACAAGCGCAAAACACAACCTAGGTCATGCTACCGGCCAAGTCTTGCCAGCTGCCTTTATTGCTTGTTTATACTAAATGGCAGATGCCACAATTTGTTCTTAGGCTAAATTCTTGTCTTACCAGTTGTGCTACTGGGTTACTTTGCAATAGTGTTGTAAAGCCTCATATCTGGATCACCTTATGTTCAGAGTTAGTGTTAGATCTTGGAGCGATATGGTTCACTCATATGACTCATACTTTTTCAAGCAAATTCTGCTCTGTATAGTGGTCAAACCAGTACCTTTCCATGTAGGCAGTTTGTAATAATACACTTAGAAACGTGTGATGAATGGCCATAGGTCATTGATAATATGTGCAAAATCTCTATTATAGACTGTCAAAAAAAGGCTGTGCATTTTCTATGGAAGTACTTACAGGTAGTCTTTAACATCTTTTAACAATTTCATAACAACAAGCACACAGAGGCTGTGTTAAACACAGTCTAAGGTTAAAACTGATATATTTTCCCTTGTTTCAACTAAAGCTGTCTAACACTCAGCAGGAGCTCCTGCAATGTTCATTATTACTGTTATTCACATTGTGTTTTTACTGTTACCATAAGACCATAAAACCACCAAATGGTTTTGTTTGGAAGGGACCTTTAAGGATTACGTAGTCCAGCCCCACTGTGATAGGCCAGGACATGTTTCATCAGACCAAGCTGCTCAAAGCCCCCTCCAACCTGACCTTGAACAGTCCAATGATAGGGCACTCTCTACTTCTCTGGGAAAGTTTTCCAGTCTCTCACCAGCTGTTGTTTCATGGTAGGGCAAAAACAAATACAATTCACAGATCAGTTACTCTGATAACCCGTTTGGATAACCTCTTACTTCCTCTCCTTACTTAGGAAGTGTCATAGATTGTTCTGTACAATAGAAAGCCCCAAAAAAGGAAAAAAGATGACATGTTATCATCCCTATTTCACAGAAATGGGAAGACTAAAGAACAAGGAAGTAGAACTTGAACCGCAGGTCATTAAATACCTGAGCTGTCTTTCCTTAAAATTTATGAAGTGAACAGAAGATGGAAGAACAGCCTCAGTTCTGACTTTAAAGCTGTGAAAAGCAAAACAATGTTGAGGCTCATTATTAATTATAACACACTAGAAAGGGAGGCAGAAGGGTGGTGGAATTAAAGTCTATTTTCTGAACTAATACTTATAAAAACTGAATGGCATCATCTTTGATTTCATAAATGTTCTGGAAGAAAGTGTAGTGATTGCATAATAGCCACATCAAAAGGGTGGTTGATTAGTTTAGTCAATTTGGCATACATTTCAGCTATTATTTTCATTTGTGAAGCAGAGGCTGAATGACACAGTTGCTTTTATCCTGCGCACTTTGAAAATGAGCACCCTAAAGTCAGAAGTGGTTCTTTCTTACTTCTTCACAACTTGGGACATAACTGTGACAACAGTAC
The DNA here is from genome assembly GCA_013398295.1 of Chionis minor. Classification (NCBI taxonomy): domain Eukaryota; kingdom Metazoa; phylum Chordata; class Aves; order Charadriiformes; family Chionidae; genus Chionis; species Chionis minor. The sequence continues at coordinate 32,056 of VZSF01008222.1, forward strand.
TGGAATATCATGGAGTCAAAAAATTATTCAGTACTTCAGGTTTGATGGGAATTATGGATGTCTTATTTTGCAGGTATCCACTCAAAATAGGGCCAAAACCTTACATAACTTATATTAGCTCCTATAGGTGTTCCGAATTATGTCTTCCATTACTTGATCACTGCAGTATCTCTAAGAATATTATTAATACCAGCATGTAGTTATTGTCTGTGTTGTTTGTCAAACAGTTGGACAATTCCATCATCTTTTCTCCTCTCAACTCCATGGCCTTTTGGTGGGAACTTAGTGCTCACTGAAATATTTCCCCACACCCGAAAGGATCTGTCATGGTTTGGGCTAGACTGGCCACTGAAAACTGACAGATACTCTCCCCCACCTCTCTCTCAAAGGAAAAAAGGGAGGAAGAAAAAAAGACTCATGAGTTTAAGAAAAATCTAAACTATATTAATCACATATTAATAAAATAATAAAAAGAAAATAATGAAATACATACAATATATGCAAAACTGCATCAGTCTCCTGGGTGATGATCATGTCACTGACAGGCACTGGGAAAGTCCCAGACTGTACTCAGTGATGGACGAGAAGTGGATTCTGGATCTGGGTTCAGAAATGCATGGATCAGGGTCAAAGGCAGACAAACAGAGTCTTCCTCAGACACTGACCATTGAAACAAGAGGGCTGACCTTTTGATCCTTCAGTTTTTCTACTGAGCACGAAGCCAGGTTTCGGGTCACCTCTCTTGTCTGCTCCTCCGCACAGGTGCGACCCCTCTATGCTTTTCCTCTTCTGACCCTCCAAGCGGGAAATAACAAAGTTAGCTGACCTTGGGTATTGCAGCAATAAGTATAAACAACAGCTTCTCTGCAGACTATTCTTTGGCATAAATTAGAAACAATCAGGTCTTATTACTCTGAGAACGAACATTATCTGGACAATATGCTGCTAATTTCAGAGAGTTTATTTAGTTGGAAGAGACTTAGCTGCAAAGTAAGTAGGGTTGCAGAACAGAAAATTGGTTCTGTTTTACCTCAAATCAGGACAAGATCCATGAAAGGATCAAAATCTCTTTAAGCACCATTGTTCATAATGGTATATATGCTTACAGGTACACTGAGGTAAACAGGATGTAGAGTCAAGGTATACATGACATCGCTTTAGGAATCCCCCATACTTCTTGCAGGGAATCTTGAGTTTTCTATACATCCAGAGAGAGAGTATCAGATGGAAAGCAGGAGCAGAACAACTCTGCCACCAGAGCTTGTCAGAGAGGGAAGGTGGTATGAATTCTTCCAGCCATTTTCTTTCATCCATTTTTGTCTTGCTTTGTCTCCCAGATTTTCCTTTGTATTCCTCTCTTTTTCATCCTTGTTTCTAGTCTATCATTCATTTTCTTGTTTTTTGTCTTATTCTTCCTCTTTTTTCCTCCCAAACCGCTCCCTCTTTGTCAGTTCACATACACCCCGATCTCTGTAAAACAGAGTTTTCAAAGTTTATGTAGTTAGTGCATGTTGCTTGCTCTGAGAGAATGAGGGACACAGAAAGTAGTGACTAATATCAGAATCATGAGCAAAGATATGTTTTATTCATAAACCCTGCATCTCCAGTGAAATTAAAAGCAAAGCAAAGGGTCAAAGCTCTGAACCCTCTTTCCTGGAGCCTGTAAACCAATAAAGGCTGTATATTAGCTATCGATATCTATCTCTGACTTGGCTTAATAACATCTTATTCCCTGTTTTCAGCAGCCATCAATAATATTTCTGCCTGCCCGCTCAGGTCCCCATCTCTGCGTGCAATTGCATTATAAGGGTCTATAAGCCCAATTTGCTTCACATTCTTATTTTTGGAAAAGGCTGGCTGGCTTTTGTAATGAGAGCAGCTGCCAAGAAGGCTTGACAGAATTTGTGGCCCATCTGGCTTATAATCTTCATTCAATATCGCAGGAGCCTAAACTCCCAGACCAACTGATAAGTCAGAGCGTATAGGCAAGCGGTTGCAGTAATCTTCCTTGTGATTTCTCATTAAGGACAGGGACATCTCAGTGAACCTCTCATATCCTGGATATCACATAATTTTTTTTCTCTTTTTCTTTTTTTTTTTTTTGCTAACAAGACCAGTGTTGTTCCACTTTTTAGATTTATGATAAAAAACAACAGTTTAAAAAGTATTTTGATTCCCTTGTATCATGTTTAAGAAAGCAGAAAACAAAGTGTCTGATTCTGCCTTTAAAATCAACCGCAGTTTGCCACTTAAACTACGTGTGCTGATGTTGTCCTCTCAGAATCACAGAAAATAAGGCAATAAATGCTCCTGAGAAAAGATCTAGCAAATTTCCCTGACACAAAGTGGGATCAGTTACATCTCCAGGATTCTCAGGCCTCAGTCATCTTTGTAGCATCCCCAGACCATCTCTTGCAGTTTCCACTCTGACCACAAAACCAAGTTATTATCCTGCATGCATCAGTGTCCTACACATCCCTCACTTCTTGAACACAAATACCTTCAGTTCTTATGCTCTTTCATCATAGCTCATGTTTTCTAGAGCTCTGCTCATCTCTACTGCTGCTTTCATGCTCAGTTCACTTTGTTGACTATTAAACGACATACCGAGATATCTGTACCCCGGATGCAGCTCCCGTGTTAGGCAGGCTGCTAAGTTTTCTGAGTTGGAGCTCTATTGTCCTCTAACGTTTCATCAAGCTTCAGCTGTCTGAAAGTTAAACCTTCACTTACAAACTTGCCAATTGGGCTCTTTCTAGAAGCCTAGACATCCTTCAAATGGCAGAGATGGATAGCTCCAGAGTGCTAATCATCTCACCTAGGTTAGAGATTTGTCTTCAGAAGGTTTGAGATGCCTTTTGAGATAACAGACTTTGTCTGTGGACTACAGTGAGGACAAGCTATGACCAGAGGCCCAACTTTTACAGGACTATCACGATCAATTACTCTGTTAGCAGAAGAAATGAATAATGTATTTTCTTTCTTACAGCTCTGCATGTCATATCTAATTTTTGATTTCTCATAAGATGTGAAGCCCACATTTTTTGTTCCCCTCTGCTAAGGCATTCATTACTCCTGTGATAAAAATTGAGCTCATATGGTGATTATGGTTAACATGTTGGGTTTCTTTTATATACATATTTTTCACAAGAAGCTCAGAGATCTCCTAAGCTCTCTGCCACACCTGATCAGAAATAGCACAAGAGATATTAAGGGAAGAGATATCAGGTCAACTGGAGGAACACAGAAACAAACATACGTTCAAAGAGTATTTTTCACACATTCTTTTGACACATTTTTGTAATGTTGAAAACCTCTCTCAAAGCATAAATAAATCATAAAAAAAAAAAAACAACAAACCAATCCAAAATAAAATAAACTATGAAGTATCCTAGCTTACCTGAAGGATCCTAGCTTACCTGAAAGGACAATTTCATGAATATGAAGATAAAGAACATTTGAAAGGCATATGACCTGACACTGAAAAGAGAATGGAGAGCTTAGAAAATTTAGGAACCTACTTGTCCATTCATCTTTTTTTTTTTTTTTGTGGTCAGACCTAGGTGGAAACATGTTGAACACTGTCATAAATGTAAGCAAATGCACATTTTGCTTTAAAACCCTTTCAACTGTGTGGTCATCATCAGTTTCATAGCATGAGGTTTTATGGGGATGAGGAAAGCAATAGGTTGTTATGAAACTCTGCACAATATGGCAAACAATTTACTTCACAGGTGGACCTACTGATTTTTTGAGCGCTCATTGCAATTTGGATAAACATGTTGTTTAAGTCCTAGCACTACTTATTCTAATGCTACCATGTCATGAGAATTGCAAGGTAAGAAAAATAGTCCAGGTTAAGCAAATTTTACTTCATTTTTTGGCTAAGCTGTTCTCTACCCAAGTAATTCCCATGTTTTCAATTATGGTGGACAGATATGGGAAGGATTCTTATGCTAGTTTTCACATGGGTGACAAGAAGTTATTCTGAAGTAGCACATTTTCAGAAAAGTATAGCTAAAGTTAGAAATAGGTAGCTAAAGATAAGCCACAACCTGGAAACTACATATTACCTACTTGCAGCAGAGAACCTCAGCTCATTAGATTGCTAACTCAAAAACTCATTAGCTTTCTGCTCATTAAGTACTTGGCTTCATTTAGTTCACTGCTCATCTTTCTGTTCAACTCTCACCTATTATTTGCTCCGTGCACTGTATCTGACTCAGAGTTGGTATAAAGCAGTTCATTTCAGTGAAACTCATTGACGTTTAACTATAAAACTTGCCCCTGCATCCATTTTTTTTCATCTGTCTTGTATAGAGTTTATATGATGAGAACAATAAAAAAAAAGCAAGCAAAAAAAGCAGTCATCAACCCTTAGTGTACTCGGAAAAAATAATACAGCAGAAGAGATTTGTTTCCAAATATAATTTTTCATCAAACTTGAAACCATATTTTCCTGAAATTTTTAAAACTGCAAGTCACCAAACTGCAGTGAAGGACTGATGCTCGTTCAGTTCAGAGATGTGTATTTCTCATTTGTAAAAGAACTTCAGCTCTTGTATAAAGTGACAAAAGTGAGTATGGTCACTGCAGTCAAAAGGATTAGTCATGTGCCAAAAGTGAAACAGAGTTTTCTGCAGAAAACTTGAAAGGAAATCACAAGCTGTCCAAAAAAATAATAACTTAATTTGTTGACCTAGGATCACAAGCATGGAAAATGTCATAAACTTGTGGCAACTTGTGGCCTGGAAAACTAACTTGCATTTGTGGATCTTCTCCGAAGTCACATAGACTGGAAGGTATTATTATTTATATTTCATGAGTTTCAAAGTAGCAGATGAGATCAATGTCCCACCATGCCAGATTTGTTAAAGGTCTTACTGTTCTGTAGGGCTGAAATTATAAAAACTCAGGTAGGCAAATCATAGGAATTTCCCTATTTCAGCAGACTCCTATTTGGAGTCTCCATTTCAGAGTTCTGGGATGGAAACTTGCATGGAGAATTTCAGACAGAGCAATGACCCACCAACCCCTAAGTCTTATTCTCATGCTTTTGTTAAAAACCCAAGCTTTTCTGCCCAGCCTTTTCCAAAGATAAATGCATTGGGGCCCATTCCATTCTGACTTAGTGGTGTAAAAAGAAAAAAACCTACTTCCATGTAATTATGCACTTGATAATTAATTTTAGGTACAACAATATGCCAGTGATTATAGCTCCTTCTTCAAGAGAAAGTACCATATTGACATTGATGTAACTCAAACCAAGATTAGGCTCAGAACACCTTTTTTTCTGACTGAGCCTCAAGGAAGAACATCATTATAACTTACAGAATAATCATGTTTCCATGTTTTGTGGGTGATGAGACTTCAGATATTGCAGTGTTCTGGTTATATTTCCTAGAGCTGCCCCTGCTGTTTATTCTTGTCAACCAAATGGAAAGGTAGAAAATGGTGGCAAGGGTTAGAAAGAAATAAAAATAACACCAAATTAAGAGTAAATAAAATTATTTCCAAATCCTCCCCACGTGGTCAGTAGTAGTCTACATCCCTAACAATGTAAGAAGCAGAAAGAAATTGTGGGGGAAAAAAGGTATGCGAGATGGGAAAAAAGAAGGCTTTATAAAAATTCAGCTTCATTAATGGGAGATGCTGCAAGAAGGGAGTTCAGGGATTCGTTATCTCAAAGATAGCAGTCCAATCTGACAGGAGCGGGTGAAAACTTCCTGACCCTATGGACTGGTGGATTTCATAGCTCCTTGTATTTGTCTTTTTAAAAGTTAGGAGGTGGGGGAAAAAAAAAAGACAAGGAATAGCCTGCTCTCTGAAGCCTTGGGGCTTTTCTGCTACTTTGGAAAGGAAGTAGAGGGAAAAAGAAGCATAAACAAACTAGAGCTCCTGCCCGCAAATAACCAATAGAGACTAAAAATACTATTACAACTGTACAATAGTTTAAGGTCAAAGTATTCCTTTTCTAAACCTGTGAAAACCTGACCCACATAAGGTATTAAAATTCATAACACATGAAAATTAGGAACTCCTGGAAGCAGTTTCTCCTTCTATAAGTACAAATTTTCACTGCCAACATCTACCATTTAAAGGAAACCATCCAGATAATTAAAATGCCTATAAATGAAATGTCAAAGTTAAATGTTTTTCTTTTTTCTTTTTTTTTTTTTCCCCTCCAAGTCCTCATGCTTAGGCAAAGTGAAACCTTTATTCTAAAATGATATGCCTTAAATACCAGTATCTTTGTAAAAGAACAGAATAATTAAGGTTTGCCAAGTATAAAGGGTCTATAGGTCTAACCATTTCACCACTCAATAAGTAACCTTTATTAAGAAGGGGAGGTTTATAATAAGTGTATATATTGTTTTAAATACTGTCATCATTTCAGTATTTTAAACATGAGTCAGAGTGCATGTAGCTGTCAGTCCAGTGTTCTAGGAAGAAACTAATCATATACACAGAAAAAATTAATAAAAAAGTCAGTATTTGGCAGCCTTCAGATTCCTTTTCATAACTCTCATTTTTCTCTGATAGATGGAGCTGATGAAACAAGGAAATAAATCATGCACAATTAAAATGAGTGAAAGCAGAAAAGACAGTATCAGTGATTATGTTAAAGAAAATGGGAGGTGGAGGGAAGCTGTACCATTAAGAGAATTCAAACATGGGTTGGATTCCCTCATTTGTCATTCATTGACATCGATACCTGAATTTTAATTGAAACCTCCCATGTGCTTGGCACCTGTCAGGATGAAGTAGTTCTTCAACAGGAAGAGGTGCAAACTTTGTTGTGAGCTGAATTTCAAGTCTGACAGACAGTGGTAGAAGCCCTTTATGAGTTACCATCATAGGAATGATCCTGTAGGCTTAGAGGGTCATCTTCCCTTTACATCGTGAATGGGACTCAAACAACACAGCATTTTGTGTGTACTCACTGTGTCAGTTAAATGGGCGTATTACTTTTTACAACATGGGATCTGTAATCCATTCATGGAACCACAGCTGTAATGAGAAATGGCAGTATAAGTCACTAGCCAAAATATCTCTGAGTTGTTGTGTTACCATTTGAACAAACATATTTAAGCTGTATTTTAAGATGTATAAATCAAAATACTGGTACAGATTTTTAAGGACAAACCAATTCTTTTTACATTATTTTTCTACTTACTTATACAATAATTTATTTACTACCCATAAAGAATTTTGTGCAGAGGGAAAAAGGGTCTGTTTTTAAAGGAGAACGCTTCTTGTTGCTGGAAAGACCAAGGGGCACTGTTAAATTTGTCAGTGCTCTGGTCTTCCATATAGAAGCAACAAAATAAAACACCGTAAGTTTTCCTAAAGAACTAAGCAATCAGGTTAATAGAGTTTAACAGATTAATTTCTTCTGGGGATAAAGAATGGCACTGATTGACCGCTTGGTTTCCTTTGCATGGACTCTCTTGCTTTTCAAGCCATGCCTGCCTAATTTATTCTCACTTCTTCCCTTCTGCTTGGTGTCGTAATACTGTGTAGGAAGTAGGTAGGAACTTAATGCTAATTCAGTTGTGATTATCGTGCACTAATGCCTTTAGGTAGGGAAAGTCTAGTAAAAAAAAAGGTTCAGCAGAATACTATATAACATTTTCTCGTCTATCAAGTGATGGACAAGTTTTACTAGCATTTTCCTCCTCTTCTTTCAGAAAGGAGGAAGGATAAATATGACCGTTATGGTTTTCATAGTATCAAAAGAAAATTCTATTGCCTGACTACAGTATAAAGTGAAAGAGCAATTTATCTGGTACTATGCTACAGGTGATACTGAAACAAGTCTCGGGTTACACCCAAGAACAGTGAGGAAGGGATTACCAAAGTTGTCTACTGAGAGATGAACACTCAGTTCTCACCAGAAGCTAAAGGGAATTAACTTTCAAAGCCAAACACATTCAACGGCTTTAGTAGTCACCCATCAACTGTAAAAGGAAAACTGACCCAGCTGTTGAGAAACAAAGCTGAAACTCAAAAAATCTGGTTTCCTTGTTTAACGGGTGTGACTAACTTCTTCCACATTTTCCAAGTTATTTCATCTCTTGGTTCTTCAGTATTCCAATTGTAAAATGGGGATAATTTTACTCATATCTTGAAATAATGCTGGAAATATAAGTATTCTGTTTTTCTTTTTTTATATAAATTCAGATTCTCTGATAATGGAAGGCAGACAAAAGGGTAAAATAAGCAAGACAAATGAGTATGAAGGAAAAAAAGTTTTTCATCAGAATTATGGTATGCTTTCACAATCTCAACTGAATCCATGAAACAGATGGGTCTTTCCCAGGTTTGCATGTGTCTAGGAGCTAGTTTTCAATCCCCTCTTACTTTTTTCATTATAATTCATTATGACTGGGGAAAAATTTTAATCCCCATAGTTTTTCTCATAAAGAAATTTGGCACAAAGGAGGAAGTACTTTCCTGGGGTGATGAGCAATAAAAAGAGCAGAGAGCATTTTGTGTGTGCTCTGAAACATATAGAGTAAGCAGTGCTGAAAGACTACACAGGAAATAACATGTGATACTATAAAAACTATTCCAGTTTTGGGTGGAAAAATTATTGGAATTTGGCATTTCTGATCAGCATCTCTGTATTTCTTTCCGTTCTTTTGTCAGAGAAAGGCAAGAACAACTAGAAAAATGAAGCCTTTACGAACAAAAAGTGGGAGGGAGTAGCCCGGAATTATGCATAAAGCATTAACTGATGTGTCATATGTAGAATTTAGTCTTCATAGGCTTGGCAGGGTCCTGCATTTCGAATCATATATGTTAGCATGGGTCAAAACTCAGTGCTTCTGTCTGTAAATCTCCATATCCATAGGCTGGAGGATGCTTACCAGTATCTCACAATGCAGTGTTTGTGAATCACAACTGATTCTGTTGGTTTTGTGGTACCTTACAGCTGGACTTTGCACAATGGATATGTTTCACGAAGTCTGAGCATTGTAATTCATTTGAATTCAGATGCCTGTGGACATATTCACACAGAGTAAGAAGTTGCTACAAGACTTTAAATTAAAGGTGATGATAAATAGTGGTGTATTGAGTTGTGGGAAAGAGTCTAATGATGTGCCTTAAGGACTAGTGCTAGGTCCAGCTTTGTCTTCACTAATGATCTGTAAATGAGAGTCAATAGCACAGTTATTAAATTAATGGATGCAACTAAATTGGGAGGTGTTGCAAAACTGAGTGAGATGAGAAGAGTAATGTAAAAGGATATATGAGGCATGGTGATAAAAGAACAATCTGCAACCTAAAGCTGTAGTGTAGGCTGAAAAGCACCTGGAGAATAGCTATATACTGTAGGAGAAAGAGAGAAACACTTGGAAAGTAGTGCTGCTAAAGAAAAAAAAAACAAAAAAACCCCATTGTTAAGCAGAATAGATGTTACTTTGCAATGTGATATAATACTAGAGTAGACAGAAAATAATAGATATGCTTCTGTTTGCATACACAGAGATGTTACTTCAGGGACAAGGATGTAGCAAATTACCTTTCTCTTGCACTGCAAAGGTAAAAGGTTTTGAGCTGTGCAAGTAGGAGCCAAGTTTCTACCTAGGTGAAAAGGTGTTAATAAGCCTCACTTCAGTTCCTTTTTACCTGGTTAAAGACCAAGGATTAGATTCTTCAGAGTACTCAGGTATTTAGATAGATATGTGTCTAGTGAGCTTTTCAAAACCATCTATGCATTGATTTTGATGGGAGTTAGGCATACGTGAACAGTTGGAATACTCATTTGATGTCTGTTTGCCTCTTTATGCATGTTAATAGCTATATAAGCGTTTAAGCTACTTCTGAAAATGGATCTTAGCTATTTAAATGAATTGGATCTTGAGATGCTTAGGCTGAAAAATATAGGTATTAAAACCTGATTCCTGATATTTCACTTAGAGCTAAATGTAAGAGTCATATCATCTTACACTGGTTGCCTAAAATTTTAGCTTCCTGTCTAAGCTAGATTTCAAGACTTTCTATAACAATGAAAGGAATTAGATACCTCCAGAGGATGAGTTACCCTAAAATGGTACCTAAGAGAGGTGACCCATTTCCACCTCTCTACATTAACTACAGAGACAAGCTAGAAAATGAATCTTGCCCAGAATTCAGCATAAATTAGAGGAAATAATCCCCACTGCTATGATACTCAAAGGTAAACTTCCAAAACATAATCAAAAGCATCAGGTTAATGTCACCTATTAAAAAAGAATAAAGGTTTGATTTCAGCAGAAAGAGGCAGGACATCTGTTACAAATATCCAGAATGATGAAGAGCTTTCTGTCATTCATATTGGTGCAATAGTAATCTGATAAGTACAAAGAAAAAACTTACATAGTAAAGTAGTATAAAACTTCTTATTTTAGATATTTAACCTTAATCTTGATTAAATTAATTTTTAATTGGTCAAACCTATTTGTGATCTTTTTGGCAAGTACTAGCTCCTGTTCTAAGTTAAATTTAAGCTGAACTGAAAGTGCACTATTTCTTTTCACTGTCTTCACAGTGAATTTCAGAATAATCATGAGAAGTATTTGTTAGGTATGTCTTTCTTTACCATATGAAGCAAACGATACCCCCATTGTCCCAGGCTTTTGTTATTCAACTTTGAGAGGGTAATTCAAGCAAAACAGGATCTTGTTCCCAGATGAAAATAAGTTCCCCAGGCAGAGTTTGGAAAGGGGAGAGAAGTGCATGTGACTGAAAGACAGCACTGCCAGCATGATGTTGTGTGCTAGCACACTGCCAAAAATAATAGCAGCAGCTTTTCTTTTTTTATTCTGTTTTTTAAGGAGCTGGTTACAGAGGACCTTTTACATTTATACAAGAAAAAATCTATACTAAATTCTTTTTAAACTTTGCTGCTTTGTTGTGTTTCTTTAAGTCTATATCCACAGGGAGACGCAGTGCCTGTGGTTTACGGAAGATGGCAAAGATATGATTAAATTAGCCCTCCAATTTCAACAAAAACATCAAAAAAAATTGTCATAGTGCAGTAGGGTATTCCAATACAATGTGGTGGGATTTTTTGTTGCTCTTGGGTTTTGTTTTTTAAATTATTTAAAACAATCATTATTCACTAATAATAGTTAAAGGCTGAAGATGTCAAACTCTCTCATATAGATACCAGTGACACCACTTTTTCCTTTTGTAGATAATGAGGCAGAAAAAGATTCTGGGAGTTGTCCAAGGTTGCACACAAATTGAGAGAAGGGGGAAGGCTTGGCAGTGACATGTATGCACATTGGCTTCACAGAAGGGGGAAAACCAGCAAAGCTTAGCTTTTGGAAAATGAAAGTACATACTAAAACTCAGGGTTCACAGAAGCACAATGAAGACCTTTGCATGCTCTTTTCTTTCTGCATCCATGTTTTATTGCTGCTTTTTAAGAGACCTGTTTTATTTCATGTAGCCATACACTTTCATTTTTCTTCACAAAAAAGAAATCTCATCATACCCTTCACTACTGTTACTCTGAGATCTATCTTACAGATGGGCAAGTAAGTCACAGAGCACTTAAAAAAGTAGTTGCAAGGCTATGTGTGGACTGAGGAGTTGCAAAGATGAATACCATACCCCTTTGATAAGACAAAGTGTGATTGTTTTGAACTAAAAGAGGGTAGATTTAGACTAGATTTAAGGAATAAGGTTTTTTATGATGACAGTGGTGAAGCACTGGCACAGGTTGCCCAGAGAGGTGGTAGATGCCCCATCCCTGGAAACGTTCAAGGCCAGGTTGGACAGGGCTCTGAGCATCAGGGTCTAGTCCAAGATGTCCCTGTTCATTGCAGGGGGGTTGGGTTAGATGACATTTAAAGGTCTCTTCCAACCCAAGCTATTCTATGATTCTATAATTCTATAATTCTATGATTCTATGATTCTGTGCAGCATGAACCTTCCTTGAGGAAGCTTGAACATTGGATTTCTGGTTTTAATCTGCATTAATTTTATGAATTGCATTTCAGCATAAATCTAAAGGCACAAATAAATGTCTTAACAGTACCTGAATGCCAATACCTTTGACACAATATCTAACTGGGGTTATCCATGACCTAGATGTGAAACTTGAGGTGTTCTACAGCCCTTCTCTCATCCCTAGGAACAGTTAGTCTTTTAAAGGTATATCTCTATTTGTATATGTATCAGGAACATTAATTTGAGGATTATATCCTTAGGTCATCCAAATTACTTGTTGCTTAAAGAAATGATACTTCCAGGTACACGCACAATTACCCAATCTGCATATGCAAATTCAAGCTCTAAATAATGATCTTGACTAATTGAACCCTTAGGGGTAGTCTGATAGGATTTAACATAAACGAATAATTTCTATAAAGTCTTTTTGAGCATCCTTAAATTTTTTTGTTCCACAGTTCAAGGCATCTATAAGAAATTAATTGCCTCTCAATTTGGAGAAACTTCTCAAGTATCTATTTAAGAATGAGAAATGCAATGATTCCATCTATTTAATACTTCCACAAGCAAGCTTTGCACTTAATTAACTTTTTATAATGGAAAGAACACTGTATTTTGGGAAATGAAAGCCCAAAACATCTAAACACTTATTGAAACGAGCAATTCACTTCAGATATGAAAAACAATTGCTGTTCACATAAGGTATTAAAAGGAACTCAATTATTATTATTGTATTTGGAATACATGTGCTCGTTTGTAGTAACAACAAATTTATTATTTAGATTAAACCTTGTTTCCTCTGTCTATATGTGAATGTGTTTTTATCAGGATACTATGTAGCCCTTCTTAATGTAAAAGCAGCATCCTTAATCATTTGAGTCTTTCATGTTTACACAAGTGAAAGAAGAAAAATGGAATCAAACAATGAGACCAAAAAGTAACAACGCAGAAGGTAAAAGCTGGAACTGAATTGTTATGGTCACTTCTGAAATGGCTGTAGTATGTCTAATTATTTTTATTATTATTATTGACTAGATTCCAATATCTTTAAATGACATATCTTTCCTTCATCATTGTATGCAGAGGATAATTGTAACAAGGCAAGTACATCTTTCATTATTAGATGTTCTCACAGATTTCAGATGCCGTTTAGGGAAGTTTGTCTTCTGAAATTTGGACTGAAAATTTGGACTAAAATAAGTACCCTAAGAAGATGAAAAAGGATGAATCGGATATTATTCTTGACAAGGAAGATTTGAGATAACTCTTCAAATGGGAACTTTCCTCGTGGGATCAGAAGATTTAATTCCCTTTGCTGGGTTTCAGCATTTGAATTTTGGAGCTGCTTGAGTGTTGATGGAATAAGTGACTCTTAATTATATAGGACACATCTTCATGTAAAATTGAAAAATTGATTGAAGGAGGAAGTGAGGGCACATATTTGGCCTGTGCTCACTGTGGCTTTACTCTATCAGAGAGAGTGAAATAATAGAAGTGAACAAGTAGAGGTGAGTATCCACCAACCTACTAATAATTCAGGATTTCTGACAGTCTTGTACTGTGGTTATTACTCTGTGCTAGAGCTAGACTATACTACAGCATATTCACATTTGTTGTCATCTGAGACTGCTAAACAGAAGCTCATACAGGTATTTGACTCCAGTTTTAAATTAACATTCTTTTTGACACACATCACTTAAAATGCTTTTGAAAATCTCAATCTAGATCATTAAATAATACCTAAATCTAGTGCCCACTTGAGTAAACTTTAATAGATATTGGATTAGGCCCTTAATATGCAGTGCTGCAGCCTCTACTTAGTTCATTAAGGGCATGATCCAATGCCCAGTGACATCAATAATAGCTTTTGTATTGAGTTCACTAGTTTTTTGATCAGGCTGTAAATCCCCAAGCCAAGCAAAGCTCTTAAGCCTGTGCTTAAATTCATTGATGGATCCAGTCCTGATTTGTCACAGATAACGCCGGTTATAGTTCTCTATATTCTTTGTACAGTTTCTCTTTTATTGTTGTGATTAAAATGGTGAATGAGGACACTATTTTCACAAACGCTCTAGTGTGTGTACAGATGAAAGTTACTTTCGCGAATGTTATACTGGAGAAAAGAATGCAGGATGGTTTGTGGCAGATCTATGGACTCTCTAAGCTCACAAAGATATGTCACAAAATATTTCATTAAAGCTGAATGTTATTTCACCTGTTTTCAGACCCCTAAATTGTTAAAAGAATTGAAGACTATATTGCACTGACTGAAAGAAAAAAAATAAATTACCACTAACCCACAAGTTGTAAGAGAAGTTAGCTCAGGAAGAAAAAGCTTTAGATCTAGGTTACAATAGAGCTGCAAATACTGACAGATGACAAAGCATGGACTCTAAGCAGTGTGAGACTCTTCTAATGTTATAGATTTTAACATAATTATCAATGCTTTCCTTTCAGCTATTATGCCATTTTAATTGCATGCAGCTTATTTCTATGGTTTATAGAGCTATATTTGCAACATGAAAATGAAAGCAGAAAAATGAAAATGGAAGAATTATGCTAAAGAATCTTCTGAGTTCTGAATCAGTGCTTTCTACTTTATATGTGGTTCATTTTTTCTGGTTTTGCCTTTATACTGATGGTTATTACAGGTAAATGACTCTTTAGGTGTTTTTTTTCTGTTAAAGAAGTCACTTTGCAAAATTGTCAGGCTCAAAAACCTCTGAAATGTCGCTTGCCAAAGTTACATTTTCTATTTCTTTGTTCGTTAATTCCTCTAAATAATCAAGAAAATTTTCTTCTATGTCCCTTTCATTCATGTTGTGGTTTCTTTCCCACTCCCACCTCCAGATGTCTCAGGCCCTGTAGGAACAACCTCATCCAGTGCATTTATCTCTGTTTTTACCCCACTCAATGATGTTAGTCCATTCCTTTATACTCCAAGGGACTACATTTCAAAGTAACTGTATGTCTGTATATTTTAAACTTGAGCTGGTTGCCTCCTTGGTTTCGCTGGTGCTGGGTTTTACAGGGGAATTGCTTACCGGGAATTGGTCTTTTTCTCTTGCCTTAACACAACCACCTTAGTGGCCTAGGAGTTTCATCTAATTAATGTTATTACAAAAATGACCAAAGGAATTAATAATGATTAGATTCTTATTGCCAGGCTCTGTGGAGTGAAACTGTCATCTGCAATATATGTGCAAAGCACCTAGCTCAAGAAGAGCCCACCTTTGTCTACAGTCTTTTGGACACTGCTGGGGGTATATTGAAAGTGATATTACCTGTCCCCAATGCGTGCAAGAATTTGGCCTGCCCTTGCTCCAAGCCATGCAGTTGCTGTTGAGCTCTGAGCCAAAAATAATAAGCTCTGGTGGTGGGATGGAAACCAAATTATCTTGGCTTGAACAACACAGAAACTGTGCAACACAGCTTTTACATTGGAGTGGCTTGTGTCTCACACCCTGGTCAGAACTATCTCATATCTGCCCCTGATCAGCCAGTTAGATTGATCCTAACACATACATAGCAGTTAATAATAATCATCTGTTTCAGTGCTTTTATTACATCATATTTACCCTCCAGGAACTGATAGCAGTATCTGGTCCTGTTTATATGTGCATGTATAAATATACCAACTGCCAGCAGGTGCGCTGAAGAAAAATAAGAGGGTCAGAAAATGTCTTGCAGATAAGAATTTCTTTTTAAATGTTAATTTTTTAGCGCCGCCACCCCCCCCCCCCCCCCCCCCCC
>VZSF01008222.1:49597-104376 GCA_013398295.1 Chionis minor
GGACCCATGGACTTGTGGATGCCCAGTTTACTTAACAGGTCTGTGACTTGATTGTCCCCAACCAAGGGAGAGTCTTCCCTGCTCCAGACTTTTCCTGTTACCTGTAAAGTCTGTGAGTCCTGAGGGATGGCCTGAGCAGTGAAGACTGAAGCAAAGAAGGCATTCAGTAGCTCTGCCTTCTCTGCATGGTCTGTCACCATAACACCCGTGTTATTCAACAGCAGGCCTACATTCTCTCTACTTTTTCTTTTCCCTCCTATGGACTTGAAGAACCCCTTCCTGTTGACCTTGACATCCCTGGCCAGATTTAATTCCAAGGAGGCCTTGGCTTTCCTCATCTCGACCCTGCATACTCTGACTGCATTATTGTAATCTTCCCAAGTGGCCAGTCCCTTCTTCCATGTGCTGTAAACTTCCTTCTTCCACTTGAATTTTTTCAGGAGATCCCTGCTCAGCCACTCTGGTCTCCTGTTTCCCGTGCCAGATTTCTTGCTCTTAGGGATACACCAATCCTGAGCTTGGAGGAACTAATCCTTGAAAATCAACCAGCTCTCTTGAGCCCCCCTACCCTGTAGAGCCCTAA
Source organism: Chionis minor (assembly GCA_013398295.1). Taxonomy (NCBI): domain Eukaryota; kingdom Metazoa; phylum Chordata; class Aves; order Charadriiformes; family Chionidae; genus Chionis; species Chionis minor. The sequence continues at coordinate 50,181 of VZSF01008222.1, forward strand.
CCCATGGGATTTCTTCAAGCAGTTTCTTGAAGAGATCGAAGTCAGCCCTCCTAAAGTTCAAGGTTGCAATCTTACTTGCTGTTTTATGCCCACTACGCCTAGTCCTGAACTCTGTCTTCTCATGGTCACTGCAGCCAAGGCTGCCACCAACCTTAATGCCCTCCACCAAACCCTCTTTTTTTGTCAGCACTAGGTCCAGTAGTGCACATCTCCTTGTTGGCACTTCCACCTCCTGAGTCAAGAAGTTATCATCAATGCAATGGAGAAACCTCATCAGCTATGATAATAGTGAAATTTAAACTTTTTTTTCCAACAGCCTGGGGAAAAAGTTTATGGTTTTATTTTGTCTTTAGTTTTCAAAAGCAGAATGTGAGACATGTAACTGGCCACTGTGATTTCCATATGGATTTTCTCTGTTGCTTCCTCAGAAGGCTCCGTTCTAATCAGGCAGCATTTCTGTAATTTTGGCCAGATATCATGAGAAAGGGATAAGATGGAGTTCTAGCTACTGATCTCTGCATTAGATAAAAGGGATTAATCTGTTACATTGGTTTGCATGGCTAGTCAGAAAAGTAACCATTGTACTGCAAGACTAAGGAATTAAAATTAGGGTGGCTGAAAGATAAGATTTTGTTCTGTCAAAAATACCAACACATACTTGGTCTTCATTCTGAGTGCCAGTGACTGAGATCTTTCAAACTTTACACTAAAAACCCCAAAGTCCCTCCAATGGCTGAGTAACACTACTTCATTTATGCCAGGCATGAGACACACATTGAAAAAAGTGAGGAAAATTTGGTAGAGTATTGACAATCTGCTAATCACACACTGAAACTCAGTAATTCTCAAACAGTTTGAGTAAGACATGCCAACCAAAATCAAGTATGTGATAAAAATATGGGAAGAATTCAACCCAGCTGCAGTTTGAAGTGTAGCATGGAAAAGACCGGTTTGTGTCCTTACTCCCTTAACGTCCGTCAGCAACCCTTTTAGTTGTTTCACACTCCTCATCTTTCGGCAAAAAAAAACCCAGACAAAACCACCACCAATAAAATTCTTACACAGGTCTTCATTGGACTTGTGTAAGAATTAACAAAAATTAGTATATATTTTCTGCAGCAATGCTGCTTCAGGAAAGAAAAGAAAGTCTGGTTGGTTCTGAGATTGTCCTTTGCACCCAAAAGGTATTTCGTAGAAATGGAGCGCAAGAAGAAAATCAAGAACTCCTTTAATTGTCTCCAGGCAAAGGGAACAGAGCACTTTCTTACTAGCAATCTTTCAAAAGATAAGTTCTGTTTTTCTTGTTGCTGCTCATAAACTGTAGTAAATTCTAAAAGCAGTGTCAAAAAACTTATAGTTCCCACTCCAAGAAAATAATTTTGGCACCATTTTCTAATCTTTTCTATTCTTTTCCTAAATAATGAATTAATTCATATCATTGATGATAGGTCTTAAAAGGAACCTCAGAAGGTGTGTAGTCATTGTCTCTGCCCTAAAATAAGATCAACAACTGTTGTTCCTGACAGACGACTGTTAAGCTTTGCACTTGCTGACTTGCATGGAGCTTCTTCTAGCATCTGAGTAAAATCTCCCGGTGCAATATGTTTCTTGCGACAACCATGGAAAGAAGGTTTTCCCTTACCTTTGCATCAACCTTTCTTTTACGTATCCAAAGTGTTTCTTCATTTTCTTGCTATAATAAACAAGAAGAAACTTTCTTTTCATTCTTAATTCAAGTTTTCTAGGCATCTGACAGTTCACCTTACTCTTCACTGCACTTACGCAAGCTGATCCATGTATTTTTTCAAATGTGACACCTGTAGTACTTTAGTTGAAAAAAGACCAATAGCAAGAAAAACAAAGTGTGTGTCTTGCATGTGATACTTTTTCATATATGTGTGAGTTTGATGTGACTCACAAAAGACATCAGAATTATTTTGTTCAGAAATTTTGCCTGACCACTAACTCCTCATCTTGTATTTGTGCAGTTAGTTATTTTTAAATGTATATGTCCTTTTTAAACTGCATCATATTTTTCCAGACCATTTCTCCAATTTGCCAAGATCATTTTATATTCTAATCCTGTCCTTTAAAGTACTTGCAGATCCTCCCTGCTTGGTATCCTCTGTGTATTTAATAACCATAATCTCTCTTCCATTATTCAACTCTTTAATGTTTCTTAAAGGACCAAGTACTGAAATTACCCTAAAGTATGTCTCAAAACTGCAATTATCTCCAGAACTTCCCCTTATTTTTTAAAACGTATGTAGGACAACAACTTTACATTAACCCTGTAGCAGTTTAGGGAGATACTATACACTAATCAGACTGCCAAAACTGTTCTTTGTCTAAAACAAACAAAGTAGTGTAAATACTAGTGTTAAATACTGATGCAATTAATAAATGTGCTGAAGGAAAAATGCTTAAGTTTGGAGAACATGAATGGCTGAATAATACCAGCCCATACTTTTTCTCAATGGCAAAATCACATGATAGGATAATAACATTGTGGTAAAGAATGACAGACCATGGACCAACATGCTCTGAAAGGTGCCTAGAAAACATAGAAGTGACTTTTAGGGTTTTGGTTTTTTTTTTTTAGTTTTAAGATTATCATCTTGATTTTGAATCTAGTACAGACCAAACTAAAGTTTCAGAAATGCAGCTAACAGGACTGACTATTATGTATATAGTGCAATTCTTCCACATTTGCTAAGTTCCTTTTGTGTACTTGCAGTACTGACCTTCAGTTACCTTTACAGATCAGATACCTTTCTGTTGGCTTTAGATATTGAGCACCTAACTAACCCTAACCCTACAGTACAGTAGCTCTGGCACTCGTGCTCTCTGGCTGATATTTTTTTAACCTTGAAACTGTCTTGGTGTATTTTTTGCTATAAACAGAAGTTCATGGAATATGAGGCTGTATTAATTTTATTTATTCCTTCAGACTTTTTTTTTCTCAGATGGTATTTTTTTCTGTCTTAAAATGTAGAAAAAGAAAACTGTAGCAAGTGATCTTTCACACTTAAAAAAATAAATAAACCAACCTATACTTCTTTGTGTAGGAGAGAAAAATAAACTCTATGTCCATAAGCAGCGTGAAATTCTCTTGCTCTTAGAAAAGGATGTTTCTTGGTTTTTTAGAGTCTTTTTTATTTCATAGACAAAACTCTATCATTTCTCCTTTTTTTTTTTTTTTTTTGAATGCAGTTGTGATGATTATTTCAAGAAGAATGAACAATGAATAGATTTGGACTTTCTACAGTGGAGCCGGCAAAAAAAAATCTGCAAAGATAAGCTTCTCTGTTAGGGCAATTGATGTACCCGTTTTAGTATCTCAAATTGTAAATGTGAGAAAAAATAAATAAGAAGAAGCCATTGCTGAAAGCTTTTACATTACATTTCACCAAGTTTACTTCAGACTGATAGGCACCATGAAACACCACAGGCTGAGGGCCAACCAGATGGAAAGCAGCTTGGCAGCAAAGACTGTGGATTCTTGGTGGAGAACAAGCTGATTGTGAGTCAGCAATATGTCCTTACTGCTGAGGAGTCAGACACATCCTGGGCTACATGAGCAATAACATAGCCAGTAGCTTCTGGGAAATGTTCAATCCCCTCTATTTGACCCACCTGAGACTACCTCAAGAGCCTTAATATGTCCAGCTTTGGGGTTTCAAGACACAAAGGACACTAAGAGACTGGAGCAAGTCCAGGGGAGACCATCAAGGTGGGCAGGGGTCTGGAGCACACTGTGGACAATGAGAGGATGAGAGAGCTAGGTTTATGCACCATTAAGCAGAGAATAGCTTTGGGGAGATGTATCAGGAGGGAAAGACAAGAGATCAGAGCAAACCTCTTCTAGAAGGTGCACAACACAAGGAAAAAAACAACATAAACTACAATACAGAAAATTCCAATTAGGTACAAGGTGTATTTTAAATATATTTTTTTCCCCTCACCTGAAGGTGGTTAAATACTGGAGCAGGGGACATCAAAGAAGGTGTGAGAACTCCACCCTTGAGAAACTTTCAGAACTCAGCTGGGTCATGCCTGAACAAACCTGCTCTGACTGCTTCATATTTGAGCAGGCTTTTGGATGAGAGGACCCTTGTACAAAAGTATATAATTCTGTGATTTTATGTACTCTTTGCTGGGTTAAAAACTTGCTGGATGGCCAAGCCCAGAGAGTTGTGCTGAATGACATTAAATCCAGTTGGCATCAGGTCTCAAGTGGCGTTCTTCAGGGCTCAGTTTTGGGACCAGTCTTGTATAATATTTTTATTGATGATCTGTATGAGGGGATTGAGTGCAGCCTCAGTAAGTTTGCAGGCGACACCAAATTAAGTGGGACTGTTGACCTGCTTGAGGGTAGGAAGGCTCTGCAGAGGGATCTGGACAGGCTGGATCAATGGACTGAAGCCAATGCGATGAGGTTCAACAAGTCCAAGTGCCAGGTCCTGCACTTCGGTCACAACACTACCAGGACAAAAAAGCCAGAAAAGGATCTGGGGGTCCTGATGGACAGTCAGCTGAACATGAACCAGCAGTGTGCCCAGGTGGTCAAGACAGCCAATGGCATCTTGGCCTGTATCAAGAATAGCGTGGCCAGCAGGAACAAGGAAGTGACTGTGCCCCTGTACTCAGCACTGGTGAGGCCGCAGCTTGAGTCCTGTGTTCAGTTTTGGGCACCGCAGTATCGGAGAGACATTGAGGTGCTGGAGCGTGTCCAGAGAACGGCAACAAATCTGGTGAGGGGTCTAGACAAGTCTTCTGAGGAGCGGCTGAGAGAGTTGGGATTGTTTAGCCTGGAGAAGAGAAGGTTGAGGGGAGACCTTATCACTCTCTACAACTACCTGAAAAGAGGTTGTAGTGAGGTGGGGGTCAGTCTCTTCTCCCAAGTAACAAGCGATAGCACAAGAGGAAATGGCCTAAAGTCACGGCAGGGCAGGTTTAGATTGGATGTTAGGAAAAACTTCTTCACGGAAAGGGTTGTCACGCATTGGAACAGGCTGCCCAGGGAGGTGGTGGAATCACCATCCCTGGAGGTATTTAAAAGACGGGTAGATGTGGTGTTGAGGGACGTGATTTATGGCTTGTTTTGTCAGTATTAGGTTGATGGTTGGACTCAATGATCTCAAAGGTCTCTTCCAACCTAAGTGATTCTGGGATTCTGTGATTCTGCGATATATTCTTTTAAATTTGAGGGCTTTGCCTGCATTACAAGGAAGAAAGTCAACACAAAGTTGGGAAAGCCAACACAGTCCTAAGAAATCACAAAGAGAGTTACAAAGTTGTTCTTATAAAGCTAATCAAGAATACTGGAAAAAATTGCTTGAAGTAATGCTGTGGGAAGAAACAGCTCCTATGAGTGGGAAAAAAGTCTTTAATTCATCAGTCTTTTTGAGAATATATTGCTCCTCCTACACGATGTCTGATAATTTCTGGGCTATGGCCTGACTATGGTGGATGAGTAAGAAAATTCTTATGTATCAAATACTAAAGTCCTGTCTGGAGTGGAGGGCAATAAAAATCTTCATCTCCACATTTATTTTTTTTTTTTATCATGATGATAGCAGGGCAAGATCCCTGCAGTGTCTCATTGCTAGGGAAAAAAAGAAAAAGTTTCTCATGAGCCAGGGCTCCCTAGCACATCTCTTCTTAATAAGCAGTTCAGTCTGAAAATCTCCGCCTCTAAGTTTTTCAAGAGCATCTAGTTGACCTTGACATCAGAGCATATATTCTAAGGCAACTCTTGCCTATCACAGTTGCAATCCACCTATAGTGCCAATAAGAACTAAGCCTCTAACTGCCTTTCTAATTCTAAAAAAAAATAAAAAAAATAAAAAAAAATAAAAATAGGGATCTTGGAATCCCAATTCAATAAATGTTATTCAGAGAGGTCCAAAGTCCTGCAAACTGTAATGATCAAAAGTATTTAGGCACCATGCAGAGAGGGTCCTTTAGACTTGGCCTGAGGCACCTGGGCAAATGGTATCCAATTCCCTGACACATTTTATACTGGGACCCTACCTATAAACAGTTTACAAAGAATTAAAACATGATTGCTAGAAGCTACATATGTAAGAAATCTGTGTTGTGGATGGCTGGAGGGACATGAGTGAAATGTGTTATAGATTGTTATAAGTCAACTATTGACCTTTTAGCCTCTAAGACTTACTCCAACCATTTATCAAAACTTCTATTAATCATTTATTAACCATTTAGAAGCTATAAAAGAAACCATAACATAAAGTGTGGCTTCTGTGTTTCTACATCTCCTGCCAGGGGGCACACAGTGGTAACAAAAAAGACAGATTGAATTTGGCAAGGGTTCCTGTATCCTGAAAAATATAGGTATATTCTGAGCCACTAGCTGGGATTTAGGAGCAAAAATAAATACATCTTCCTCTTGCTACTGTTTAGACATTTGCAATTTGAAACTGAATTTGGGACAGTTTTCTATATCTGAGGATGGGAGAAGGGGATTTAAATGAGATCACATTGAAATTAAAACATAAAAAAATAATGTAATCCTCACACAAACTGCTGGGACAACAGGATTTCCACAGCCACTTCTATACCCAGCCAGAAACTGAAGCCACAACAGTAGTAATTTGCTGTGGTTTTGCTCTTGTTGTTTGGAAAGATCCTCTATTTTCATAGGTGCAATAAGAACGCTACGTGTCAGAAGTCTGAGGAGCGTTATCACAGGCAAGTGACAGTGCTGTAGCCACAACTGACCAGATGGTATTTCACTGAGCTGAAACCCAAACTAAGGCACAGTCTGTGTTCTCACAATATGTGAAATCATAAATGTATTTAAGCTGAGAACATTCCTGCAGGGTAAGGAAGTGTTCGCATCCCTGTATTTCAGAATTGGAAACAGATATAAAAATAATAATAAAAAGAATAAAAGCCTCATGCAAGACACCTGTGGCAGATCTGTGTAACAACTATGCAACCTAACAATTTTGCCCAGTGTCATCCGTCAATGAATAAGCATGACAAAATCAGATACCTTGAATGAATGTGAGCATTTGATTTTGTTTCTATTAAATAATATTTTATATTAACTATACTACTTTTTAAGGTCTTCGGAGCTGGCATACAATGAAAATGTGAACAATAAAAATGGAAAATGAACCAAGATCCTCATAAAAAATAATGCTGTCTTATAGGTCAACATTTGTAATAACTCCGTTTGGCCTGAGCTAACTACAAATTCCACATTTTTGTTGTGTTGGTCATTTGAAATCCATTTCTAATGATCCCAAGGGATAGAGTTAATGTCACTTAGGAGTTTCCTAAAAAAAAAAACTCTGTTCAAGTTATCCATCTGAAAAAAAATAGTTATTTCTGAGACCAAAGATCTGAAGCAAAATTGTGAGAGAAGCAAGGAAATCACAAATGCTACATTAGCATGATGTTAACACTATGCCTTATTTACCTTTTCTGTAAAAACTTTAAAGGTTTATGGATATCTTACATAAATTATTATATCCAAAACCCTGATAACCCTGAAATACATTTAAATAATCGCTGCTATGTCAAACTAAAAATATGTTCTTTTTTACAAAAAATAAAACCAAACCGAAAAAACCCCAAGCTCTGACCCTAGCATCTGCTAAAATATGTTATTCTGAATTATACATGTATTGGGGTACTCCCAATGAAGGTGCAAATTCACATAATCCTGTTGAAAAGGATAAAGTTGTTCCTTAAACTGACATGTCACTGAAGGTGATAGGAGTAATGTCTCTAAGTTTGAAATACAGAACATTTTCATCTCTGCGTGACTCTTTATGAGCTGAATACTTGTGAGTTCTCCTTTTCAAATTTAGCCACTACTATTTCTCGTATGTGTGTTTGTAAGACTGGAAGGTTCTTCCTGGACCATTAAAATCAAGCTGTCTCCTCCTCTAGGCACCCATGGTGTATAATCTCATTTATAAATTTATCAAGCTCCATTTTTAAACTAGTACGTTGTTTGATCTCACTACTCCCATTGAAGGACTGTTCCAGAACTCCACTCCTCTGATGGTAAAAACCTCCTTATAATTTCAAGGATAAATTTATTCATGGGCTGTTTATACCCATTTGTTCTTGTGCCAATATTGGCCTTTAGTTTAAAAAGCTCTTCTCTCTCCCTGATGTATATTGAACTGTTAAAATATCTGTTAAGCTGGAAATGCATTAGACACTGGGTGAAAATTCCCCCCTTCAAAGATTAATAAGTGTCAAAGACAAAGGAATTGTAATTCATAGTTGTGTCTTTAGCCTATAAGCTCTTTTACTGTGGGAACCAATGAAGCTTGTTTAATTTATCCTCTTCTGGACCAAACCAACACACCATATAGTGCTGTGTCCTTGTAGAACATGTTAATAATAAATACCAATGGTACATCAGTTTTTGTCATGACAATCAAGAGATCCTGCTGGTAATTCCTTTCTTTAGGCCTATGAATCCAGATTTAAAATTTGGATCTTACAGTTGCGCTTTGATAAAAATAAAATAATGAATGCTTCCCTGATGTGCACATACCTATTGTCTGCAGTGGGAATTGGCTCAGACCCTTCTTCAGTTTTAATCAGTGTGATTTTCTTCTCCACACAGACTTTTGGAACTGAAACTCATTAACTGATATGGGAAATAAGTTCTCTTTTTCCTCTTTTTTGTTTCCCCTTTTCTGTTTTTTTTTTTTTAATAGGAGCTATTGCATTGTGTTCCCTTAATTACACCATGTCATGTCACGTCGCAGTGTAAAATGACACAGTGTAACACTTTGTGACATGTGATAACTATGATGAATTACATTCAGAACAAAGACCTGCTTTGAAAGGATATATCTGATCTGGGGGAGAGCAGGTATTTCAAGCACTCCATGGATATTTTGGATTAATGGATAATTCCCCATCACATATCACAAATGTTTAATAATAAGATTATGAACATGCTGGCAGAGGATTTTTCCTGACTTTTATCCTAACATATCAATTTTTTATTTACTGTAGCAAATTAATATCTTCTGTGCTTACAGTGTGTTTATATATATATATATAAAGCTAACTACTTTCAAAGAGATAAGCCTCCTATTTGATTTCTTGGAATAATCGCATTAAGCGTTGAAATTAATGTCAGAGAAGAGAGAGGTGTTGACCCTAGCAGCAGTGTTCCCTTAACAGTAAAAACATAATACTAAAATTGTAGTACTACTCCCATGGGGAAAAAAAAAACCACCCAAACCCTCAACCAAAAAACATGAAAAAACAAAAAAACCCATCACTAGTAATTTTATCAGACATCATAAAAAGTTTAAGCATGAATACTTTTAAACTGTAGTTTTAAAGTTTAAAAAAAGGTGTTTAGAAAATGTCATTTTTAGACTCTCACAGTGACTTTCAGTTCAAATGTGCCTGATTTATGTCAAAACACAATATTTTTTTTCCCCTTGACTGCCAGTAGTACAGCTGCAAGTTGGGATATGAAAATCAAGCCATGTTCTTCTGTCATTGCGCCATCACCAGCAATGAGGATCTTGCAAAGAGAGCTTAGCTACTGACAATTTTGTTGATGATGCATGAAGCAGAGAAGAATCCAGCACTCTTGTCCAGATTTTATTGATTCTGCAATGGGAAGTTTATAATAAAAGATTTTTCTTTTTTATTTTCCTTTTTTTTTTTTTTTAGTGGGGTTTGGTTTTTTTTCCCCCAATGAGTAAAGTTGGCAGATATAACTTGAAAAAAAAAAAACCAAACCAGGGAGCAGGGCTAGAGAATTATTAGCTTTGTTTCATGTACATATTTCTCTAACTCCAGAGGTATTTCTAGTTCTTGTTTAAAACATCATTAAATAAGGAGTGGTTTGTAGTCTTCTGCTGTGCTTATTGAACTTATTATGTTTAAAGGTAAACTATTTTAATATTTCTCTTGATTTCACAGACTCTGCCCTATTCAAGTTGAAATAAACCTGACAGCACCCTGCAGTGCGCTAGAAGTTTCAGACCAATGTAAGGCAGAACCATCAAAATCTATTTAAAGGTATTCAAAAATGTCCTTGTACAAACTGATGAAAATAAAATGTATAAGTGAATGATAAAAATGAATAAAAAATAATAAATACGAGAAAAAAATACTAAAACTATGAGAAAATTAGTCTCTTGTTACTTTAGAGGAAGGTCAAATTTCCTGTATTTACATTTGAGACCCACTTTCTATTTAAAAACGTCACAGCGCATTGTGGAAAACATGTGGCTGAACAGCCCCTCTCCTTCTCAGATCCTTTTTTCCCCCTGGCATTTTTACCAGACTTTGTATCTGCACAAAATCTGTATACTTTGTCAGGCTGAAATTTGCTGTGCCTTTGGGAAAGCATTTCAGTACTCTGATATTTGGTATCTTATATGTGGGGTTGCAGCCCTAGCATTTTAGATCATCTGCTTCTTAGAAGGGTATTTTGGGGTTGGTTTGTGGTTTTTTTTCCTGACTTGTTTGAAACTCAAAACCATGGCTGCGTTTTTGATTACTTTTCCATCTGTCTCACCTCAGGTATAGCTTTTCCTGCTCCTAAGAGAAAAAAAAAAAATATCATAGAATCATAGAATGGTTTAGGTTTGAAGGGACCTTAAAGATCATCTAGTTCCAGCCTCCCTGCCATGGGCAGGGGCATATCCCACTAGACCATGCTGCTTACAACCCCATCCAACCTGGCCTTGAACATTTCCAGGGATGAGGCCTCTACAACTTCCCTGGACAACCTGTTCCAGTGTCTCACTATCCTCATAGTGAAAGATTTCTTCCTACTATCTATTCTAAATCTACCCTCATCTGGTTTGAAGCCATTAACCCTCTTCCCATCCCTACATGCCCTTGTAAAAAGCCCCTCTCCAGATTTCTTGTAGGCCCCCTTTAAGTACTGCTGCTATAAGGTCTCCCAGGAGCCTTCTCTTCTCCAGGCTGAATAACACCAACTCTCTCAGTCTGGCCTCACAACAGAGGTGCTCTAACCCTCTGATCATCTTTCTGGCCCTCCTCTGGATCTGCTCTGACAGGTCCATGTCCTTCTTATGTTGCGGGCTCCAGAGCTTGACACAGTACTCCAAGTGGGGTGTCATCGGAGTGGAGTAGGGAGGCAGAACCACCTCCCTTGACCTGCTGGCCATGCTTCTTTTCATTCAGCCCAGGATACAGTTGGCCTTCTGGGCTGTAAGTACACATTCTGGCTCATGTTAAGCTTCCCGTCCACCAGCACCCCTAAGTCCCTCTGCTCAGGGATGCTCTCTATCCATTCCCCACCTAGCCTGTATTTGTGCATGGGATTGATATTGGAGTTATCAGAAGATGTGTTCAGCTTTCTGTAAAAGCACATGCAGAAATAGCAAGACTAAGTAACAGGTTTGCTGGCAGTTCAAGGTGGCAACCATTTCATGATTCCAAGAGGCAAGCTGATGTAATTGAAATGGAATCATATTCTCACTCTCTAGCAGAAGAAACATATCAGGGAAAACATGTTTTTTCTACCACTCTTTGCAGTTTATTACCCACAAAAGTCTCTGGTTTGCTTAAGCCCCGAGGTGACCTTGTACTCTAAAATTTTGAACCTGTTCCTTAGTAAAAATCTAAGAACCACCCATAGGCATATTAGAATAAGACTGAAAGGGAGCACAAGAAGTCATTTGGGCCATACTTCTCCATAAGGCAGTCACCTCTACCCAAGTAATTCCTCACAGCCATTTCTCTTAACTGCTCTAGAGGCCTTTAGAGGTGGACATCTTATCCTCTTGATCTTGTCAGTCTCACAGGAGTTGGGTTCTTTTTCTTTAAAAAAAAAAAAAAAAAAAGAAAAAACCCAAAAAGCAAAAGAAAAAAATAACAACAAAAAACTTTTGGAAAGGTGTCTTGCTAATTTGTAGAACTATTTTAGAAGGGACTTTAACCATTTCTGAAAGATAATAAATTACACATTCTTGAGGCAGATATGTGAGAAACGCTGCTGGACATGTTGCTCCTTTTCCACATGGGGAATTAATATAGCAGAGCGCCAGCTCTGATTAACTAGAGGGGAAAATGAAAGACAGTGAGGATAATGTAATCATGTTTTCTGAACAGTGGACCCAAATGTGCTTAAGGTCAAGCATTGCTAATATGCAGTTCCTTAACAGGAAAATCTCACAATATTTTTGGAAGGAGTAACATTGTCTTTTTACCAGTTATGAAGATTATATTGCAATATGGGTGGCTGAATAAATGAAGATTGCTAGAAAATTAGAGGAGGGAGAGACTAGAGAGGGAGGTAGGAAAAGAGGAGGAAAAAAGGAAGAGTTAGGCCAAAAAGCAGTGAAACACAACTGTAGTTCCTGGGAGCTGTTAGGAGCCCCTGGGAATTATCTGTTTTCTAGCTGAATTCAATAAAGTGGTATTAAGTGGAGGAGAGATTAGCTGGAGAAGCAAAGCAGATTTGCTTTTGTAGTCTGGTGATCTGTGAGCCCCAGCTTTTCCTACACCACATGAGTATGCTAAATCTGTACTTGAAAGGATGAGGTCCGCTGAGTCATGCCATAATCAAAAAATCCAAGTCTTTCCTTCCTGCAGGGAAAGTCAGCTGTGAAAGGGGAAACAGGATTCACGCAGAGGTTTCATGAGGGCCATATAGACACACCGTGGCAGGCACAAGTAGAAAGAGGATTTTTTGAGAGTATCTTGTGGGCTGTGCAGATTTGGGTAGAGCCAAGTGGAGAGAACTTGGTTTTGATTCTTACATAGAAATGCCAGTTTTCCTTAGTAGATTAGTTTGATAGCCCATTCTCCCCTATGCATGCCCTGTTCCCTGAATGTTCTGTACTATTCAAAAAGGCAGAGAGTAAGTCTGTGTATTATGAGTGTATTGGGTCATCGCTCAAGGAGGGAAGAATTAAGGTCAGATTGGTGTGTACCTTAACGCTTCATTACTTGGTTTTCAGAAGATTAATTTTAGGCACTCTCTATGTTCTGGAAGGCTATTAGGTACCATTGGGCTACCTTAGCTCTATAATAATGAAGTCTGGGTCACTTTTTTTTTTTTTTTTTTACACCCAGGAACAGAAGAACAGTGACTTCCATCCCTTTGCATTTACAGTGATTGTAATGGGGAACAGAATAGGATCCAGTACAAATAAGAGGTGAAGACACAACACCATTGAATACTCACAGTTTAAAGTGGTTCAGGATTTGATTCAATGAGCCTTATCCTGTCGAATGCCCAATTATTGATGCCTGATGAAGTACCTTCAAAGATAAAGGGATTTTTTTCATTGTCTTTAAAGAGAGTTGGTTGAATGGATCCAATGTTGAACATTTCCAGCTGCCACTGATATTGGAAAAGGTTAACCTTACTGAAAGTCAAATTCTTTCTCGCTGAGGTTTGTCATTAATATCATGCAGATCAATAGGAGTTATAGGCCTAAGACAGATGTGCAACATTCCTCCCATCCACAGATTTACTTACAGTGAAAAAAACGGTGCTTAAGTCCTCACATGAATTCAAAATATGTAACTCTTTCACACAGGAATTCTATCATTACAGGAATAAGTTACTGGCCTCTCTAGGGGGGAATGTCCTGTGTCAATTTCTTTAATAGCATAAGTAGAAGGCATATTTATAGTTCATATTGCACACAGTTGTCTACTTCACATCTCTAATAATTTGTGGATGGTATATTTATTAACATGCAACTACATACACAATTGCAGAAGAAATTGAAATATCTGAAAGAGAAGGACAATAAATTCAAGACTCCCTCTAAAAAGAGAGAAAAAATGCCCACTAGAAAGGTATAAAATGGTTGTGTTGGTATTTGGAACATGCCAAAGATCTTGAAAACCTTGAAGGTTGGGTTTTTTTGTGGTTTTTGGTTTTTTGTGGTTTTTTAAAACAAATGTCTTCATTTTGAAGAAAATGTGCCGCTGTTCCTTTAAGATATTATAATTGTAAGACAGGTAGAAAGTGTTGGTACAGGGAAGTGTGTGTGAATGGGGTTTAGCATGCTGAGACATTGTATTTCAGCTGTGAAAATCAATACATGCTCCAGAGATAGGGCACTTGATCAGAAAGGATATTGCAAGATACAAAAGAGCAGATATGAAATACCATTCCTGTGAAGTTCATTTCTTACTCTTATTACATCAGTTCAGTAGAAAACACAGTGTGCATGAAACTATGGCAGTGCCAGCAATTTATCATTGCTCATCCAACATTTTTAGAAGATTTGCATGAGATTTTAGTAAAACTGTGCTTTGTGGTCCTTCTTTACCAATAATTCAGAACCTGGAGGTCTAGATGATGCAGTTGTGAAGGGTTTCTTGTGTACCAGTTTCTTTTTCTCCTGTTCCAAATTGACACAACTTCAATTCTGTTTGACTTTGTCCAGAAAACAAGACGATAATTTTTTTTTATTTCAACTTTTGAGAAGACTTTTTTTTTTTTTTTGTGAACAAGTAGGGAAAAAAAAAAAAACAAAACCAAAAAGAGAAGGAGATGCAGAGGAGGAAATTGACCCTGGGAATACATTAGCCTGTGAGACTGCTTTCACACTGTGCTAATGCAAATGGCAAATTTGTCCTTTATCTTTCTTGCTTTCTTGTTTCTGGCCAGCAGCTGTATCCTGGGTCTGAGAAAATTTCACAAAATCACTACTATACAGCGACTTAAAAAAAAAAAAAAAAAGTTCATTTCAGACATTGGTGGTTTCCAGCCAAAGAAAATTCTTATTGTAGAAACATCATGACCTGTTCTCCCTGGGACTGCACAACCCAGAGAAACCTTTCTCTGTCACTAGCTGAGTAAACTCATTTAAACCAGCTCACATTTCTGTTTCTTTCTTTTGTCATGCTGTTAGAATACTTATAAATGCTGATAAAATATTATGCAGAGTAACTTGAATTCTATGAGGAAAATAAATTTGTGAGTATATAAGTTCTGCTATTTATTACTTGTCTCCTTCCTTTAAAAAAAAAAAAATGTACTAGTAGCCAAGCTTAACTTAATTTTGAAGCTCCTGAAAAAAAATTGTATCTTAAATGTTGTATCAGTAAAAAAGAAATTTTAGGCAGTTTGGGGGTTTTGGGGCATTGGGGTTTGATGTTGTTTTTTTTTTTTCTTTTCTGTTTTTTTTGGTTTGGGTTGGGTTTTGTTTGTTTTAGTATTTTTCACCATAATGTTGTTTAAACACCTGAAGTTAAACTGGAGCTCTTAAGAACAGAAATAAATGAAGGTCCAATACATTCAGGGCCCTGCAGAGCAACCCAGAGATACCTGTAACATGAGTGCACCAGAGACTTACGTACCGCATTGACCTTCCCTAGCAAGATCTGCCAGCTTCATCACAAGACTGGAGCAAACTTTGAGAGGAATCAAAAGCCCCTGTTTCACTCTGTGACTTTCTAACTGTGCCTCAGATGGGGTATTTTCCTTCCATAATGTTTGACTGGCCAAGTTCAGATATAGTCCTTCTCATGAAAATGGTACTTGCAGAACTGTAAGAGGATGAAGTCCAAGGGGTGAAACACTTTATATTGCTAAAAGTGTATTTCCCTTCCTTTCTCCCTTTCTTGGTATCTCTGACATTCCTTCATTGACAGACCTGTGATGGCAGAAGGCTGTGTCATCAGCAGCTTTCAAATTGCAGCTGGTTGCTAGCCCACTCCTGCAGCAGCGCTGCGACGCTGGCCTTTCAATGCAGCTTGTAGCAAAAGATACATTTAACTTAGAATAATATCACAGTGAGAAAGTAGAAAAGACAAGTGGAATGCCCTGTTCTGGCAATCATTCCAAAGCTGGTGTTAATGTCTTTGGATTGCAAAGTGGAGAAAAATAAATAGCTGAAGTGCTTTACCGATTAATGCAAAGCAAATAACTCCCAACAACCAGGGTCAATGACTGTCACTATTGCAGCTGCGATCATCACACAAACTGCCCTCACTTTATTCATGTAATGTCCCACACCTGCATGCTGGCTGTAAAGAGTTCCCCAAGTGCCTGCTGAGTCATAGCAAATGACACTGGAATGGGAGGAGATGTATCAGTTTAACTGCCCGGATAGCAATGCTTGTTGAGGCACATTTGGTTCTCATCCAAAGGGCATTGACAAAAATTTTTCCCCACCAATACCATCCTCACAACATCTCCCTTCTCAGCCACCCCCGGTTTCTCTAAGAGGGAAAGTAAATAGCTGACTGAATTAAATCTAGCAAATGGGATATTTGCTTTTTTGAATGCGTGTCCATAACAATATACTTATTTCATATTTCTGTTTGAACATAATCCTAGAGATTAACAATTAGGAGGAAATAATAAGGCCTGATCTTATGTGATAGGGAAAGCGTTATTATTCCTGCTATACAGATGGAAAGAAAATTGGAAAGGGTTCAGAAAAAGGGCTAAAAGGATAAGTCATGCCTTCTAAACATGGCTTATAGGCAGCTCTGTCTACCTAGCTTATTAAAGAGAAGGCTAAGAGGTGATTTGATTCTAGTCAATACATACGGAAAATTTCTCACAGAGGCTGCTGTGAGCTAGAAAACAGCATAAAAATTTTCAGGGACTGGAAGACCTCCCTACTATAAAGCACATTTGTAACAATAAAGCTAGAATAACTGAGTAATAATGGACTCACAAATACCTGATGTCATTTCATTAAGATTTCATTTCCCTCCACCCTATGAAGGACAGGCTATAATTCATCCGCCAGATAGGTATTTGCTGTACAAGCTAATGAATGAAATTTATTGGTTAAACCAGATCATGATAATATTATTTTCTGTTCTTATAAATCCGTTTACAACTCAAAATGATTTTTGCTTCTCTTTTTGCTTTTGCACCATTGATGCAGAGGTTCCTAGGCTCTTCTTTCAGAATATACTGCTATTTAAGAATTTAAAAATCCTAATTTCCATAGCACTCACCTTTGAAGATTTACATGAGTACCTGGCCACTGTATGGGGAGAACTGAAGAATCTTTTGTCACATCCAGCCATGCTTAAGACTCCTAACAGTGAGAAGTTCTGCAGTATTTTCTGCCATGCAGTCTAATATGATTTTCATATGACACACAAGTTAAAATGCTTGTGAAAACAAGATGAAACACAGATAAACCTGAGCTTACTGGCATTTAATTTTGGAGGTGTCTGCCACCCAGCAGTGTGTTACAAGACACAATACAGAAAAAAGAAGGGGTTTTTGCTTAAGCTGCAGCATCTTGTGCTTTTATTGGGAATGGGAAGTTTCTTGTTCAGACCTCAGTGTCTTGGCGAAGATAGCATCTATCACATTTAGATACACAGGCTTAATTCAGTGCATGGTCAGTCAACCCTGAAGTTCATATTTGCTTCTGAGTATTAAGTTTCCAAGCATTCAAGGAGGCTTGTGTCTGTGAAGTTGCTTTGGGACCATGTTTAGTGCAATGCAAAGGAGAATAAAGTACACTGGTGCATGGTAGGAACCTTCAGTTTGTAAGTCTGGCCTTTGCTGCACACAGATGGATAGTACAAACCAAAAAGGCTCCTAAACCATTAGCACCAAAAGAGAATGACAGCAAGAAATGTGGCTAGAACACAAATACTGTGAATTTTCACAGCCAACCAACATAATTTTATTTAACACAGGTTTTCTGTAATTGAGATACAGTGGGAAAAGTCACAGTGTCCAATGACCTTTAAACTCTCCCTTCCATCTCTGTGATGGGGTCATCTTGCTGTTGATATAGGGTGCGGGGACTGGTAATACAAAACATGCAGAAATAATGGATGACTCAGTTTCTGTTAAAAAACCTTTTTGTTTCCAATGCTGTTAGTGCTTTAATTGTTTGTCTGTGTCTTTGCCTCGGTATTTATAGAAAGGTTCACAGTTCCTTTGCCACTCCTGCTGTGTTACCATCAACCATTAACTTTCCTTTGAAATCTCTGAAACGTGGGGATGTACCTGGTTCATTCAGCACTGCAGGAGCTTGCAATGCACTGGGGTGTTTTCAGGCCGGTCAGAGGATGATCGTATGTTGGTTACCTAGGCAAATCATTAAACCTCTATGAAAAGTCTGAAAAACTTTGCATTAGCTTCAGCCGTATCTGAAGAGATGAGAATAAGATTGCTAAATGCTCACTGGGGAAACAAAAACCCCACAAGTTTTCTACCAGGTAATTTCATGGGGGGAAAAATGGTGGTTAAGAATGCGAAAATTTAGGTCAAAAGAAGCTATGAAAATGGGGGAAAAGTTCTAGGCAAGCTACTTTACTGCCAAAGGGAAATATAAAATACAGAAGGAGAAGTGGACAATGTCAGTAGAATGAACTCAATATCTGAAAAAATGTCCAGAGACCTAAAAAGTTATGAGTACAGGTAATAACAGGCAAAGCTGGGTAGTATTTTAGTGAAAATCAGAGGGGAACAGCACAATCATGAAGGAGAGAGAGAAATGGAAAACACCACACAGACTATGTCAATTTCTAAATAAACAAGAAAAGGTAGTGAGCTTTAGCCAAGAGAGATTCACCAGATGGGAGTTATTTTGCATCTGAGCTGCTCCTGAGACCTTATGTCCAAAACACAGTGACTCTGAAACCAGCACAAATTCAAATTCCCAGCAAACCCTTTAGCATCTTTCTTGTGTTTCCAGAGCACTAGAAAGACTTGCACTTGCAACATGCACAGGTGCTTCTAAAATGTATATTATCCTCGACTATTTACATCTAATACAAGTTCAACAACCATGAGACATCACGATCTATCATCACCATTTAGGTTTCAGACACCAATGTCTGTCATCATTCTTGTCTGAGAGAAACCTTTTTCCAGCTTTGATCTTGTCCAAGACATGCTGGATCTGTCTCTACTGTTCTTTTTCTCCCATAGAAGTCTAAAAACCAGCCTGACTTATTTCAGCTGGCCTCTGAGGTGTTTTGCTTCTTTAGACTGTGCTACAGGTTGTTCACAGAATGTTTCATGGGCACAGGTTAAAATTCTGAATGTGTTCCTGCTCTCCCTGAAAAGTGGTTAAAGAATGCCACACTGAAACTATACTAGACAACTTAGAGAACTGAGCTCTCAGTCTGAAAACATATAGCTCTGATGAAGAGCTAGAGATTAAAGATATGTATCCACTTGAGGGCATTGTTATGGTCTAGTTAAACTGAAATAAATTGCACACTTTTAGACTTGCAAGTTTTCCAGTGGGAATACTTCAGCATAGAAACATGTTCTAAATATTGGCCTAAATGGGAGGGTAGGACCCAAGTGAAAATTTTTGATCAGCTTTGGAATGAAAAATTGTTCTTTAAATATAAATGGGTTTACAAATGAGAATTGTACAATGCGTAATGCCATTTTTTTACTATTACTAGCATAATAAGCAAACAAACAAAAAAAATTACTAAGCATGGTAATTAGAGTGTACTTCATCCCCATCTGCAAATTAATCAGAATAAGGTAAAAGACATTGCATGACGAACTACATCTATCATTTAAAGAGATATCTACAAATGCTTAAGTGATCTTAAACTCAAGTTCTACAGTCCAAAAAAGGTGAAAGAAAGACAGCATGCATGGGTGTGCATATACAGCTACAGAATATACAGGCATAGCTACCGGTATTTTAGGTAATAACATCATTTCTGTGATTAAAAATTTTTGGTTTAATCTATGTTTCTTTTTTCCAAGTCTGTAAAGGAAAGAGAAAAGGTGAAATTTTTCCATTTTGCAGTTGAAAACCTTCTTTTAAGCTGCAATCTCCCTTCCCTTCTAGCAGTTTTCAACTGAGTTTTGATTGGGATTGGGGAAGGGGAGGAGGAAGTTATTTAATTTTTATTTTCACTCTCAATATTTTCTACCAAAAGAATTTTTATAAATCTCTTAAAATCTATATCAAACATGATCTCTCTTCTCCTCTTTCTTTCATAGTTACTCTTTCACATGCACACACACTCACTGATTTGAATTACAAGCATTATATGAGTAAATTTTACATGAACAGTGCTTTTACTATTCAACCTGTCTAGAAGTAGTGGTCAAAATAACAGAGACTTGCTGATAGTTGAAATCCTTTAGTTTAAAGGCTTTACACAGAATGATAAATACTGATCTTTCAGTGTTGAACTCTGAAGAAATGGAGTTGCAGGCACATATTAATTCAATTGTGCACACCTACTTATGAAGGGGGAAATAATATCCTTTTCCTTACACTTGGGCACATGAGTGAACAGAGAGGTAAAGCATTGCATAATAAATTTAAAAAAGCAGCAGAAACATTTAATAGGCATTTGACATTTGGAATAGTTCCTTCAACTTCATTCTCTAGTTATTAAATTGTGGGATTTATTTTCTTACTTTTGGAGAAAACCAGTTGCTAACAGGTTAATCCCCAAGCACAGTATCACACCCGCAATTGCCTTGGTCTTCTGAGTTCCCAGCAGACTGTCTGCAGCTCTGCTGATGTAATGCTGTTTGGCTACACTTTTAAGTTTCCTCTTTGTGCCGTGTGTATGTACTCACTTTATTGCAAGGGAGGAAGATAACCCATTTCCAATCCATCTATCCCAATACCATAAGAAGCTGAGGCAATAACAATTATCTCTATCCTTACATTTCCTCTCTTCTCTGGATAGTTCTCGTACAGTAATGAATTGTAACATCTCCTTCACACAGACTTCTCTCCCATATAATTAATGTCCTAAGATATTCTATTTACTGGTGAAGCAGTTTGAATCAAGAAGTGATTACTTTTGAAGTAAACAGAGCTGCTAACCACGTTCCACGAAGACAACAGCAGTTTCCCTTAAAAAAAAAAAAAGAAAGAAAAAAAAAAAGAAAAAAAGAAAAAAAAAAACCCAGAGAAAACAGAAAAAAATTATCAAAACCCAAACCAAACTACTTTGCAAACCCAGACTCTTTGTATTAGGATATTTTCCCTTCGTATGCGTCCCTTCCAACAACCATCTACACTTTTTTCTTTCATGTTTTTTATTCTATAAGTAGAACAGGAAGTGTCTTAATCAGCAGGTTGTTTTTGAACTCTGGATATTCACAGGTTGGATTAGAATACGTTACTTTTCTCTAAATTAAAAATGTAGTCAGATCCACAAACCTGCAGAGAGCTCTTTTTCTGAAAGGCATCTTCCCAAGGAAACTTCAGAGTGAAATATTTTCAAGTTTGAATATGTGTGATGATATACTTAATATTCTTATGGAATGGTAGATGAATAATGAGCATGTGGACATAATGAGACAACCAGTGTTAACTGGCACTGGATTAATAGCCCAGAAGATCTCTTATAACTTAACCTCTAAAGTCAGAGCAAGGCCAATGGAGATTCTCCATTACTTAGTGGAGGAATTGCTTCTGGAAACACTGCTTATTTAATGGCCCAACGCATTTCCTATCTCCTGGTTTTGATGCTTCTAGAAAGGGAATTTAATGTGTGTGAAAGAAAATGTTAGGGAAAGGTTGGCTGACATTTCCTGTCACAAAACAAACATAAAAACCTCCTGTTTAATTCCACAGAGTTACAGCACTAAGTGTAGTTATGCTGCATTTTGGCTTAGGTGTATAAATTTCTACCCAGCTCTTTGAGAAGCTAAGAGCGGTGCTTCTTCCCAGCCTGACATATGGTAAAAGTATTTTCTTGGAAAATGGGAGCTGATCATCTGTGATTTTCCCTGTCTCCTGTCAGGGATTGAAGTATTCCATATTTTAGCACAAACCAGAACCAATAGGCTGTTGCAGTGTATGTCTTAGCCACTCCGACATTCACCTGAACAATTGCATCTGATTTGGATCCTGAAACTATTGCTGTGGAACTCTGAACTACTAATCTCTTTGCCTGTCCCTATGCCTAGGCTCCATGTAGCGATTTTTTTGGCAGCTCAGCTTAGGAGAACTCAGTCAACCAACAGGAATACTTAGGCTCCTACCCAGATAATGAAAAGGAAGACATTTCGCTAGTACACTATGCATCACTCTTTAGAGGCACCAAACACTCTGTCCATTACACAAAGATCCTGTGCATCTCAATTGCACTCCCAGAAGCAGCTTGTTGGTGCCAGACATCTACACCTACATCTACATTTCAGATACTGAAAAATCTGAATTAGGCTTCTGAAATAAACCCTCAAGGTGTGGTCTGGGTCCGTGCTTTCTTACATATCAGAAAGACCAAAGCAGGTGCCTGTGTTAGCCCCTCCAAACATAGCTTGAAGTAAAAACAAGAACTGAATCTGAATTTCCCATAATACCATTAACTATATTTGTTCTCTGTTTTGAAGTCTTTACTTTTTCTAGGTCATACTCAATCATTTACAACTCATCAATGGATCTCCTTAGTAAGGACATTCACGTGCTTGTAACAGAGGGTGTAATTTCACATTCATGAGAAACAAAGTGGCTAGTAAGTCTCCAAATGTCAATAGGCACTTGCAGCGCTGCATCTTTCTGATCTCCTTCTGACCCCATACCCTTCACTGTCTTTCCCTACTTTGTTTGCTTCTGACATGTTTGGAAGTGGTTGGCTCTCGTATTTTAATATTCATCTCCATAGCTTAGTGTGGGATACCCTTATTTGAGCAGATGATTTATTAGGGGAAAATAACTAAGAGGAATAACTAATGAACTGGTTCTTCCTATAGGGCAAAAGAAATTGTCTTCCGGGAGTGTTTTTGGTAAAGGTTTGTAAATAGAAAACAGATTACTTTTGGAAGAATCCTATACAGCAGAATTACAATTGTACATGAGGGTCTGGATCTTCAGCTGAGAAAGCTCGACAAATGCAAAGTAGAACAAGTCTTCATAAGTGTCCGGTTTTGGACTAATGGAAGGGTACAACCTCATAGTTTGAGAAGATGATTTCTCCTTTCCAAGAAAGTCTGGACATCATCTAGTATACAGAAATGCTCGTAAATGTAGGACTATGATATTTGTGATCTGCAGAGAGGCGTCCAAAATTGAGGTTATGAACTACTGCAGTTTAAGCTGAATATAGTGCAAGTTCCTCAGGTGATAGTGGTAGGAGATCCATATGTTTCCTTGCTCACACACAGATGGAATGTGTAATAGAAGCTGAACAGCTAAAGATGTGAAATATCAACTCCTTTCTTCTTAAAAATTGTATGAATGTTTGCACAGTTCCAGTGGCAAAAACTGCAGTACCAATGTGGATCTAGTCTTCACCAAAACATAAATACTAATTATGTGCCCTCTCTAACAGGAAAATTAATCCGTTATTATAACACCAACTATCTACTCATCCAGTATCCATGCAGTCTCAACAAAATGTATATCTTTGCCGAAGCAAAATGATTTCCTCTTTCTGATGCATAAGTAAAGCTTCAGTATATAGCTGAGTTTCTCCTACATTACCTTTACCATTGCATTGTTCCTCACTGATAAGAGTCAGTAATATGATAAACCATCTCATTATTTGACATCAATATCATCTATTTATACTCTTAAAAGTATAACGTAGAACTACATATTTGCTTAATCATTTATAATTGCCATTATTTCTGAAATAATTATATTTCCCTACACAAAAGTACTCTTAACTGCTTTTCCAGCATATGCCTTTATGGAATCTGGAACCTTTTAAAACTGTGTTTCGTACAAGGTAATATAAAGTCATATTTGGTCTGCAATTGCCTCTATGTATAGACCCTGCCTGAGTACTGTTCTTACTATCTCTGATATTCATGAACCACTGGATAGAATGAGTCACTGTTTATTCCAATTGCCTCTAAATACTTTGGTACATGAAAAGTAATCTTGGGTTAAAAAAAATAAAAACCTTTTAAACACATTTTTAAAATTCAGTTCATATGCCTTACTGTTAATTTCAAAGCCTGTGGAGTCTCTTTCTCCCCTCCGCCTTTCATAAGCCGGAGATTTAGATTCTCTTAGTACATGGAATGCACTATTCTCTCCTGGAAAATAGTGGAGAACTGTCTTCTTGGTAGTTATGAGGTACAAAAATATAAGATACAGAATGTCTCAAGCTCTTTGAATTAAAGCGTAAGGGAAGATTTTTGTTTAGCAGCTGACTGTTTTATTTTTTCATTTTCAGATGATAGAGCACTCAGTTTTTGTAGCAGGATTTGATTGTTAAATGCACTAACTTTGTATGAAATTATTATTCTGTGCTGTTATTTACTTGTTTCCATTTGAAGAACGTTGTAGTTCAAAGTTCAGACAAAGAATCGGAAACCAGCACACCTGTGTACTTTTCTTTAATTTACAATTAGATTCAATTCTTCCATGTCTTTTTTTTTTTTTTTTTAACACCATCTTAAATGAATCATGGGCAAAGAAGTATGGAACAAAGAGGAACGATGTAAGCGATGCTTAATGCTGGAGAACTTTGCTCAACTGTGTGTAGAAAATGTGCTATTAAAGAAGTAACAGTTTGAATTCTATTGTTCTCCCCACTTACCAAAAAGGTACTGTATTAGTTAAGTGTCTGTAAAGCAAAAGTGCTTGCAAACCTTTGTACTGCATGAACTCAGTGGAGAGTTCGAACGAAATATTTTGTAGATTTAAAATACTGGTTTCTGTAACATCTGTGTGAAGAATGCAGACTTTTGAGGAAGGACTGCCATAAGCTGAAGCTGGTGAGATGAGAAATAGAACTTCACTCCTTCCCTGCCCTTAGGAAAAGCCTCCCATGTGACTTCACAACAGAAGTCTTTTACTGTCTGACCTTTAGTTTCCTGCTTGCAAAAAAATTATTCTTTCTTTTTGCTTTCTATCATTACACAGAGAATTTTTTCGGACAGTACTGTCTCAATAAATGTTTATATGATGCTTAAGAATTTGTCACTATAGTGTTCCTTGGATGGTTATTTCTGCTGCAAAACAAATAAAGAATAAGCAGCAAAACCTACTTTCAGACTTGTGGCTAAAGAAAAGATGCTATGCAAACTCTTGCCAATACAGAAGGGAACCATATGTTCTCTACTAACCTGTTCAGACATCCATGCACTGGTTTCAGCAGCATGTTATCTGAAAACTTTGCATAATTCCAAGCAATGTTATTAACTTCTCTCATTTATGATTCATGCTTTCATATGTTTTGTGGAAAAGTATGCTTGCCTGAGTGCCAAACAAGTTGATCCCCTTAATTTTTTTTTTTTTTTTTCTTGTTTGGTTATTTTTTGAATCATCTGAGTCCAGACTCTAAAAATCCTGTCTCTAAAACAATCAACCTTTAAGCACATTATCCTAATATTTAAGGCAACCAACACAGTCTTCGCTGTTATTCTCTTTGCTATTCATTCAGATTATGTTGAGTTAGATACAAAACACCTTTAAAGGTCCTGAACTTGTTTCTTACGGAAGATAAGGTAGCAAAAAGAGGACAATTCTAATGTTTCTAAGGTAGCTAGTGGAGTTAGTGCTGAGTTTATGGTGCTAATGAGACTTCCTTGCAAGCAAGCAAGTCCATGTCTAGATCAGAGGTATTTATTGTTATAAACCATACTGGAGGCAGCAGTTATTTGAAGTGAGGCTATGTCTACTAGTTTGGAAGTTTTTTCACCAACCATAAGCTGAGTACCACAGATTTACTGATATATAAGAGTTTCACCTGCAAGAAGACTCCAGTGGCAGTCTGAGACTCTAGTTGACCAGTAAGTATTGCACAGATGACTGCTAGAAATCTGCAGGTAAGATTGGATATAAGATCTTACCTGCAGATTTTGTAGACTATCTTTGCTACAGCTATTTGCTGAGAAATGCTAGTGTCAATTTTCCAAAAGGAGTAATTGTCCCTAAGCATGGCCTGTGTCACATTAAAATGAACTTTATTCCTGCACAGGAAGGAAGCAGCCAAAATACCATGTTAGAAACTCTGTACATAAGCTAGAGTTATAACGGATTTTGATCATCTTAATTTAATGTTTCATATTAGGTTTCATCTGGCAAATTGGCATGTAGGCACCGGAGCAAATCCACTGAATTAGGAGAATCCTCTGTCCGATGACTTACTGGTCCAATTCAGTAAATGAGTCAGGTAAATGTCAATGTAATAAGAGCTTTATCCAAAACACAGATATACATGCATGCATCTGTAGTCAGGCTTCTGCACATTGCTACAGACAAACATTCAACCCAGATCCCTGCCTTTCTAAAGGCCTCTTCAAGCCATGCCAAATGGGACCCTTCTTGCGGTCGTGCCAGTGAGCACCATGCTGAGACTGTCTCAGCTGGAAGCCACCCTCAGCATCTATTACAACACTGCAGCTGTGTTAATAATATTTGGTGACTCCTTTGTTTCCAATTTGAAGCTGAAATGTGCAATCTGTACAGGATATGAGCTTATTTCTAAATCCCGGTGGATGAATGTTCTGTATCTTAATAAATTATTTGTGGAATATAAAACCTAGTTGTAAATTAAGGCGTCTGTTCTGATGTGAGTTTATCTTGGATAATGCTGACACTTGCTGGAGGGCTCAGATAGTTTGTAAGCTGTATTGGATTTATCCTTCCCTGCGTAGCGGACAGATGTTGTTGCCTTAAACATTTCTTGGTACAAAAGGTGCAAGCTTTGTAGACTTGGGCATATAGCCGGTGTTATAACCACAAAAGGAAGCGAAATACTGTCTTCCAGGCCTGCAGAGGCGGTACTGAATACAGTTAGTGACGGTATTTTTTCCCTCCTCACATTCTGTGGTTTTACTGCCTGCAAACAGCTAACTGCATGTGGGCAAAAAGGACTAGGTTGTCAAAGTTGGGGAGGGTCTTGTCTGATGTGACCCCAAAATTGTCATATGTGACCCCAAAATTGTCCCCCTGTGGCCACCAAGGACGTGCCAAGCCTGCGCAGAACCAGACCACACCTGCCTTCACCAAACATCACACCCACCATGCATATGCAAGAAATTTTTTGGAACTGGGAGGAGTCTTTGGGACTTGAACTGTATAAAAATGGTACCATCAGAAGCTTGGGTGGGATCCCCACCACCAAGATATCCAACATGAAGAGGACCAATAGGATGATGATGGCTCCGCGGGTGGTGATATCTCTTTCTCTTCTCTCTCTTTCTCTTGTTATACTCTATCTCTCTTTCCTTCTCTCTTTCTCCTTAAAAACTTATGGCACAGGACTAACTTTTACAATTCATGTTATCCTGTTAAGTAGTTGTTAGTGAGTTTTTTTATCTACCCACATGCCTTGTACTGTTTCCAGTTAAGTAGTTGTCATTGAGTCATATTAATAAATCATAAAATTGGTTGGGTGGAGTTGATTCACCTTAATTCTGTCCAAGGGGATCATGAACTAGGTCGCTAGTCCTAAAGGGAGGGAACGGCTCCCTTTTGGGTTGTGACATTTCTAAATTGGTGCATGGACATGATTCTCAGTGAAACAGAAAGTGCCCAGGTGCTTTGTGAGAGACTCTAATGTAACGAGAAATGAGTCTCTAAGGAATTTTAAAGGTGTGGCCTCCTGAGAGCTATGACGAGGGGGATCGAGGGAGTGTGGCTATAGTGGTATAGTGGTAGAGAATTTACAGTGAGGACCTCTCAGGATGAAACAACCCTTCTTTGGTGAAATAAGAACCCATAACCGGTTGTCAGGCAAATAAAGTTGCTTGACTCCGTTTTGAGTCTTACTTCTGTTCCTGAGAATATGAGCAAAACCTTGCTCCAGTCTTTGACTGGCACGCAACATCCTCGTCCAAACAGGACAGTTAAAAACTGGCAAGTTTGAATTTGGGCGGTCTGAAAGGATCGCAAAAACACTTGATATCAGGGTGGGGAAGAAAAAAAAGAATTTTTAATCTTCTAAAATATACTTTTTCTAAATTTTATCTGAAGTACCTATGTCTCAGGTGAACAGAGATGCTTTTTGTTTGTGAAATATGGTGGCAAAATAATTTTATTATTGTCAATAAGTGTAGGAGCTCTAGCAAGAATCAGCCCAGCTTTTGCAGTCTGATTCAAAACTTATTGATGTTCAAGGAAGTTTTACTTATCACTTGAAAATATTCTGGATCAGACTAGGTTTGGACAAAAGGGATTGTCTATGTACCAGGGGAAGAAAATAAGGTCATAGGACTCTTCTCAGAGGAAGACACGGGAACACCATCACAGAGGTTGTTGAAATTGGACAAAAGAAACCATTGAAAAGGTACTGTAGCCTTCATTAATAGTGTAATGCATGAAGTCATCTCTGTACCCTGTAGGATTTTGCTAACATTTGAATTAGGGTGGACCAACAAAGCATGGAGGCAAACTGTGGTTTCAAACACTCCAGAAGATGTGTTTGTCCTAATGACATGAAGGAAAGGATACAATATGATAGGTAATTGTTTGATGATAGTTCTTGGGATCAAAAAGCTTATGAGGGCAATCTCTTCTTTTCCCTCTCCCTTTTCTTGTGGTCAGTACTTTCATCAGGAGGTATTAGTGTAAGACTAATGAAAGAAAGTCACTCACATTTCTCTTTCACAGAAAATGCCTCCTTCATGTCCCATCACATCACCCCTACCCTGCTTTGCAAAGCAACCACTGCTTGCAGACTCTTTATTTTACATTAGTTTGACTCTTAAAATATTGCAACTTAAGCTTGAAACATTTTCATTAAATTGTTTCACATATCCCATCTCATTACATTTGGGAAGCTCATATGTCAGTCTGTGTTATAGTTCAAAACTCAGAGCTGTACTATGACTTTACAAAGAGCAATTGCCATAGTACAAATAACAAGAGAATAACTGCAAGAATGGGATGTCCTCATGCGTACTGGGAAGTGTCAGCTGACCTAAAATTTTGGTCTAGAAAGAAATGGAATACTTACACAGTTACCACAACAACTTTTCTCAAAGCATTTTTAGGCAACATTTGGATTTTTTTTTTTTTTTTAAAAAAAAAAGAAGTGAAAAGAAAACAGTTTTCAATTCTCTCAAGAAGATTTCTTGTGGGAATGGGAATAGGGGGGAAAACACACCACCCCTTTTTATGACTACTGTTTTTAGTTACTGTTCTTATCTTTAACATTCTGTTTCTCACAGGATTTTGAGTTTCCCATTCTGTCCTGTTTGAGGTCTTAAAGTGTAAATGTACGCTAAAAAATGTGCAAGAAACACTACAGCAAGCTTTTTAGCCTACTGAAATGAGGTATTGATAACACAGTTTATATGCAAATTTCCTTATTGGCATCTGAAATATAACATCTGACCAGGCTCAGTAACCTATATTTAGGCTTCAAATCTACCCACCTTCTGATGTTTACAAGTGCAACTGGAAACTTAGCTATAAATATTGAACAGCATCTAAATGTTCAGAAAAATAAAAGGCTTAGAGAAGAGCTTTAACTATTTTCATTTCATGGGAAAGATGATTTTATCAATAGAATTAGAGGTTACTGTAAGAGATAGATGTAGGATATCCTTAATGCTTACTTTAATATTATTCAAGTGGCAATGTCTAGGAATGAGTTTTCAAGTGATCAATCTCAAAGGGCTAGGATTCATCCCATGAAGCTTTTGCTGCCAAATGAAGAGACACTTTGCTATTCTGTCTACAGATAATAAAGAAAATCAGACATCTCTGGAAGCTAATTTACCCCATCCTACAACAGTTTCAAAGTTGACAGACACACTTCGAATGGCTGAAGTTAGGGAAAACATATAATTTCAAAGGGTAAATAAGCTTATAAATAAAGAAATACACATTTTATTTCATAACTAAGTATATGAAAGAAGAGTTAATTCAACTGAACAGTCTCTTGAGAAGCTTGTATCTTGTTCCCTTTTTATGTTTAGGAGCAATATTTAATAAAGTCTTCTCAAATTTCTGGGCTCCAAAGACCTCACCTCCCATCCGCACAGAGGGGAGGCAGCCACAGCTCAGTGCTTTCAGGGTCTCACTTCATTTTACACTTAACACAACTGACACTGAGCAACTTCTGGTACTGCTATGGCTTTTAAGACAGTAGCAGGGAGGAAAGCTGGTTTTACGTGGCATTCCTAAGCCTTTCTTTGCCATAGACAGAACTTTCCCTAGGCATTGCCCAGCACTACCTCCACTTCCCTCAAGATAGCCCAGTTGTCAATATGAATTTAGAAGTCCAAGGTTTTCTCTGTGATAAGCAAAGCCCCTTTCATAGCAACCTCACTCTCAGCCTGACTTGCAAGGAGAGAATAGTTGAGCCCTTGCCCTCTTATAGCCTCTGTCATAGTTACCTGACCAATTTGTCTTCGTCCAGGTGACCAGAGATGCTTACCAGGTGATGCTGTTGCCAGAGCAACCACTTCCCTGACAATCCAGTTGTTCTCATTAGGAGAAAGCTTATTTTATTAGATAATTTTGTTTGAATGGAGGACCATCTCCACTTAATGATCGTCAGATACTAAGTCTGTGCTTCCTCCTCTCTTAATCTCAGTCTAATATGGAAAAGCAGAGGGAGCAGAGCAATGAGAGAAGTAGTAGAAGGCTCTGCATCTGCATGGTGTTGTCATTTTAAGATACAAGAACTCATAGCCACAGGCAGTATTCATAGATTATACAGATGGGTATCATACATCATGACTTCGCTCCTATCAAAGTAGTGCATTGAAATTTGTTAATAGGATACACACAGTGGACAATTAATCTGCATAGCTCATTTCCAAAAGATGTCTTTGTGTTCATGAACTCAGCAACATTCAACTCAAGTTTTTATCTGAATATGACATTTATTTTTATAGTACTGTGTCACTTATCATAAACAATGAATATATTAATATATAATATTTAATATATAGTGCATAATGTTATATCTAATGTGATAGACAATATGTAATATGTAGTACATAATAAAATACATTATTATTATATATATATAAATGCACACATAATGAAAGAAATTAAAGAAGAAACATGGATAAAACTGGCTGGCATGCAAATGAGAGGTGACTAGGAAGCAAGTTTCCATGTGGGAAGACTCCCTGTCTTTGGCCTATTAACACCTTTTCAGCTGTCTTTGTCTGAAGCCTGAAGGAAGACCCTGAAAGCCATACTTGTGGTCCTTATGTTCCTATAACAAAACAGTGCAAGAGTTCGTTATTTCCTTCAAATAAAATGTATCCCAATGGGAACAAAACACCAAATCAGTGAAGGGGCATGTATGTGGCTGTATGCTTTTTCTCATTTACTGAAGATACAGATGCACATTTTCTCTCCAGTTTCTTTATCTTTATTGCTACTTGTCCTTTGCCTGTTTGCCTCTTGCAAGAGGCAGACAAATATGAGCATTGTCTTCTTCTGCACTCTCCTGAAGAAAGAAAATTAGATTTAAAAATAAAGTCTTTTATAAGCATAATAAATTACAAGCGAGCTTTGTGGATAGTTGCAAGGTAAATTAATTTCTGTGTACAAAATGTATTTTTTGTCATTTGTTGATAAAATTTTAATGTTATACGTTAGAACTGTTAAACACATCATCAGGAAATGGAAAATTTATTCCTTAAACTGTTTTTTTCCTTTTATAACTTTATTTTTAAAAGCAGTTCCTAGCATAGTATTGGAAATCATGCACACTAGGTAAGCAGCAAATAGAATCCTTACTCATTACGAGAAGTACATTCCAGACTTTCATATCTCAGCTATTGCATGCTTGGATATCTGGTTATCCTATAATCACAGAGAAGGAGAATAGGAGTTAAAATTGGTACTGAAACCGGCAGCAAATACCAACACAAAAAAAACCCCAAATCCAGCCCTTGAAGTATTGTTTCCAAACTGCACAATAAAAACCAAACCAGCTCTTAAATTTAGAATTTAAAAAGTCCCAACAGATGGAGCATATTCAAATCTGCAAACACATATGCACAAAAGTGGAGTAGGAATTGGGAATGCTATGTCAGCATATGGAATGGAAAGCTTCCAGGAAAGATTAGTTAAAGTTTTGTAGGAAGTATAAGAGAGAGAGAGACAAATTCCACATCAGAGACCACCTGTGGGAATAAGGAATACTCCAAAGACTTAACATGTGTAAGTTATTTTGGGGATGAGCCACTGAGCACTTGAAAAAAGAAAGGTCTCTATGCTTATTTCTCAATTTGAACTACAATAGTATTACACAGTCTGAAAAAATTTTTGAGATCCAACTTACAAAACATTGTACATGGACTTTTTCTTATTTGCAGCCCATGGGATCAAGGCAGCTGAATCATGGAAGAAAAGAACCTTGAAAAGTTCCTGCATTAAAAAAAAAAAAAAAGTAGGGTTAATCATCTTGCAAAGGTTATAGAACTTTTGACAGTTTTAGTCAGAATGATGATCGCAAGGAACTCCTTTCACTTTTCAAAAGGAATTCTTCAAAACCTTGAGTCAAATATGTCTTTCAACCTTGTGCCTCCCTTCTTTCCTTCTTCCCTCCCTTCCTCCCTTCCTCCTTTTCTCCCTTCCTTCCTTTTTTCCTTCCTTCCCTCCCTCCCTCTTCTTCTTCCTCTCTGTTCCTCCTTTTATCTCTTTCTCCCTTTCTCTCTCTTTCACCTTCTCTTTCTTTTGTTTTCCTTTTCTCCCTCTCCCTCTCCCTCTTTCCTTCTTCAGTTTCCTTTTTGTTTTTCTTTCCTTCTCATTCATCCAATAATTTGTAAGATAGGGAAAAATTCATTCTTGATATAGTAATTTCTCTATTGACTGACAAGTGGACAGAAGAAAGGACTTCAGGACTAAACTTTGAATGAGATGGCAATGAATATTCACCAGTGTATTGTTCTAACCATTTTTAAACAGTTAGAGATTCCATTTTTGCCGTTGGGATGGCTGTTAAACCAGGCAGAACATATCCCTGTCATAAAGGTTTCTCTGGTATTCATCCAAATTTTTATTTTATTTAATTACTTGTTTTGAACCCTAGTAGTACACTTCTAACCTTAGTGATTGTCCCATTAAAAGGTCCATGGTCTGGCATGTCCTATTATCAGGGACATTTAGCTCAGATAAATTTTACTTCTTCAAACCTCCCTCCTCAGGTTTGTTCCTTTAACCCAGAACCCTGCTCCAAAAACAATGAAGTGAACAGGATCCTTTCCAACATCTTCTGAATCTTTAAAAATTGGATGTTGAGAAAGAAAAGAATGGTGTATACAATGAGGAATAAGTAGTGAACAAGGGAAAGAAGAGAAAGTAGAGAAAACACATTAGAGAAGGAAGGACAAGAAAAGTGTAGAGGTAATAAGTACTTCATTCCAGCTTTTTAGCACCTTCCAGAGACATACAGGATTGGTTTCATGTCTACTGATCAATCCCTAATGCTTTGTTGAATCTTATTTTAAATTAATCAAGCAACAGAACTTTCACTTCTTCCCTTGTTCAATTTGCCATTATTTTTAATTGTGCTCCCTTGAACCACCCTGAAATATTTCTGTCTCTTTTTGCTCCGCCTTTCAAATGCCCTTGGTTGTGTATCTTTTTCTCCCGTTCCTAGGTCCTTGTTTACTCAGGCTAAACAAATTTGACTCTTTACATCTGATAATGTCTGAATGTGAAAGAGGGGGATGGTGACTTCAGAATTGTTTCATTCAGAGAACAAGGTGAAAAATATATTTCTGGCTGAGTATCCTGCTTTATTAACGGTGCTTAATTGATCATGGTGGAAAGGCTGTTATAGTCAAGTGGAGGAGGGTGTTACCTTTCAAAGCATTTTCCAGCAAATTTACTTAATTGTTTCTGTTTACTGCATGCCCATTAGTGCTCTATCATGCATTAAAAGCAATGGGCAAGATTAATAACAGCTTGCTCACCCCCAAAATATCAGAGCCACTTTATGTATTGATGGCAAGTGACTCATTAAGTTTAAATGGGTATAAGGTATAATTTTCATCACATTTCTGTGGTTTTTTTTTTTTCTTCCTGAAACTCAACGTAACTCTAATAATTTAATGCTTTATGGAAACAGGGAAGATCAGAAGATTTGCCAACTCTAATCATGAGGAAGGATAAGCACTTGTTAATATTAACACTTACCACGAAACCAGTTAATTAACATCTTTAGCATGTTTGCTGCATTTCTTATTTACAGATTACAGCACACTTTTTGAAAGGGTGTAAACAGTGTCTAACAAAGACACTAAGAACAAAGTTCTCTGTGCTGTTTTGGAGGCCTCACATAGCACAGAAAATTGCTTCTGCTCTGGAAAATGTACCTGCTGCTTTATACTTAAGGCAAAGAGGTTCCTACAAATCTATGAGGAAAATAAAGGACTCAGGCTCAAATAGGTCTCTCAAAATCTGTACATTTACAGCTTATACTTATTATCATAAGATAAAAAACAAATTCCCCATATCTGCCCAACTATTCTTTTTCTTTAACAGAAAAAGTAAAGTATGACAAAGCCAGTTTCTGCTCCCATCTCCCTGGTTCTCATTGGTCATACAACCACATACAACATAACTGCCTTTTTTTTTTTTTTACTTTCTTGTTTGTTTTTGACACATGGAAAAATTAAGATAATTATGTCTCCCTGAAGCTGGTACTGGTCTCAGACTACATTGCCTGAATCTGCCCTGTAGTGTGAAATTCCCAGGCACTTCATAGGATGTGAAACCTTGATTTTGCCTGTTTACAGATCTTGGAATCAGATTCAGGCTAATAATCAACTACTCTGAAAATAAGTAGAGACCTGATGCAAGCTCCTTCCAGCACTGCAGGATCCTCTACAGCCAATATGGAGCACTCACAAAATAAGACCCTAGAAAATAAGATTCTTCCCATACATATGAATCCAGTTGTTAGTTTATCACTGTTTTTGCAAGACTCGCCAACGCTATTTAGTTTAAAATGTTGGAGTGGCCTGTAGAAAAACAATAAATACAAAAACCCAGAGGGATTATTTATACCTGTGATCTGTGCTGTGACGAAGTGAGCCCTGTTTTCTTTCTGTGTCACTATTTAAGGA
Organism: Chionis minor; assembly: GCA_013398295.1. Taxonomy (NCBI): domain Eukaryota; kingdom Metazoa; phylum Chordata; class Aves; order Charadriiformes; family Chionidae; genus Chionis; species Chionis minor. Next base: position 85,078 of record VZSF01008222.1, read on the forward strand.
AGGAAAGAACCTACAACATTTTCTCTTCTCTCTGTCCTCCATTCATTTGTAGCTCTATACATCTTTATTTCTGCTTATAAGGGTTACTTTCTTACACGTGGCACTGAAATTTCTATGCCTGGTCTCTGATTTTTCAGATAAACTCAGAGTGATTCTACTGACTTAAACGGCATTAATCCTAATGTAATTTCATGTTACAAAAGAGTTCAGTATGTATTAATAGAGCTATGGACAAAGTTATGCTCAGAAACATCTTTCAACATTTTTAGTGAAAAAACACAACCAAAAATCCTGCTTCATTCTTTGCTCTTCCTACTATTCTTCTTGCACCCTTGTTCTCACTATGTATTTGTCCGTAATGCAAGACTGAAAAATGTATTTGCACACAGTAAAAGCAGATTTCTATTTATCATCTGTTTAAGTCATATAAGATCCTTATAGTGTACATAATTTCTCTTTATCTGAAGACTCCTTGCGCCTCTCATTTTTTCTTTCATTTTAATGACTTTATTTTCAGCTTTGATTTCATTTTCAGGATCTTGCCTAGTTACTGGATCTTTGGGACTATTTACCCCTTGGAAAGCCAATTGATTAATTTTAAAACTCAGACACAGATTCTCAAATTTTTTTTTGTTATGCTCACCATGCTTCAAGTTTTGTTTTTAACAATACTGATAAAAGAATAACTAGAAACAGTACCAAAACAATTATATCTTTTAAAGTTTAATGCAATACCCAGTGAAGGCCCTGAAACTCTTCCCAGTAATTTGAAGAGAAGTCATTTTGCGCACTTGAAAATCAAAAAGAAACTCTTTTTTTTGCTACTGAGTGTGTGCTAAAGGTCTAATTACAGGATCTTGTCTTGCAAGTATTTAATCCAAAATTTTTGTTAAAGAAGTTAAACTAATCAGAGTGCTAAACTTAGAATCATAGAATCATAGAATCACTTGGGTTGGAAGAGACCTTCAAGATCATCGAGTCCGACCATAACTTACACTACCAAAATCACCACTAAACCATGTCCCACAACACCACGTCCACCCATCTTTTAAATACCTCCAGGAATGGCTATTCCACCACCTCCCTGGGCAGCCTGTTCCAGTGCTTGACAACCCTTTCGGTAAAGAAGTTTTTCCTAATATCCAACCTAAACCTCCCCTGGCACAACTTGAGGCCATGTCCTGTCACTTGTTACTTGGGAGAAGAGATTGACCCCACCTCGCTACAACCTCCTTTCAGGTAGTTGTAGAGAGGGATAAGGTGTCCCCTCAACCTTCTCTTCTCCAGGCTAAACAATCCCAACTCTCTCAGCCACTCCTCATAAGACCTGTTCTCCAGACCCCTCACCAGCTTCATTGCCCTTCTCTGGACACGCTCCAGCGCTTCAATGTCCCTCTGATACTGCGGTGCCCAAAACTGCACACAGTACTCAAGCTGCGGCCTCACCAGTGCTGGGTACAGGGGCAACTTTATGCTTTATACCGGTACAAGAAAACTGTATCTCTTGAATTGTTTGTCATAATTTAGTGTTAATTCACAGGAAAGACTGCCTTTTAAAGCCTGTGTCCATGCGTGCCTCTCTAGGTTCATAACCATGCATTCATACTTGCAGACTGAGTAAATATGCTGCTTGATAGCATAAAAATTGCCCTTTGCGCAAAACAGATGCATGTGAGAACACAGATGATTGAATCATTGATCCAGAATTTTGTTCAGTTTCAAATCATCCTCTTGGTTGCAAGAATCTCAGATAAAATATGCATACATGCCTTATTGTGGGTGCAACTTTAACAAAAACTCAAATGGAAAATTTAAAGCAACTTATCTAACAAAAAAGAAAATACACCAGTTTCATTGTAATTAGTACAGCTTGGGCTCTGAGTGATAAGAGTATGTTAAGTAAAAAACAAAGCAAAACAGAACAAAACTAAAATGAAGCCGGCTACTGGAAGATTTACATGACAGCAGATCCTCTTGGATAATAAACCTCCTTTTATATACTTACTGGCTTCTTTCTGGAGCTGTGATGATCAGTTGGATAATCTGCAGAGTTTTGCAACTGGTGACTACTACAGCTTCTCTTTGAGGAGTTATTGGAAAGAGTGTTCCATAGGCACACAACAGTTAGTAGCTTTCTGAATGTCCTGCTACATCTAGTTAAAATTATTCATTAGCCAATAAAACAATGTGAAAGAGAGAGATTTAGGAAGATTATCACACAACTAAAAGGTTCCCCAGCTATGTTGTACTGATTAGCTGTGAATTATTTCTTTTTATGAATCAACTAGTCTAAATTTTCAGAAGAAACTTGTGATTTTGTTGTGCAGTATTGTTAACTCCATGCTCCTGAAAACAATGAGTTAAAATTTTCCAAACCCATTAGGTTCTCATTAAAATTTGTCCATACATGATGTGCATATATTATTATAGAATTTTTACTATGATTTCTTTATATACTAAGGTCTTCTGTACTCTTATTCAGAAATATGGGCTAAAACCAACTTTACAAAAATGAAAATTATTTTTCTATTAGTAATACCTGAGAGTTGGTGCTTTAATAATATGACAAGTACTATCAAAAAAATGCAGCAAGATAAAAAGAATGAAGAATGCAAAGAAGAATAGAGAATCAAAGGACTTTTTGAGATCTTACCCTTAAACACGATACTCTGGCCTGTCTTCAGTCGCATCATTGCTCATTACTTACCATTACTTCTTTTCCTCATTGCATTCTGAATTTGGCCTTCTAAATATTGTTACAGCTAATATAAAAAGTCAGAAAAAGGAGTACTGTAAGATCTTCTTAAAACAGAAGGAACGAAATTGATTTTGATTCATATAAATTAAGCTTCCTTGCTATAGTAATTTATGAATCATGGATTTATCTAACCAATGTTAATCTTGCTCCAGATAATTGTGAAGGTTCTCTTCCGACCCAGTACATTATTAAATACCAAAATAATAAGATTTATGCTCATTTGTTTATTCGTTTTGTAAATGTATAGACCATTTTGCTGGCAAAGTCTGGAGTAGAAAGATCCAAAAAATATTGATTTTTTTTCTTCTTCATGACTATTTAATTGGTTAAAGCGTGTACCATTCACACGAGCCAGCAAGTTGATGCTGGTTACATTTTAATAAATGTACTCCTCACCCGATCAATACATCCCTGGGAAAAAAGTGCTGCTCTATCATATGTTAATAGGAAGAAAATCTTTTTACTATAGTCAGTCATCATGACAAACAAGAATATGAAAAGTGTTAATGAAATGACCAGCTGTCTATAAAATGAAAGACTCACAAGACAGTTCCTTTTCTTCCTTTAATTCAATGAAACAAAATGGAAAATTACACTGGAGCTTGTTGAACAGGAGGTAATGTTCACAGTCAGAAATCGAATGCCATAAAGATAGTCAGAATTGGACTTAATATGCTTATGAGCCAGAGACTGAAATTCACTAGAGCTGTGTTGACATAGAATATATTCAAATGTCCATAATGGAGAAATTCAGGCCCAGTCCCAAAAATGGATTTAGAGTTCTGACTCTTATTTTGGTTTCAAGCTGTCTATCGATTTAATTGACTGCAGGAAATCAATCTGAGGTTAGGAGAGTTCTAAGCAGAACCTGAGAGACTATATGTGTTGACAGATGTTACATTGAGAACCATATTTTTTTTTTCCTTTATCACTCTTATCTCATTAATATTTCCAATGGAGGCAGTGGGACTACCTGAACCACGACACCTCTGGTGTTTGTAACTTATTATGAGTCTGACCTAAATAGATCAGGTGTCATCTCCTGGTTTTCATATATTTAAAGATTTGAAGATCAGTAGAATCATTGGATTATCTAGTGTAATATCACAGACTCCTGGTATTTATCAGTTGATCCCATTGAGCTACGTTTGCCTACTCAAATGTTCAGTGTCTGCAAGAACAGGGTGTTTTTTGGTTATGCATTTACAGGATAAATTTTATAATCCTGTTTTGATTACCAAATCAAGTGTGCTTGTAAGGCACCAGAACTTTGTACTTTACTATCTGATTTGATGATGAAGATTAGATCAAAAAAAAGCATTTAAGTATCTCAGAACTTGGAATAAGCTGGCCAGTTCCTGGAAGATATTTTAGGTGTTAAGTAACTGAACAGGTTGGGGCTTACATACCAGTCAAAAAAAAGTATCAGCAACTGAAGTAAGGAGTCTGCAGTACCTGATATATCGAGCATGGAAAAACCTTTGGCAGTCAATAGGAATCAGTAAAAAAGTGAGGGCCATGTTTGAAGCTTTATTTTTTTTTTTTTAAGATTTGGGCACTTGTATCAAAGGGATAGTTAGGCCACCTTATTAAAATGGAGTTTCAAATGAATCCTTAAGCATCAGACACCTCAGTCAATCATTTAAGAACAAAGAGAATAGTCTGTTGCTTGATTTGTTATGAATCACTGTACAGGAGATGAAAAAGCTGTGTTTAATATCCTTTGTAGTTAGATTTCTGAAATGGGTGCAAAAACTTCTTTATCTTTAGGAGCTAGACTGTGACACTGAAGTTTGCTCCTTAGGGAACTCAGGTAAAAATGGGAAGAAATCAATACTGAAGCTTGTTGACAGTTGAAACTGAGATTAATGTGACCTTTGCATACCTACTGTCTGTATTTTTGATCGAAAGTTTGCTTCCTTCCAGTGCAATGTCCAAAACCCAGCTTCATTCTTTCCTTTGGCTGTTCTTCTGCTCCTGTGATTTTTCCATGTTTCATTAAACAGCAGCCTGTAATGTGTTGTGAAGACGAAGCAGAGGTATGACAGCATGCACTCTACTAAATTCTGAGTACATGCTGGAGTGCCTCAGTATAGTCTCAGTAATTGGGATTTCTTCCTCACAAATCACCAATATGTGTGACCAATTCCTTCCTTCAGAGTCACTTTGGTTTGAACATTATTCTATCAAAACTGAAAGCCATTCAATGCAAAAAACTCAGAGATGATGGGATGGGACAGAATGGGGAATATAGCCGAAAGCATCTGCTCTTAAGATCTTAAAGAACCTTTTTTCAAACCTCTATTGTAAATCATAGAAAATTTCTGACATGAAATAATTCTGTGTCCTTATATTCCAGGATTATTGCAAAAGCAAGAGCTACTTTCTTTTTGGCCCCTCCCCCAAAATCCACCTTCATTCATATGTTCTCTGCAACTGTTATTCTTTTCCTAAAGCTTTGTCAGACCTCTCTTTCCCACTCCAATAAAATTCTCTTTCTTCAAATATGACGATTCTGGGCTCAAACTACAACATATTTCAGAATCACTTGCATTTTGCCAACACAAGCACCTCCTCCAAGTTATTTGACGAAACAGTGTTATTGCTTCATAGCACTAATTCAAAGTTTACGGCTTTATTATTCAGCCCCCCTGGGGAAAGAAATGTCTTTTATCTTTTTCTTTTACTTTCTGCTCTTCTTACACTGACTTCCTTTTAGCCGTTCCACACTTTTTTTCCCCCCTTAATAGTAACGGAAGTTTTTTCCTTCAAGACTGCTTCTATAACAGCATCTCTGACTAATTTCAATTGTTCTGAAAATTCAGCTAATAATGTATCTCATTTTAGCTTGTCTATCTCTTGTAGTAATGTATATACCTAAGCTATTTAAGTGTGAGACAAATGCTGAAATACACTTTATCAGTAAATTGGACAAATAAATACCTAATAAAATATGTTATTGACAAGGCACTTTTCCTTCAGTGTAAATAACTTCAGCTAACTGAAAGGTTAGCAGCTAGCTTCCCTAGGCACACAGCAGGGAAAATACCTTCAAGGGACAATGATTTAGGGATATCTGAAAGTCCCTACTCCTAATCATGGGCTACAGGAAGCAAGTAATTTTGACAGAACACATTACTTTTTGAAAATACCATTAGGTGTGATGAAGTCTACTCTAAGTGCAGCAGAAATATTGACTTAATTTTTTTGAGTAAATTATTGTTGTAGCCTTTATCAGAACATGTCTTTGTGTTACTGTTGAAATGTTTTGTTTTGTTTGATTTTAAGGATAAAAAACTCCACAAAAGCACAAAAAACCAACCCACCAAAAAAAACAGCAAACAAACCAAAACGTCATACAGTCAGGTTTGACTAGCTGATGTAAGAAACTGCATACGATGACTGAATCTGTGCTACTCTGTGCTACTTATTTTGTTCTATTCTTTTATTACTTCTATGATCTTAACAGATGAATGCACCAATAGCTCATTTTGGTCCTAACTTGGCTCCGCCTGTCTGGTTTACTGCCATCAATACTGCGGATACAATATTGCATCTGGAACTTAAAATCATTGAATGCTTTAAGCATTGCTAAGGTCTTGATCCAATTCTCACAGAAGAGACTTGCTGCATGTGAATCTTCCCACCGATTTCAATAAGCTCATCCAGGCTTAACGGATAGGTTACATCAGAGATTGCTCACTAAATTTAGGTCTAAATTCATAATGTCTGTTATTTTATAATTCATAGCACAAGAACATGGATAAGAAGTATTTACACTCATAAAAGTGCAAAAGAAAAAGAAAGAGCTGTCTAAACATGGGACCATTTGCAAAACATAATGAACCAGATTGTTTAAAAGCTGACCTGACCAAAGAACTTAAGAAGTTGAGTCAGTGCAGAAAAATTAGTGGAGGCCCACAGGGAACATGTTTTGCTGTGAAATGTTAAACTATACTTTAACTTCTCTCTAAATCAGCAGCATTATATGCTATATTATGTATTCTGAGAAGATAGTTGTGTAAAATAAATTCTTCATTAGTTATCCTACTATTGCTTTTTTTATCTTTCTCAGCCTCACCTTTTTTCTTTTTTCTTTTTTTTTTTTAATTTTCCTTTTTTTTTTTCCTAACTGCTGCTACTTTTCAAGGAACAACATGGAGACAGACTGCAGAATGTAAAAACACCTGAAAACCTCAAGAGTTGCTGAAATCCTTAAGTGAGGCTTTAATCACAAGAGACAGACAGGTGATTTTTTTCCACCTCTAGCAAGCAAATGCAATGGAAGAAGAAACCTAAAGATTCTAGCCTAAAGAAGTGGTAATTAGTGAAAATAGGAACAAGTGCCTTCGTGTATTGCAATAATTGTGGATCTTTTGGGAATTAGTCTTACTACCTCAAAGAATTGATTCCTTTTTTTATTCTCAGAAACACTGTACTTATTTGAAACAAAATTTCTTACTTCACACATGTCTATACTACCACCCAGTAAAATCATTTGGTCTCTGGATCCATTTGCTGACTCAATATTTTATACAAAGTAGAATATCAGCAGTAGCATTCAAGGGAGAAAACATACATCAGACAAGTCGTCTATTCTTCAGGTGGTCTCCAGATATTCCCACACACTGAATAGCTTGGCAAAGAGAAAACTGAAGGAAAGATTGATTTAAGATACATTGGAGATCCACACTTCCAAATATAAACGGTAGGTCCTATATCCTGGATTAATGTTGGATTGTAAATCAGCAAAGGAAGTTTCACATTGCAACATAGATGTTTCTGAAAATGGGATGTGCATAAATATAACCACTGTTTCTGTACAGGACTTTGTGAGAATCAACCTTCTGAAACAAAATGGGAAGTCTCCATGTAGGACTGCTGTACTAATGATCAAATTCCTCCTTACAGTGTCTGAGAAATGACTGGGTTACAGGGTGATGAGGACAAGTAACTTTAATTATTACAGATAAATGATCTAGATGATTTTCTGAATATTTTGATTGCTGAAGGAACCAGTTAAGTCTTTTTGTATTATATGCAGAACACCCAAGTATATGCGTGTCATGGTTTAACCCCAGGCTGTAACTGAGCAACACACAGCTGATCACTCCCTCCCTCCCAGTGGGATAGGGGAGAGAACTGGAAGAGTAAAAGTGAGAAAACCCGTAACTTGAGATAAAGACATTTTAATAGGTAACCCAAAAGCTGTGCACCCAAGCAAAGCAAAACAAGCAATTCATTCACCATTTCCCATTGGCAGGCAGGTGTTCCGCCATCCCCAGCAAAGCAGGACTCCATCATGTGTTACAGTTACATGGGAAGGCAAACACCGTAACTGCAAATTTCCCCCACTTCCTCTGCCTTCCCACAACTTTGTATGCTGACCATGATGTCATATGATATGGAATATCCCTTTGGTCAGCTGGGGTCAGCTGTCGCTTCCCAGCTTCTTGTGCCCCTCTAGTCTACTCACTGGTGGGGTGAGGTGAGAAGCAGAAAAGGCCTTGGAGCTGTGTAAGTACAGCTCAGCAATAACTAAAACAGCCCTGCATTATCAACACTGTTTTCAGCACAAATCCAAAACATAGACCCATACTAGCTTCTATTAAAAAAACCAGAACTCTATCCCAGCCAAAATCAGAACAATGTGGTCTCAGAAAAATACACTAGAAGTTGACTGAATGATTACCAAGAAATTTGTCTGCCATCTGGAGACTGTTAGGGAGCAGGTATGTAACACCATTTATAAAACTGATAATTTATAATTGTCTGTAGCATTCTCACTTTTTATTTAGATTATATGTCTATTAAAAAAGAGTTATTTGTATAATAAAAACCCAGTACTTTTCCCATTAGTTCAGCCTATAGTTCTGTGATGGAATGGGGTCTTTGTGTTGCATAGATCATATAGTTTCCTTCTTAAAGCCCTTTATTTTTTCCAGGGTAGATATTATCAATGGATGGCAACTAGATGTTTCCCCTATGGGAAATTCAGTACACATACTTTTTTTCTTGTTACTGTATAACTTGATATAGTTTACCATATGGTAATTTGAAAAGGTTGTCATTATTTTTTTAAATCTAGTAGTGAATGAGTTTCTTTTTTGATACTCATTTGTGAAAGTTGATGTCTAAATTTCTCAGCATATTTCTGAAAGTATGAAGCTTCTAAGACTCACAGTATGAAATTTGGAAACTTTGTAAATTCTGTTCAAAACAAATATATCAAGAATATCAAGATCCCTTGAGCCCTGCTCAGAGTTTTTAGCAACTGCAGCTGTCTGTTAGCTTGAAGAGCTTTGGATAAGCTCCTAATTCAATAGCAGAAATGAACTTTGAACCTTGAAAGCTTGTATACCACAACTTCGTGGTATGTATATACTTCTATCTATCTATCTATCTATCTATCTATCTATCTATCTATCTATCTATCTATCTATCTATCTATCTATCTATCTATCTATATCTATCTCAAGGATGCATTGGATCAATGGTCTTTGAAAGCCAAGGTATCTTGCTTACAGTTTTGATGTGTGTAATCTAATATACCTGAAGGCATGGATCTTGGAAACCTGAAATCCTTGCTGACTTAATGGTCAATACATGACACAAATGCCTTAGTTACACAGATTTTCATTTGCCAAAACAAAAGAAAGTAGGTTGCTAAAAGCCTTTTGGAAAAAAATATTAAGAAAACATCCAAGAGAAACTTGTTCGTGTTTTGCTGTTGGCTAGTGGAAACTGCCATTTAAATGAAATGGTTCAACTTTGATGAATTGGGATTTAACATCAAAATCCTATTTTATCACAGGATTCACAGTTAGATCTAGTTGGATTCTTCAACCAATAGTTAGCAGTAATTACCTGTAATGATTTTAAAAATAAAAGAAATACTTTCGGTGTTAAATTCAGACATATTATGGTATGATATGCCATGGAGTCAGAGAAATTGTGGAACAATGTAAAGATGTTAAAGATATAATGAAAGCATGATAGGTAAAATTGGATGTACATCATGGAATCGAATTTCTACATTTCTCCAATGACAGTAGTTTTGAAAAAAACCACAAACCATCAAAGTTCATATTATTCTGGGGAGTGGAAAGGGGAAAATATTAAGCTGTAACAACACACCCTACTTGAAGTTATTTTGTTCAAGTATTTAAAATTAATTTTAATGGAAAATAAATATATATGCATTTTTTAATATTATTTTTAAATGTAGTATTCTGAATCTCAGAGAAGATGAGTTCACTATTAAGCAACTTCTTATAGGCAGAAAAGAAGAACTTGAAGTTCTGCATCAAGAAAGAGCCACTGGATAAGTACCATTTGTACTGAAAAATCTATAATACAAGCCAGATGTAATTGCAAGTGAAAAGGAAAATGATCAGTGATAAGTGTGTGTGTTTCAGCACAAAGATCAGCTGGGATTTCATGTGGGGAATTCAGCACCAATGTCCTTCTATTTGATCCAAACAACAATGCTTTAAGAAAAGTGCAGTTTTGGGGTTTCTTTTTTCTTTTGTTTTTTTCCTTTTTAGAAGAAGACATTGTCCAGCACACCAAAAAGTATATTAAGGTATATTAGAGGTAAAATGTGTGACAAAAAGAAATGAAAAAAAGGGGGGAATGAGTGTCTACCATTTGCAGCTTCTCAATTTTACAGCCTTATGGTTTGCTGAGTTAATTAAGGGAATTTTTTTCCACAAATTAAGAATGACATTGATCTGTTCTAATATCAGTTATCTGCGCAGTAGGCTCCTAAAACTTAGCTGAGCTCCCTGTAAAGTAATCACCTCTACAGGGTGATTCTTCTGAATGATTCAAAGCATCCATCACAGAATCCAAAACTTGCACTCTATATGGGCCTATTTCTGTTCATTGAACTAGAAGGGGAACAGGCCATGACTAAGTCACACTTATTGGGTGATGCTGGGGTTATCTAAGTCGTGAGTGGTGCTGGTGAACAAATATGTCTAGTGTGAGATGCATTGAATCAGTTGGCTGGACCTGAAGGTCAGTCAACACTTTCCTTCCATGGACCCTTCAGAGTGATTCTTCGTAAAATTGTCAAAATATTTTACTGCAACTTTAAAAAACCATACAGACATTTCTGCAGAAAATGCTTATATACAGACTGCCAAGCAAATACAGAGAGATCAACTTTATTCTTTCTCCAAAAAATAAGTTAGCAAAAAGGAATAAGAGTTTTAGATGTTTCTGGTTTGGCATTCCTCCCTGCCCCTCCCACCCCAGGTGTGTTTTGGGGTTATTTTTTGGTTTTCCTTTTTTTTGGTTGGTTTTCTTTTGTTCTATGTTGTTTTCTTAACCAAAAAACAAAATATCCAACCAAATTATGAGTTTTTAACAGAAACCAAGAAAAAAAAATCTCAATGTTTGTTTTACTTTGTAGAAAACAGAACTAAATGACAAAAATTGAGTTTCAACAGATACCAGAAATTCTATAAGATAATGACAAAAGTGACCAGTTTGTTTTTATAGCATTTTCTTTGAAAGTGCGTCATAATAACCAAAAGATTCCAATTCTAATTAAAAAGAGTTCATAGTGTGCTTCAGGTAGAATGCTCAAAGAGATATGAAGAATATTATTACCTTAATAAACAGTCAAGACTGTTTATTAAATCAAGAAATTACCTATTATGTAGTTGGAGTATTATACCCCCGTGCCCTGGTGCTTACTTGTCAGTTGATAGTGTATGAAACCCGTCCTTCAGCATTTATGCATCTTGTAATATGTATTTTATCTGAATGAATCTTCATCCTGTAGTCTAAATAAATTCAACTGCATAAATAAGTTAAATCTTACTTTTGAAAGATGTATTTATTTACATCTATTCTTTTACAGTACATCATTGGAAAATATTTCATTTGATTTGAGAAGGAGAGAGCAGACTGACTGCAAAAAACAGAATTAACACACAGTAGCATTCCCATAAAAACCTATCTTTTTTCTCAAACACTTGTGCACTTGTGGGAGTGCTCTGTGCAGCCAGGAAATGTCACTGCAGATGAATTTTAAATAAAGTGTTCATATTTCTTTGGGGACTTTCAGATCAGAAAAGGAAATGGAATATTTACAATTTGGTGCATAATTCATTTTCTGTGGGTAACTACCAGTTTTGTTTCCACTCCCAGCCTGAATGCATTGAAATCTTGATAAAAAATAAAAATCATAAACATTCAGCTATAAACATGGAGGCTAAGAGGTCGTAGGAGTAATAATAGTAACAATTATTACTAGTTTATTTATATTATTCTTTTGCTATCCACATAAATAAAAGAAAGGAATAGAAATTTCTGACAGATGTCTTGCATTATTCTTTGAGGAAGAAATATTGTTAAGCAAAATACTGCCACTTTGACACTGTCCAAATGTAGATTTTGTACACCTGTACACTGTATGTCTCTCTCTTACCCTATCACTAATTTTACCTTATCTGAGTGCTAATGACTTCAGCAGAGCTGCCTCAGCTTTACTTATGTGTAACTGCATAATCATTTGGCCCAGCAATTGCTATTCTACCATGGCATTGCCATTGCACTGAGTAGAAACAATCCTCTTTTGTGAGTTGTTGGTACAAAGCTCAGTAAAGCAGAGCCCTAATTCCTGACCTGTATGTCGCCTCAACAATGATAATGGCCTAATAATTAATTACTTTGATGTTTATACAGTTCTTTAAGAAGAAAGATGAAGAGTGTGGTATGCATGTGAAATACTCATGTATTTTGTTTTCTTCTTTGGGGGAAAAATCTAGCAAAGGTCATCTCATCTCACTGCTAACCTGATATACAGCAGATAAAAAGCTTCAGTCTGATTTCATGCCTGTCATAGCCCCTATATCACTCTGCATTTATGGAATATTTCAAAGTTGCGTTCATTTCTATCCTAGTCAGATCTCAGAGAGGGCTTTGCACTTGGTAAACAGAATGAGGCTGCCAAGTTCCTTATAAAGAGGAAATGGCAGGAGTGCATTTAACTTATTTTGAACAAATTGCATTGGCTGACAAATATCATATTGATTTTAACATTGCTCACTTAATAATTTGCTACATGGTCTTAGTCCAGCACGTCCCACTGACCTTCTTATACCCCTGCCTTACCGGTGGCTTCAGGTTTACTGAGGTATATTTCTAATTTGTTTTAATGATGGAATACACACTGCCCCCTGCTGAAATGCAACCAGAAGACCTGAGGTTATTTTTTTCCACACCTACCTTTCTTTGTTCAAATTATGTTGTCAATAGTATTGGACACATGCATGATTTTGGGGCCTAAATTTTAGTGATGCAGATGGCTCAGTTATCCATTTTAGGACTGTGAATATTTATCATAGAACCATAAAATGGTTTAGGCTAGAAGGGACAATAAACATCACCTAGTTTCAATCCCCCTGCCATGGTCAGGGATACCTCCAACTAGACCAGGTTTCTCAAAGCCCCATCCAGCCTGGTCTTGAACATTTCCAAGGATAAGGCATCCACAGATTCTCTGGGCAACATGTTCCAGTGCCTCACCATCCTCATAGGGAAAAATTTATTCCTGACATCTAATCTAAATCTACCCTCTTCCAGTTTAAAGCCATTACCTCTTGTCTTGTCACTGCATGCCCTTGTAAAAAGTCCCTCTCTTGCTTTCTTGTAGGCCCCCTTCAGGTACTGGAAGGCTGCTATAAGGTCTCCCTTATACCATTCAAGTTTTTGGCCATTCAAAAGCCTTATTAGGTGCTTCTGGCTGGTATTTCCAATGTCAAACAAATCTTGCACCCGGCATTTAGGTTTACTGAACAATCACATTGTTAGCAGAAGTTAAAAGATTTTTTTTAAAGTAATAGTTGTCTTTTGGAACAGCCTAACAAAATGCATTTGGAGATATTCATCTTACCTAGCTTTAGACATCTAAAATTTAGCTGTGTCATCTAATCTACCAAAACAGATTTCTACTTTAGTCCATGGAGGGACACCAAGACCCCAGAAGGCAATTCATCCCTTCTCAGAAGCTTGTTGTAGGATGGTACAAATTGTGCTTTCTGTCTGCCTCTCTCTCATTCTGTAGATCTGCTTCAGACTATGTAGTTGAACTTAAGAGACCATTCTCACCTGTAAGGCACACAAAAGGCCAACATTCTGTCTTTAAAATTAAACTGTAGAGCTTGTTGCTCCTGTGTTTTTATTTTTCTAGATCTGATATTTTTTGAGAATGTATTTCTTCAAATGCTGTTCTCATTTATTGAATTATAAGTAAGCCAGTATGTAAAAGATCAGCACACCTTTGTGATTCTATAAACAAGCAAAAAGAATCCTTCCTCCGAACCAGAAACCATAGTCATTTCTACAAAACTACACCTGCTCCAACTGGAGTTCTTTCCCTCCTTTCCCAGTTGATGGTATGCAAGTTTAAAACAGAGAGCTTTGGTTTTCCCATGTGTGACCAGAAACTGTTCTGTTTTGGACTGTATCCTTGGCCTTTCTTAAACCTACTGTCCAGAACAACTCTTTGCCAGGAGAACTGGCAGATTAACCTCACAGGCCATTGATAGGTCTAATTTCCTGCTTCCTGCATTGCTTGTAGGCTGTTGGGAAGGGCTAACTTGGAATCTTAAGTCATATTAACTTCAGTAAGACAGTGCTACAAGTCGAGGAAGACATCGAGGGTTCTCATAACAATATGTCACATGCCTTCACTGATAAGATGGTTGTCTCACTAGGCACACTCTTCTTGGACAGAGCTTTTTTGGGTGACATATTGTGAGACTACTTGATATGAACATGGCTGTTTTCCGTGTTGTATTTCTTTGTGATTTTAAATGGTTCAGTATGAAAACATCACACCCTTTTCAGGTGAATTTCTTTATTTACCTTACCTGTCTTCTGCAAGGCAAAAAGCTGTAGATAGTTTCACAGATTAAGTATTGAATCCACCTTCTGTGGGGTCACATCTCTTTAAAAAGAATCCTGCTGCTTACTGTTATTCATCTCATCATTCCTAAGCATTTGCCTTTGGTTTGAATACAATGACCATTTCTATTTGCAGAAATCAGTACAGGCTGCTAAAGAGAGATGTTTCTGATGTGCAGAAAGCCTTGCCTCATAGAGTCACCTGTGCTTTGTCTTCAGTTTTTTATAGTAATATTGCTGTCTCAATATAGCTTTTTTTTTTTTTTTTTCTTTTTTTCCTCTTGCTTTATGTTTACATGGTACTTGCTTAAGGTCAGAGCTTGTCTTTTGATATCTGTTCAAACAGCACAATGATATTCTGGTATATAAAACCTGTTCTTAAATATTATCATAACTGTTACTGAGAAGGCAACATGGCCATATTAATTCCTTAAAAAACTAACCAAAATACTTAAGTCAGGGAAATTGTTTTCTTAGGCTGCATCTCTAGTTTTTCAAAGAGTATACGTCTTCTGTGTCTTCTTTCTCTACAGAACATATACTAAATCTAAGCCAACAACGTTCCCCAAAAAGGTGTTTTGGTTATGCGCCCAGAGTTTAGACCTTTGTTTTCTCCCTAGGGTATTTTACTGCTTCTTCTCCTCATTCAGGATTTCCTCTGAACTGAAATGAAAATAACACTATTGAGTGAAGGATCTTTTGGTGAAATTAAGAAGATTCTGCAGTGCTTTTTTACTTGTTTACCTGTAGCCCATTTTGTCTGCTTTATGAATGTGCCCCTGTTCCCGAACGTGATGACAGAGGTCTCTTTTACTAGTAAACATAGTATAAGGGGGAACAGAGTGCAGAATATTTTAGCTTAAAATTGTAATGAACAGAAATTTTATGCTGGTAAATAATAATAGTAAAAGTTATGATCTTCGTAATGTGGAAATACTTCATTAGTTCTAGGAGATGAATTGTCCTAGATGAATAGTAAACAGATCGGGGAAAAATAGCCTTATTGTTGACATAAGTAAATTAAGGTTAAATTAATAAAAAAACCCAAACTTTTTTTTCACCATTTGCACTGAAGAAAGTGTCTAGTTTCATGCCTTCTTCAGTATACTTTAAAGTCTCATCTCTAAATCCTTCTTTCCTAGGGTGACCTTAGCACTTATTAGCATAATTTTGTAATCAGACAAAGTACTTCTGTTGGGTTTGGACTAACTGCAATTCACTAAATTCAATTCTCCACAAAACTCTATTTTTCTTAATATTCATTAGGAACAAGAGGGGGGACAGGACTGATAAAGTTTTTTGGTTGACTCAAACAGAAATTTTGAGGAAAAAAATCTAATCAAAGAAACCAAAATACTTAAAGTGTACTTAGATTTTATTTTGGGACTTCAAAACCTTTTTTTGTATCTTTGAGAACAGTCCTTTTTTCAAATAAAAGGGCCTTAAAATTGAAATATACAAATCATATTTTCAACACTTTTCTGTCAAACTCAATGATTTTGAGTTATTGTTGCAAGAGACTGACAATCGGAAAAACAGATTTTTTAACAATTAAATCAGTATAGTAAAGGTATTTTAAAATAATAACCTTCTCCCATTTAAATAATAGCCAAAAAAATTGTGGCTAGCAAATCTGTAGAATCAAGGAACACTACTGACTCCTGATTTATTAGGGTTTTCAAGTAGGTTTTTGTATTCCAGAAGCCTTAAGCATATGTTTAATTGCTTCTCTGAACCAGGGCCTGATTCATGACTCACACCTATTCTTTCTGTACCTGCATCAGCACTGAAACATCAACTGTGTTTCTACTTACAATTTTTTGTAACACTGTCAATACATGAACAACAACTCTGCAGGTATTTTTTTTCCCCTTGTCTGCAAAGAGTTTTCATCAAAAAGGCTGAATCAAATAGCCACCCAAAATAATGCAGATATTTGTTTATCTTACCCTAAGAAGAAATAAACCACACATTTATACACTCTGAGACACACAGAGAGGTACTAAAGGGATGAAGTGCTGCCTTCATTGCAAATGACAAAGAAACAAAATGGATTGCTAAAAGCAATGTAGCCTCTTCTCCCTCAGCAAGGGGAAATGGCTGTAGCTTCTGTACGTTAGCTGCCTAAAAAAAACCCCCTTTATTATGCTTCCTCTGTCTTGCTCTTTCCCCTCTCACTCTCCCCCCTTTTCTCTTTCACTTTATCAGTTCATCACATAGCAAATGCAACATCTCCTCAATATATTTCCCTTTCAGATTTCATTGACCTATGACCCATAATGTCCCAATTTGCTTCAAGTACTTTCATTTATGCCATTCCTAGGACCTATACATTTTGATCTAAGAAACGGTATTCTCTCACTCAGTGCCTATGGAGCACACTTTGCAGGTACCATCAGCTCAGAAAAAGCAGTCACCCAATATATGAGATTGTGACAAGGTATAATGTAATGGTAGTTATGTGAACCTCCAATAAACTAGTGGTACTTCACAGATTACTTGGAGAGAAAGTCTTTTAGCGTGCTTGAAGAAGTATGAAATGAATTTCATTTCCTTCTCATTTGCCTTGCTTTTGAAAGGTTTCATGCAAGATATGTGACCAACTATTATAGTACTAATCCATCCATGACAGAGCTCAATTTTCCCTGAGAATTTACTTCTGAATGGGCTGCAGAAAAACTTGAAAGCTCAAAATTAAAGTACACTGAACAGAGCAACCACTGAGCTGTGGGCAGCTGTCTGTCATGAAAATCAGTTGGAACAAAAATGTAAATTAGATTTTATTTTTATTTATGTTTTTAAAGCAATCCACAGAGGTAAAGTTTTACAGCCCTGTGTGTAAACAAGAGCAACGAGATGGAAGTGATGACAAGCTGCTGTTTTTGTGAGTTATTCTCATTAAAGTAAATATAAAAAAAAAGGACCATGGATTGCTGACAGTTCTAAAACAGAGCAACGTACTGCATTTAGTCACCCATGATGAATAAAAACTCTGTGGGAATTTAGGCACTGATTTTATTTTTTTTTACCTTTCATGTCACCAGAGAGATAGCTTCAGTATATCATAGCCACAATTCTTGAATAGGGTCCTAAGAGTGGCTAAAATGGATTTTAAAATACATGGTGCAATTTAAAGTAATACTATAACCATATAGGCTCAAGGGAGTAAAGCAAGCCCGTTACTATTAAGGCACAGACAAGGCTGTGATGGCACAGTGATGTAGTACTCCCCTACCCCGTGATGGAGATGATGCACATCACACCATGTGGTGCAGGCAGTCTGTGGTCCTTCCCACTGGCAGTTCTTGTCAGATGAACAAGGATGAGAGGAGAGATGGATGGGATATTGGTCAGCGAAAGTGGCAAGTTCATCCCATTCTACACCAGAGAACACACTCTATAAGGGGATCTTAAATGTGACTTCCTTAATTGATGCCAAAAGCTGGTCTGGCTTCAGATACATTGGGAGCAAGATAAATGAATGGGAGGCTGATTTCACACACCTGTTTCCCACCTACACAGTTTCTATAGATATTATTATATGTCAAATTTAGGGTGGGATTTCCTTATTCCTGACTGTGGATGGTGGAATATAGATGTTTCTATGTGAGGTAGTCACTATGGCCTGGTCAAGGGGGAAAATCAGACCCTTTTACAGCATGATTCATTTGACTCATCTTAGATGTGGGCCTGAGATGACTATTGCCCTAAAAGCTCCCATTTTTCTTCACTGGATGTGGAGTCTGTGTGAGTAGCTTAGATGGACATGTCTACGTGTAAGCAGAACAATCTCATCCTACTGTGTATCCTTAGATTAACAGTGTAGTGATTCTCGCTTTGCAGCTGCCTGTACGTGAGGACTAATTTCTTCACAAATATTGACAAATTTAATCTTAGCCTAAAAAGCTCTCTAGTTTGACCATGAAAATAACTATTTTTGTGGCACATATGATTATATTATACCTCTGCCCTGCAGCAAAACTGCAAACATTTGTGAATTTGCCTGAGGCAAGAAGTCACCGTTTCCCAAATTACATGTTGTCTGCGACATCTGATAATCACTGCCCTGGAGAACGAAAGGTGAAATGGAAGGATATTTGGTTAAACCAGAAAAATATGAGATTCTTTCCCCCCAAATAGAATTGCAAGTAATAGGACAGATCACTAGAGCTGCAGCAAATTATGTTGGTTGAGAATATGACCCAAAGCCCATTTCTCAAAAATACTCTTTTTTTCAATAAATGTTGCAGCTAATATAAGCTAGAAGAGGAAAATATGTCCAACC
Organism: Chionis minor; assembly: GCA_013398295.1. Lineage (NCBI taxonomy): Eukaryota > Metazoa > Chordata > Aves > Charadriiformes > Chionidae > Chionis > Chionis minor. The sequence goes on from VZSF01008222.1 coordinate 104,043, forward strand.
CCTTGCCATTGTATGACATTGAAGAAATATTCCTGAAAATATTTTTCAGTGCTTTGACAAGCAGATTGTTCTTATTTTTCTACAGAAAGTTTTCAAGATGTTGGCCACAGGGAAGCTCACAGCATTTATGAAATAGTTGTCTATAAAGTTGGCCAGTAATGCAAGGACTTCATTGGAAGGAGTGGGCTTTTTGTGAAGACTGTCCATGTATCAAAAGGCATTTTACGGGCACTGGACATATCAAACGTTTTCACACTCAAGTTGAAATAATTACTGAAATTCCTGTGACTGACCCCAAAATATCCAGGCTGTTTAATGAAAACGTGGTTTGTTT
>VZSF01008222.1:104397-114600 GCA_013398295.1 Chionis minor
CCCCCCCCCCGCCCCCCATAAGTGATTTACATGCTGTCTGGTACACAGTTACACTTTTATGTATTTTATTATTGATATTTTTCTGTACCTAATTTCATTCTATCACAGTTCCACCCACATGCATACGGGCAAGTACACATAATAGCTGGTTTATATTGCCTATTTCAACATGTACCGCATAAAACCCCACCTCAGATTAAAAAGAAAAAAAAAAAAAAGGAAAAACCAAAATATTGCTGTAATTAAATACTTAAAAACTGTTCATCACAAACATTATCATTCTTTTACATGTTAAGTATTTCCACAAAGATATTGTTTATTCATATTTAAAAGACATAAGTTTTCATGAAAGATCTTAATATTGTATTGGAAAGGCATATGTATTAAACCAGAAGTTAAAAATCCCATTTATTTTTAAGACTCAGAGGTCCTGGAAAACATATTCTGTCTCTTTTTGAATGCAGATAGCTTCCATCATTGGGAATAATAAGTTGCTTCATTATATGATAAGGTACAATATTATTAAAAGGAATTATAGTCTGCCTGAGTAAAACCATCTGCATCACAAACTATTTTCTCTCCTTGAAAGGAGGATACCTCCTGCACTTTTTCTCTCGGGGTTCTTTAACATCAGTGTTGCAGGATCTCAGCTATCAGTCTCTATCAATTGCAACATTGTTCTTTGCTGTGAAGAAGGAAAACTTGCCAGATCTCCAGTAGCAACCAAGTCTTTAGGTTTTACTGGCAAATGATGATGTAGGAGCTGCCACGCTGGAACTGTGTTGGTTCATCCATCCCAGTGTCCTGCCTTCATTAGTGGCTGGTGACCAGGACTCAAAGGATGGTGCAAGACACTCAGCTCCTGGAGTGCTCTCTTTGCAGGAAAAGTGCTTCCGACTTCCCAGGGTCTCTACTGGCTGTTTAAGGAATGACAGACTTGAGTACCTTCTCTTCTATTTGTACTCCAGGCTGTGGAATTTCATCCAGCAATTTCTACCTTTGGTGCATTTACGTACCTGAAGACAGAGGTAGTAGTCCAAACTAGAGATTTACAGCCACTTAGGGGCAAGAGACAGACGCTACTTTTGCTGCATGGGTAGGCTATATGGTAAAGGCTTGATTCTGTTTTGTACCCAGTGTCTCTTCCAAGCCATTGAGCTGTTTCAGCTATTTTTTAACTTTTGCTAACTCTACTTTTCTTAAATTTATCCTGTCAGTTCAGATTCTTCTAGTATCACGAATCACGTTTTGACATAGTCGCAATGAAATACACTTTTGTTTTCTTCTGAGGTGACTTTTCATGTTGGATTGTTATTTTTCTAATTGTGTATTAAGTAATACATATTCAATCAAAATGGTTTTTTTCAAGTGATTTTTTGATAAAAATTTTACAACCTTCCCTTTGCATATTTTGTTTCAATTTCTGTCTTTCTCCTTGCTTTTTCACAGAAGAGGAATTCACAAATTCATTGGAAAATGATTGCTAATTTCAAATTCTAAATTTCTTGAGAAATCATTCATATAATGAAATCTTTCTTTTATTCCATGACTAGGAAAAACTCAGTCCTTAGACTATCAATCACCATACTTACCAGTGTAGGATATTAATGAATTAGATACCGATGGTAAAGGATTTTGAAATGCATTAATTAACGGAGCATCTACATCAACAGTAGTGTAGTGCATTCTCCCTTTTCAGTCAAGAGTGGTTATGTGTTTGCACACCTGTGAAAGACAAACAGAAGTTTACATACGGGTAAATGGATGAAACACAATGTGTTGTGATTTTGAGGAATCTTCACAGCATAAATTACTCAAGGTCTAATAGCCATACCTTTGCATGTATAGGCACCAAAATAGATAAAACTAAAAAGTCTATCCTTAGAGCATAAAGAAGTTTCATTTGAACCTTAATCACTGTGCTGGCATGTTACAGAACTATATTAATTCCCAATTCTTCCATAAAATCTTAGTGTCATCGCAATTGGAAATGAATGCAAAAACAGAAAGTTCAGCTAGATGCACAGTGGGAGAGCTACACACTACACAAAGATGGCCAAGTTTGACTATGGATGATCGGTATGTTTTTCAGGCTCTTCAGAGTAAGGGACAATATATATCATATTGCCTTAATCCAAACATGGGTTTCTTACTAATTTTGACATAAACTGCTTTCAAGCAATATATTGTATGACTCATGATTTGGAAACTTTGAGAGGAAAAAATTTTTATACTATACCTAATACATCAACTGTGAGAGAAAAAAATAATTCTTGGGGCTTATGCCATTTAATTAAATTCCATGTTTCTTTTTACATTAAAAAAGAACACAATTTCATGTATTGCAAATTTTTTCTGAAATACATTCCCATGAGAAAAGAAAAAGTGCCAGCACATTATTTTTAAGTGAAAGCTTAGAAATATATTCCAGGAAAAAAACCAACACCAACAACAAAAACCAAAATCACAAACCAAAAACCAGTTAGCAAAATCTAATGTGAACTTTGTCTAATGTTATACTAGTTGATACTTATTTTGATATGTCTTGAGATTGGATTGGAAAATAATGACATTATATTTTCTGTGTTTAAGCATCACTTAAAACATGAGACTCTAGATTTTATACCTCAAGCTTTTACTAACATGAAAATAATTTGTAAGTAAATCCAGGTGGGAATCTGCTACAGACATTGACTGTCTCTTTACCTTTAATTCAACTGAAAAGGCAGGATTCTTTATCTCCCAGAAACTTTGGAAGTTGGTTTTCTTTTTTTCATAGAAGCATAGAATGGTTTAGGTTGCAAGGGACTTTGCAGATCATCGAGTTCCAACCCCCCTGCCATAGGCAGGGACACCTCCCACTAGACCAGGTTGCCCAAGGCCACATCCAGCCTGGCCTCAAACACCTCCAGGGATGGGGCCTCAACAACCTCTCTGGGCAACCTGTTCCAGTGCCTTACCACCCCCAAAGTAAAAAATTCCTTCCTAATGTTTCATCTAAACCTGCCCTCTTCCAGTTTAAAGCCATTCCCCCTCATCCTATCACTACATGCCCTTGTAAGAAGTCCTTCCCCTGCTCTCCTGTAGGCCCCCTTTAGGTACTGGAAGGCCACAATAAGACCTCCCTGGACCTTCTCCTCTCCAGACTGAACAGCCCCAGCTCTTTCAGCCTCTCCTCATAGGAGAGGTGCTCCAGCCCTCGGACCATCCTTGCAGCTCTCCTCTGGACACGCTCCAGCAGGTCCATGTCCTTCTTATGTTGGGGACTCCAGAGCTGGATGCAGGACTCCAGGTGGGGTGTCATGAGAGTGGAGTAGAGGGGCAGAATCACCTCCCTTGACCTGCTGGCCACACTTCTCTTGATGCAGCCCAGGATGCGGTTGGCCTTCTGGGCTGCAATCGCACATTGCTGGCTCATGTTGAGCTTCTCGTTGATCAGCACACCCAGGTCCTTCTCCTCAGGGCTGCTCTGCAGCCATTCCTTGCTGAGCCTGTATTTGTGCTTGGGATTGCCCCAACCCAGATGTAGGACCTTGCACTTAGCCTTGTTGAACTGCATGAGGCTGGCTTGGGCCCACCTCTCCAGCCTGTCCAGGTCCCTCTGGATGGCATCCGTCCCCTCCAAGCGTGTCTACTTCACCAAACAACTTGGTGTCATCGGCAAACTTGCTGAGGGTGCACTCGACCCTACTGTCCATGTCACCGACAAAGATGTTGAATAGTACAGGTCCCAGCACCGACCCCTGAGGAACGCCACTCATCACTGGTCTCCACTTGGACATTGAGCCGTTGACCACAACTCTTTGAGTGCGACCGTCCAGCCAGTTCTTTATCCACCAAGTGGTCCATTTATCGAATCCATGTCTCCTCAATTTAGAGACCAGGATATCGTGTGGGACAGCGTCAAATGCTTTGCAGTATCTTTTCATATTTTTTCTTATATGTCAAAGCTGAGACTAGAATATTTGTATTAATTATAAGAATTCCCTGAGGCCTTCCAAAGCTAGATATACTGAAAAAAAGAAAAGTTATTCAGTTTTTTTCTATGTACTTATTTTTTAAATGGAATCTTGATGCAAATGGCTAAGCTTTCCCAGCATGGAAAAGAAGAAATTTAGGGAAACATAATTTCAGACTCTATGGTTTTATTGTAGTTCCTACCTACTTGTAGTTTTGAAGCACATATTGGCTCTGTGTCTAGAAATCTACTAATAATCACCTGTTGAAATGAGGTTAAAAAGAGAAAAAGGAACCTACAAATAAATGTGACAGAAACAGAGAACAAGGAAGAGGCTACAAAATCTTAATATAAAAAATATCAACAAAGAAAATGGACCAGGGGAAATAGACAGCTCATAGGAACTCATGCTGAGGCTTTTGTTACAGAAGGAAGAGGCTGCAAAACAAACACAAACATAAAATCTGCGCTCGGTGTGTGCCTTTAAGCCATTGGCATTAATTAAGACTCTATGGTTTACAAACAATTATGACATAATTAAAGTGAGATTCTTTCTACAGTAAAACAATAAGAAATGACTTCTAGAAACCATGGGAACTATTAAAACGGCACATCAGTACCAAAACGAGCAATATTTACTAGTATTAGCAGTATTAAAATGCCTTTTGAAGACAAACTTAGGCAATTATTACTGGGAAAAAACCTCACACTTCGAGATATAGAACAGTGATAATCAAATCCCTTTATATATCTCTGCTATTGGTGTTTGACAGAATGGAGTCTTTCAGAGAATCTATTTAATGGTCTTGAATTAGCAAGATTTTCAAACAGAGGGTGCACTTAGCAGGAGGTTGATATCTACTGAAAGCTTTATTATTGGTATTATTATATAGGTTAGGGAGCTGTTTTAAGGGCCCGTTCTGCAGAGACATACCCATGATATCCAAGTACTGTAATATCTTGCAAATTTTCAGAGGTTCGATATCGTGCATTTAGGCTCAGTCTCTACTTACTGCAGGAAGTTTGGAGCACAATATGAATTCTCTTTACATTTATCTTATTAAGATTACAGGGGGAAAATAGGTTACTTCTACCTTTAAATTTTTTGTTTGTAGGTGTCAAACAAAAATATACCGCTGCAGCCTTGGCTAAAGAAAATTTTATGGAAGAAAAAATCCATCAACAAAAATACACCTAACCCCCCTGCCCCAACCCCAGATAAAAGAAACAGCAAAGAGTGAAAGTGTGATTGACTTGAAATGAGCGGGCTGCTGATTCCAATGTTCAGAAGCAGAAAAGATCAGATTTCTTGTTCATTATCCTTTGTGTTGTTCAATATACCATAATGTTCAACTTTGGAATATAATTGCATTAAAAGAGAGAAAATTTTATTCTTCATCCCAATTTAAAAATACATAAATTTGTTAGAAGATCTTGGAAAAGCAATGGAGTGATTCCTGTTTATGATAGACAGTGTGTGAACATGTCTATTGCACGTATTATTACAGGAGATTTGACACTGGGCACCATGGCATAGTCTTTTCACAATAAAATTCAGTCCTTGATGCTGTTTATTCATTCTGCATCAATTTAATTAAGGAGATGTGCAATATAGTTTAAGTAGGTCGATGCAAATTTGGGTTATATAGAAAAGAAAAAGGTCAAAGTTTGGTATGAATAATAATATTTTTATTATATTTAACCATAAATAAGAATGAAAAATGTAGATAAGAATAATTATTATAATAATTAAAAATACAAAAATGTGCTTCTGAAGTTAAACCCAATGGAATTTCTCCAGCGAAATATTTTTGTATTAATAAGCATGATTTATGGAAAATAATAATAAAAAACTGCTTGTAGACAAGTCTTTGGGTCACATTGATTTGAATTTTTCTGCTTCTCCAAACAAAGATGAAGTGATTCATTTCATGTCAGTTCAAAGTCAGAAAGTATTAATGTCAGCTGCCCTGGAAGCAGTTGTTGTAAAGTTCACAGCAATTTTGGTCAATCTTGTGATAAGTTGACATCTTCTGCTGAATTTTACATCCCATGACACATTTTTATCCTGTAGTCCTAATCATGGGAGGTTTACTCCAGATACAGACCTGAACCATAGTTACATGAGACATTCATTATGAAAATCTCACCAGAAATTACTTTAGCTCATGTGGATTCTGGTCAATTTTGAACAAATTTACAATTTGATGTGTTATAAAATATTTTAGTAGTTTGAGTGTTTGTTTCAACACAGAACACATATGAGTACGATGAATGAAACTTCTGATTCTCAGCCATTTTGTATGCTATGCTATTTTAGGAATGGTATCTTCATCATATGAACCCCACTCTACCCAGTTCAGTATAGTACAAGATAATGACCTCACTCTGTAAGAGTTTTTAACTCTTGTACTGGGGGCATGTTGTCCTACATGAACGGCTGTTGAAACTGACTGAATTTAATCGAAAGGTCTTACTTCAATAGAAAAGGCCAGATCTGCTTTGTATAAACGTCAAATGAGACTGCTGGCCCTATCAGCCTTGCATTTCAATTCAGCAAGCCTAAGTAAAACCTTCCTTGAAATTCATGGGTAGACAACCACAGTATTGAGCACACATTACTTCATAGGAGATAACTGAACCACTGGTTGACCTATCTGGATCCCTGTGTTTTGATTCTCCAGGCATAACAGAATGCACTGGCATTAGTTTTTCAGATCAGCCTATCCCTTCTTCAGACACCATAGCCTCCTGAGAGCTATTCCAGCACCAGAGATGGTGGTTGCCCTTCATAGACACGAAAAGCTTTTGTTTCATCTCTGTTCTATATCTGTGAAACATGGAGCTTCCTTACTGCATCAAGAAACTTGGTATACTAAAATTTTATTATTTACCACTAGGTCTTATCCATCATAACTCCTTCTCGTTTGAAGCATCAATCTGGCAAAAGTAGTGGACCTAGTTTTCTTACCATTTATAATTAGGAAATTAGCAAAATCAGCAAAAATACTGCTGCTTATAAATAAAATGGTCTAAAGACCAATAGTTGGTCTCATCATCTTATCAGCAAACTAAAAAAATGTGCTATACTTAGCTTTTCCTTTTTCCTTTTTCCTGAATGAAAAAATGAAGTCCTGAAACTTTCTTTAGGTGGCTGGATAATTTCCCACGTACTCTCTTTTCTTATTGTAGAAGGGGAAAGAAAAACATCTTTCACAGAGTTCTTTAGAAGGTAGGGTATTTCTAAAGAAAATTCATTGTAGTGAAGACCATAATCTTGGCTGGTGATAGTGTGTAGATTCTGGATCAAAAATAAATTAATCTGCAAATTCAGGTAGTGGACCATTTCCAAGACAGCGGTTATTATTAGTAGATTAAGCGTAGCGCCTTCTCTGCAATACAGACTGCATTAATGGGCTACCATATATTTGGCATTATATATATATATATGTCTAAAGATAATACATGCTCCTTAGATTTATTAAACTTAAGGTCTACTCTCAATTCTTTCTTCACTGCAAGACTATTCTTTTCTCCCACCTAACTCAAAGAGATATTTTAAAGAGTTTTCTAAATCTATATTTAAACACCAAATAAATATCATGACATGAGAAGGAAGTTGGTCTTCTAACTTAGAATTTCATGGCCCTAAGAAGTATCAGGGCATTCCAATGTACTAAAAAACATACATCAAAAGACCACACCTTTTCCTTTTCTGTACACTAGCAACTTTAGCTAATGGCAATCTACAATAACATAGGAGCCAGGACTTTGACATTACAGTGTTACGCAGAGTAAGAGTCATATCTGGGTATAAATTTTGCCTGTTGTTTTCCTGCTCATATTTTTTATTTGAACTCCACTTACCAATATGATGAGTCCTCATTAGAAACATTCCATTTGGTCCCACAGCCAAATAAAAGTAAAAAGAAACCCTGTTGAAACTCTTGTTACAGCTCTCCCTTTATTTGGTGCCTAGAAAATGATGTGCCAGGGAATTTCTGCGCTTGGTTTCTGAAATTCATTCAGTACCTGGCTGATCATTCTCGTAGAAGAGTACATTAACACATATAGAACAGGAGTACATTAGCAATCATAATTTCTTTCAGGTACTAAAGGCAGTTCATTTTGTTGTACGAAAAGCCTCAGGTGTTAAGTAGGTGGTATAAGAGCTGGAAAAGAAACTCATAAATAATTAAAAAATAATAATTAGGCATAGCTACATGAAGGTTTAGCAGTAATTTCCATAAATGGACATGCTGCATATTGGGTTAGCTGATGTGATTTTTTTCTGTGATAAACCATAAACCTCAGATTCAATCACTTTCATAGCTAATGTTTTGCATATCCTGTAATATAATGTATTTTTTTGAAATCACTACAGATGGGGAAATACAATGGCTCATGAAATTGGTGAGGGAATATAAGGTCTTTGGATCAAACCTGCCCTTACACAAGTATGAGTTTGTAGTTGGTAGACCACAAACTAGTCCTCTGGAACAAGGCAAACCTTTAACCTTAAACCTTGCGAGAAGGTCAGTAAGAAAAAAATAAAAGAAGAAATACAATTTCTGCTGATTCTCCTTGCATTGGTAAAGAGCAGAGCCTCAGCCACTTCCACAACAAACTGAAGCCTGGTGAGAACTCTAATTCAGGTGCCCTGGCAGAGCTCTCTTAGTCAGAACACTGACAGAGGTCACTTGAACATCATTGGCACGTTTCTTGCCTGTTCTCCTTACAGCATGAGGTTTGGACAGACAGGCAGATGTACATCAGCTTGGCATGGCTAGTGTTTGTCATGTTACCTGTAGGTTGAATTGAGTTACCTTCACTCTGCCACGCAAACACTTACTTCAAATCAGGATCTGGCTCAAACACGAGGAGCAGATTTTTTTAACGCTTGTTTATATCTGCGTACAGCTGGGTCTGCTAGCATCAAAGGGGATTTTTCGTTCTAATGGCTTTAGGGAAAAGAGGTGACATTGGACACCATCTATTGGTTTCCAAAACACGTATCACATGGCATCACATCTGCTGTCTTGGTTTTCCTCATGAGAGCTAACTCCTCATGAGTTTCTTGTCTGTAAGAATTCCTTCATTACCAGAATTAAAAGCTACATATAAAAGCCAAATATTAATTATCACTATTTTGATTTAACATAAGTAGTACTATCTTTTGAAAGCATTTCTAGAAATTAGAGAAACTAATTATATAACCTAATAGTGGCTACTGAGTGGCCTTTATGAAAACCTTTTCACAGTCCTTTGGCTTGCAGGCATATATTCATGTTAAGAAAAAACATGCTGCTGCAATTAGGTATAATTGGAGTCTTCTAACATGATGGGCCTGACTGAGTCCCTTTGAAGTCAAAGGGAGTCAGCTAAAAGAAAGACTTCAGATCATGTTGTAGCCCAACAGAGAAGTCAGCTTACAAGGGTTTGGTTTGCAAGCCTTCCATTCCCTGTGGCTGGGAAACTTTCCACCAGGAAAGAAAAAAACAAATAAGTAAACAAGAAAGAGCTGTGAGAAAGAAGTGAGAGAAGAGAGGTGAAGATAACGCTGGCAAACATTAATGCACTGGTTCTTACCCATTTGAAAACACTGTCTGAAAACCAACTCTAGTTGTCCTAGAGGGAATAAAAGCTACAGCACCCCACCACATTTCTGCATAAAACAGTTCAGCATCATGTAAATGTCTGTAATACACTATTTAGAATGTTCCATTTGAGGAACACAAAAAAAGGTGAGAAATGTAGTGGTATACTGCTGTATTTGTCATCCAAAAAGAAGTAGGTCTTTCCAAATGAGGAGAGAAATTTATTGTTGTAGAAAGGCTACCAGTCACTTCCTCCATGTATACAGAGAAACATGAACCTTGCTACTGCAGGAGCATGCATTCATCAACTTTTTAAAAAATAAACACGGGGATAAACCAAAAGGATATCTGAAACAAATCATAGTCTAGAAAATGTTGATAGTGTCACCAAATTGATTCAGTTAAAAAGAAAATGCAACAGCTCCTGCAATAACTGTCATTGCTTTCATTAGTACACATGCAAGGAAAACAAGGGTTTTCTGAGAAATGCATGCACACACATACACACAAGTTAACAAGAACTTAACCTGATCACAAATATTCTAATCTGACTGGTTAGGAAGAATCTGGAGGATCAGTCTTGAGTTTTCACTTGAAATAATGAGTCATAGGATTACAAAAAAAAAAAAAAAAAAAAAAAAAAAAAGG
>VZSF01008224.1:0-46344 GCA_013398295.1 Chionis minor
GCCCCGTGCGGCGCTGGTGCATGGCCGCGGGCTGGGCCGGGCCAGGGGAGGGGGCACCGGCAGCAAGCGAGCCCCGGCGGCAGCCCCGCGCTCTGTACGCCCAGGCCCGCCGGCGGCCGGGAGCCACGGGCACCGCACCACGTGGGGCAACCGGGGGGAGGGGGGGCCGGCGCTCACGGCCCGCCCCGTCTCCGGCGTGGCCCTGCGCTTAAAGGGGCGATACCCCGGCGGGACGGCGGCGGGGTGCGTCGTCCGGGAGGCACGCGCGGCGCCCCAAAGGTGCGGGGCGGTGTGAGGGCCTCACCGCTCGCCCGCGGCAAGGGAAAGCAGAGCGCTGCGGCGGGGCGCTCGGCTCCGCCGCCTCCTCCCCCCCGCTGCAGGCAGCACAATGGAAGCTGCACACCGAGGGAGGGAAGGAGGGAGGAGGAAGGCGGTGAGCACGCCGGTGGGGCCGCCCCCCGCGCCGGTGTGCGGGCTCCCGCGGAGCCCCGGGGCTGGGCCGCCCCGCCTGGCGCCCACGCCATCCCGGCAGGGTCGCGCCGCGGTCACCGGAGGATCGGCATCCCCCAACCCCCCTCCCGGCGCTAGGGGCCGGGAACGGGGGCCGGGAGCCGGCAGGTGGTTGCACAAAGGGATGGCCCGGAACGCGGGCCAGGCTGCGTACACACGGCTCGGTCACGTATGGGTACGGACACCCCGAGGAGCGGAAAGCCTGCCACCAAGCCGGAACAGGGCGGCCGCTCACCGCGGGCCAGGCGCGGTGGTGAGACCCCGCAGAGCATCCCCTCCTCCTCCGTCTCCTCCCGCTTCGGCGGCGGCAGGGGCCAGCCGGTGCGGGCCCCGCCTGCACGGACGGGAGCGCCTTCCACGTCCTTGCGCCCCGGAGCGCGCGGCGGTTTCTCCCATCAGGGGTGTCCCGGCGGGTGCCGTGCGGACCGGCTTTTCCTGGCATTTCAATCCCTCCAAAAGTAAGTTTCGAGGCTGCAGAGCCGGCGGCGGGGTACGGTCCCACCCCGCGGGATTTTCTGCCCGAAGGAACGACAGCCAGCCCTTCTCTTCAAGTTTTGTCCCTCTTAGGTCTTTAGGGTGTACTCTGGGAGATTAGGAGAGCAGCTATTTCTCTGTCCCTCCATTTCCAATTTCCTGCCTTCCCATGGCAAGGAAGCTTAGCTCTGCTTTTTCTGTATTTTACCGGAGACCTCTCTTGGGAAGAACGTGTTTGTGAGCCAAGTTAGATTAAACACCTATCCCTTCTTCAATCAGTGCCGTGGCTATCTTCCAAAGTACTTACTGGAGCTGGATCAGTCCAGCAAAACCACAGAATCTTAAACATCGTAAAATGAAAACCCCTTTCTCTTTCTCACCTCCTCAGTTCTTCCTGCTCTCTTGAGATATCACAGCAACTCCTAGTTTTCCAACCACACCACAGTCTTCCCGGCGGATGAGGTGCAATTTATTTTCTTCTGATATAATGAAAAGGGAATTCTCTCTTTTCGAGGGTTTTGTTAAAAACATTAAAACTCTCCTAATCTACCTTAACAATTAAAAAAAAACCACAACAGAACAAACCAAACAAAACCCAAACAAACAGACAAGACCCAAACAAAACCAAATACACACCCCCGAAGCTGAATTCCCTGTCTTTTGCTTCAAATTCCCCTTTAAACGGGGACTTCGCCGGCTTCCAAGGAAACCCGGGCTGTAAGACGCCGCCTATCCTCCAGCGCGCCCCGCGGCACCGCAGCTCGCCGGTCAGATGGCGGAGGGCGGCCCCGGCCGCCCCCGAGCCCGGGCCGTGCGGGGGGAGCGGAGCGAGCGCCTGGGCGCCGCCGCGCCGGGCAGCCGGGCGGTCGTGTCGCACCAGCGCCTCCCTCCGGTCACGGCGCCGCGCTGCAGCGGCCGCGCCGGCCCACGCCGACGGGAGCCGGCGGGCAGCCGTGCCCCGGCACCCCGATCTGCCCCTGACCCCAGCAAGGTCCCAGGCCGAGGAGACGGGCTTGTAGGAAGCCCTTCGGAGGTGAAGGGCTCGCTCCTGGCTGGAATGGTGTCTTGGCAAGAAACTGGAGTGCCAGGCACGGAAGGGGCAGCCAGCGCGTGCCTTTTCTAACAGGACAACCTCGCAGCTAATTGCAGCTGTTGTAACTGGGAGCGTTAGCGCTGTTGGGTCCCTCATGCACATAGGGACTTGCCGAAACAGTGAGAAACAGTCACTATCCTGGCTCCCCTCAAACACATTACAAGCTGTAGTCATTCCTCCTGTTATCCATGAACTCAGGTCTACTGCTATTCCGACCCTGAAGCCAGATGATGGTTTTACACTTTCATCCTTTGAATCCACATGAGCTGCATGGTGAACACTGGGTGTGTAATTTGGAGCTGGTGATTGCTACAATTCGCAGTGGACCATAAGAACAGTACCATTACATTAAACAGGAGGCTTTTATCCAATAGTAGGCTCATTATTTTTACCAAAGAAATGGCTCTGTTCTCTGCCACTTTCCATCTTCAAATAGCTTTAAAAAAACACAGACCTTGCTGGAAAAGGACTGAAAGCAGGAAATTAATTTTATTCCATACATAGGTTGGACATGTATTTTGACTTAAGTAAATTATTTGCATTTCTTTCAGGGTGAATTATGCTTACAGTGAGCATCCAATCCAGCTGCCAGTTCCTGTGCTGGGAAGTCCCCCTGGAGAAGTACCATTGCCATGGATAAGGACACTACATTTCCTGTTACTAAGGTGAATATAAGCTCCAAGTTATACATGATATTCATTTCAATTACAGCTTGTCTGTTGTAAGTTAAGCAGTTAAACAACAGGCTATACTGTGACAACACCCTTAAATCAATAGCTGGGAAAACAGCATCTCCCCCAAATACACAGCCTCCTAACTATACTGTTTGAAAGGAGAACAAGCCACGGTTTTGCTGAGCCTTCCTGCCAGCTAATAGTCCTGCTTACAAGCTGGAATGTTTTTAAAATCAGACCATCAGTAGGGGGTTAAACATCAGCCAAGCTGACATGCTGTTCAATATACAGCATGTTAAAACATTCCTGAAACTGTGATAGCTGATATATCTAGGTCAATCAGATGTCTTGTTACTGCTTTGCAGACATGGCCATGAGCAGCTTGGAGATAAGAACAGTCCCCAGGCTTCTCAGCCCTATACTGGAGAAGGGAAAGCTGGCCACTGTTCAGACCCAGAATCCTAGCAAGTAAAGAGATAAAAAAAATTACAGCTTCCCTGCATTGTTTGTTATATTAGCTTAATTTTAGCACCTGACAAAGCTAGGTTTATAGAATACCTAGCTGCTAGTGTTTTGCACTGATTTTAGCCTAGTGAATGTTTTGTTCTCCTCATTCCCCTCCTGACCCTCAATGTCCATCTTTCTGGTGATGTGGGGTAGCTGTCATTGTAGGCAGCAGTGATTCCTCCCATCAAAGGTAGAAGAAATGGGTTCTGAACGGAGACTTCAAGGTTTCTCCCCTGCAGTGAAAGTTATTTTGTACTCAAGTCAAAGGACAAACTCTAATTGGCTTTGATAGGATTAGGATCACAGGGAAGCAGATGGGGGCTTTACTTTTCTGGATGCAGCTTGCCTATGCTTGACTTCAGGGGCCCTGTCTCTGCTAACAATCTCTGCTGGGAAAGGAAGGCTGGCAAAGCAGGCACAGAGCAGGTCTCTATTGCACCGGAGCCCAAAACTGTCAACAGCCCCAAGCACCCAGAGATCCACCAGTGTTCTCCGAGGCAGGAGGGAGCCTTCTCCCATGGCTGGAGCTGCAGCTGGCAGATGGATGCGGCTGAAGCCCACTGCAGGGAGGACAGCTTGGGCGGGCTCTCCCAGCCACGCGTAGGCACCCTGTGGCTCAGGCAAGTTCTGGCCTGTGTATCTTCATCTGACTGTCTCACAGCTCAAGGCTTCAGTAAAATCCCTCCATCCTTGCTTTTCTGAGGCGTTGCCATGGAAGTTACTATCCAGTACAGACCTTTTTGGACTACTAAGATTAGGCCACCACAAATCCTTCATGGAAATTTCTCTTCTTTCACTCATTACTGACAGACACTATCTGTTCACCATTGGTTTTGATGTATACCCAATGCCAGATCTAACTGACTCAACATCAAGTTACTGAGTCTGGCATCTGCCACATTAACCACAGCAGGGCTGTGAGCTTCTTCCCCAGAGACTGCAGTGGATGAGCCTGAGCTATTGCTTCATGGTGATCTCTCTCATCAGCACAACTCATGAAGTCCTTCATTTACTCTGAATTGTGGTTCAGGATCCTGGGTAAGGTGGGACTAGGAGCTTTTTACTCCAGTCCAGCATAATTTTTCTAGATTTCACCCTCCTGAGACAGCTTATTCCTACCTTGAGTACTTCTCCAGCTCTATTTGCACTCTTTCTTCTTCTTTTAAGGCTACCAAACAGCTCTATTTCTATCCAGCATTTCCTCAACTGTCCCCGAGCTGCTTGTTCATATCCCTATTTCATAGCTTTTTCTCCTGGTAGCGAGCAGGTACCAGTGAGCTCCTGAACTAGTGACAGCCATTTTTAAAGGGACCACCTGAGATGGCTGTCAGGAGGGGAGCACTGAGCACATATTGCAATGTGCCTGCACCTGTGGAATGGAGGTCTGCCCCAGGGATGTGAAAGCTGCTGCAGACAGGATGTAGCAAAATGATGCCACTGCTTCCTCAGTGCTGCAGTCCCTCCATAATTCCTTTCCTTGTGTTTTGAGCCACTGGATCAGTGAAAATGTGGGTCTCAGGAGCCACATCTCAGGGCAGTATCCGCTTTCCACATCCCAATAACCTATACTGGCTGATTTACAGCACTCCTTTTCTGCAGGTTCCTCCTGATGCAGCCTCCCTACTGCCAGCTTACTCAGCGGTGAAAGTACCTTACGCTGCCCTTCTACACTGCCTGAACCTGCAGCTTCCTGGATGAAGGGCAGTCCCCACACAGAACCCCTCATCCATGTGGCCTGTATGTTTCAATCTAAACTACTTAGACTAGATGGCTAGAGGAGAAGAATTATGCCTGCAAAGCCATGTAGTACAGATGCAGAGTTACCATGAAAGCAATGCTACTGTCAACTTGTTTCTTCTGGGGAAGGGTGGGAATTATTGAATAAACTATACTGGCAACAAATTAGTGTGCAAAAATGTTATGTGCCTAGTGTCACTGTAAGTTATTTCCACACTAGGAGTGCTTTGTACAGATATATCAGCAACACAGCCCACATATATGCCTGACTAGGGCTCTGTCAAGGTGGATTTGTATTTCTCAAACTAAAAAAAAGCATCCCTCATGACGAGATACTCCAGCAACTGAAGGGCAGGATTCATAGCTGGTTGTGACTGGATGAGGGCTGAAGAAGTTAAGGTGCTCTGCATTTCATAGCAGGGAGGTAAACATTAGAGACCTTGCCCTGCAGGAGTGTTGGCAATTTCTGGAAGTATTTACAGACTTTTCTCAGCCTGGAATAGAGAAATCAGGAAGCTTTTCTATTGTTTTGACTCAACAGTTGATTTTGCAGAAAAGCTCCCAGACAGATAGGACTCTACGTGGACTTCTTTTAGTAATCTGAAGCACTATGTAGAACATGAAGCTAAGCAATTTCCATACACAGAATTGTTCCCAACTCCCCTGTGCTCCAGGTCTCTCTGTTTTTAATATCTGTGACTCTTTGCTTTTAATATCAAAGCAATAAATAAGTGCTTGAGCTCTTGTGCCCGACTCTTTAAAGTGCTTGTAAGAGTTGTCAGGTGCCTGATGATGCTCAGTCAATTAGGAATTTGTTCTCATCCTTATGAAAGGTGAACTGCAAGTATAGAAAGGTGTTTGTGTTATGCTCAGAGTGGTGTTCTTAGAGTCTCCAACAAGCAGGCTCTGCAAAACAGTCATGAAAGAAATATATTGAAATGATAGGTCCGCAGCATTCGCTATACAAGTACAACCCAACACTTGCTTTTCATGGCTTGGGGTGAGATCCTTGGCTGATCTGAACTGGCAAAGCTGCACAGTGGTGAGCAGCTCACTGAAACTTGCAGCATCCACATCAGAACAGTTCTACGAGGTCACTGCTCCCTGCTCACCCTGAAATACAGTCCATTCTGGAGGGAAACACAGTAGCCATCTGTGTCCTTCACAAAACATTTTTTTTAGGCCTGGAAGTAAAGAGGTTTAAGAAACCTCTTCAAGAGGTGATTTAGGGAGACAAAAGGTGATTACCACATGAGAGGATAAATAACGCATTGGCCTCTGCTTTCAAGTAGGGTTTCCTGAAGGGCCAGATCCCATGGCCTACAATATTCATGTCATATACTTCAATAACTTTTCTCCACTCCATCTTCTGTCTGCCTAAACAGGTGAGTGAAGAACATATTGTTCAACATATTCCACAGTAACTTCAGGTACCTGCCCTGGTGTAGCATAAGAGAAGAAAGAGGAGAAACCCAAACTCAGTGTCTTTCCAGAAGACAGAAGGTCAAACCCCATTGATAACAGCACATAGACATTCTTTCCTCCTGACCCATTCTGCAAACCCATGAAACTGTACTTGAAGAAGTATGTACGATTTGGAAAGATACTGCCTTTAGGTAGACTCTCTGTCACCTTCTGGTAAGCTGGGCCAGGGGTTAAATACACTCACTATTAAAAATACCCTCACTTTGATGTGTTCTCCAGGCACTTAGACAGCCCTGTGATGGGCCCAATTAAAAACTGAGATGGACCTGCCTTGACTAGAAAAATGAGGCCAGGCTAAAGGTAGAGCTACTATTCTTACAGGAAGGAAAAAAATGGTAGTAAAATTTAACTTCTACTGCAAAAAAGCACCCAGAACACATCTTAAAATTTTCAGCAAGTCCTAAAAAAGTGCAGTTTTTGCACTGCCAGTGAAACTGTTCTAATTAGTCTTAAGGCAAAAACCCCGGCGGTGCCAGTGGAAAGTTCTCTCTAGGCGAAGCACAGAAAAGGACCAGCTTAAACAGCAAACCCAGTTTCCAGGCCCCTAACATCTTCCCTCTGTTGTGTTGTCTGGAGAGGCAGCTGGATTCTTTGCAAGGACAGAGGAGCCCCTCTGGCTGCCAAGAGTGCTGGAGGGGGAAGACACAGGAGAAAGAAATGTATATATTCCCTGGACTTTTGCTTTTCTTCCCCCAGCCTCTCCCCTCCTTGAAGGTGTCCTCTGCCCCTACAGGAAGCTGTGAGGTGAGGTGGTGACAAATGGGGAGTGGTGTCCCAGTCCCTTTGGCCCATGGGTCCTGCCAGAGGACGTCCTCTCTGCACTGTGCCTGCGTGGTGTAGGGTTTCTCAGCTGCACCCATCTCTTACCACACCAGGCACTCCAGGGAGCCTGTAGCTTGCCCATAGGGGCAACCCTGGCCTAACACTCAGTCACTTAGGGCTGTACAATATCATGTCCAACCAGCAGCGTACACATCACCTCATGGCCTCCAGGATGTGACCTCGAGCCATGTATAGGGACCAAGTCTACGACTGAGGACAGATATGGTCGCATCCCAGGTGACAGTACAGTCTTTTGCATCAGGCCACACTGAGGCTCTCTCCTCTCTTGTAGTGACTCTTCCTTCTCCACGTTCTCTAGGGATTTGTTTTGTCCTATTTTAAGTGACTCAGATGATGAGATTTCCACCCCTCTTAATTCTATCCAGCGGATATCTCTGCTGGGACCATTGACTGTGGCTGCAATTTCTATTGTAATGGTTTTTCTACACATCCCAGCTGTTGGGATAAAGTTATTGACTGACACTCTCAGCCTTCACTGAAGAAAATAAATAAGGTCTACCTTGCTGTATGTAAGTACAGCCGAACTGTCTTAAGGTAGATCAGCTTAGCCTGGATGTGATCTAGCTGCCTTAGCGAGGCTCCCTGTCTCAGAAGCCCGGGCTCAGGTTATTAGCACAGGAATGCGCGCCAGACTTGCATGGCTAGCCTAAATTAAGGCTCAAGTGGACTTTCAGTTTGGGTCTCTGCAACTGCAGTGATCCCTGCACCACTGGATCCCAGTCCATTCTGCAGTGGAGATGCTCCCTGTTGGGAGCCCTCCCACTGACGAGGTGAGAAGCAGGAAACAGAAGAACCCCCCCCGATGTGAGTCACAAAGGTGTCCCAGTTTTGAAGGTCCCAGATCATGATTTTTCTGTGATTGTGGTTGGTGACATTGAGAAGTTTCCCTGCTGCGCACTCTACATCTTAATGTGACCCATTTCAATTTCTAAGCCTTATAAAACACAGCATCAACATTCAATAAATGTCTCATTGATTATGTATTTATTTATCTGATATTTAACTAGCATTCTCTTAAGGGATGAATAAAGAGTCAGAAGCAAGCAATAGTTACTGCATATGATTTAAAAGAAACTGGGAAATTACCCTTCAGATGTTAGGGACTGCAGTCAGGAACTGAATCTGCCCAGTATCTATTTGCCACAAACATTTTTATATTCAATAGACTTTATTAAAAATACCATAATGCTTTTGTTACATCAAAATGTATTTTAACTCTAAATGAAAGCCAAATCCTTCAGGTGTAAACAGGAAAATGTTCCAGCATAGCGTAACTGGCCCAAAGCAGTGGTTCCTCAGCCTGTGAGGCCTATGGCTGGACACTGAACAACGCAGCAGTAAGGACTAATGCTGGTTAGTGGCTGGAGCTTTAGGGTGTAAAACTAAAAAATAAAGATATGATTTACAGGTCTATTGTAGCTGAGCTGTACATCCTGCCATGTGCTCTGGTAGGATATGCCTCCTCCACCTCACTGAGGGCAGAGGTGCTGCTCGCCTTCCTCCAAAAGCCCGAGATTGGTTTAGGACTCCTGGCAGCCAATCTAAAAGCAGTGTAAGAGACTCCATGTTGCGATTACCGTGTGCTGCACAAAGTGCCTCTTTCATAAGGAATAGGGAAATACAAAAGCATAGAGTGAGTCTCTCCCTCGGCCTTTCTTGCATCCGATAGTTTGGCAAGACAGGTAATGTGTCAGTTTCTACAATTGGTCCTCCTGCATTTCCGCTCTGCGACATCGGGTGAGTCACTTAGCTTGCCTGTGCCTCAGTTTCTCCACTTGCAGAATGTGATGCTGTGAAGATAAGTTATTTGATGATGTCTAAAGAGGTCTTTGAGAGCTGGGAAGAGCTGGTTGATGCTCAAGAAAGTCAACACAGTAGAATTTTATTATTTTTGTTGTTGCTGTACACTGCCATTTCATGTAACTTCTGATTTGTGTAAGGTTGTTTTCC
This sequence comes from Chionis minor, assembly GCA_013398295.1. Classification (NCBI taxonomy): domain Eukaryota; kingdom Metazoa; phylum Chordata; class Aves; order Charadriiformes; family Chionidae; genus Chionis; species Chionis minor. The sequence goes on from VZSF01008224.1 coordinate 9,274, forward strand.
TTTTCATTCATTTCAAACTAAAGATTGGAAAAAAGCAAAAAGTTTTGGGAGTTAAATGAGCTTCCCCATCTCCCAGATCAGCTACAGTTTGTTCAGTCTTCATCCCTGCTCAACTCCCTGTTACCACGTTTGAACTTCCCCAATATGTGGGCGGAGAGGAAAAGCAGCATAGACATTACAGAAAAGAGCTCTTTTTCCTCTGGGAAACCGACCAACATTTTTGTTTTAATTTAGCCCAGTTTTCTTGCAAATTACTTTCTATATAACTGTCTAACTTTCTGTAACAGTTTAGTAAGAGTCATAAAATTAATCCCTTAAAGAAGAGAAAAATAAACATAGTCCTAAATTACTGTAGTGAGCTCTCTCTTCCTGTTGCTCTTTGTTAACCATCCCAGGAGATGATTTTCCACTGAATGACAAAAAAACAGACCAGGGAAATAACAGGACACAGAACAAAAAAAAGGTATTATGGAGAAGATACACATTTATTTTTTTAAGCTTTGAAATGGATTTGAACAGACATCTGAACTTCCTCAGATATGCAGTGGCACTAGAGACACAGCTTAATGTAATCTGCCCCACAAGAAATGGCAAGTAATGGCGCAGAGGAGCCAAGTTGAACTGGTCCCGGGTATCCCCCGGCTGGAAAAGCTGGCATATAGGCATGTGTGCTGCATCAGCCTCCCCATTCAGATCACCAGGACCCACCTGCACCCCTCTCTGGCTCCCCATCCTTACATTAAAGATTGCCTTTAAGGTCTGCATTAGGATTTTGGAATCACCAAGGCAGATACAGGCATTACAGGTCCCTTCACAAGCTCTATATCAGATGGTTTTTATTCTGGAACAGAACTAAGTGTAAGAAATACATTCCATTTCTCTAACTGCCCTTTTACACAGTTCCTCAAAACAAGAACCAACACAGCACAATTCAGCTTTGTAGGGCTCACATCACCGTAAACCCTTTCAACATTCTGCACTGCAGTGTTACGCCACTGTATGGACAGGCAACTTGAAGCAATTATGTAAAATGGCTTATGGTTCTCTCTTGTCTGCCTGCTAGGGTGAAGGACAACAAGGACAAAGACTATCTGAAGACCTTGGACCTTCCTTCTGTATATTGTTTCACCAGGAGCTACATCACTCGGAAGCCCATATGAAGACTTTGAGAGCTTTCTGTCTCTTGTTGCGAAACCCAAAGAAAGCACAACATTCACTAGGTTAAATATGCAGAGTGAGGATGATGCTCAGGCTGTCCTTAAGACTACAGCTGTGACATGCTCAGTTGGGCTTATATTATGAATTCTACTCAGGAAACAAAATAATATTTAATGTGCAATACCTATCTTAATTGCTTTATTATCTTAAAATGCCAAGGTTGAATCTGCTCATGGTCAAATGCTCTGAAATGTCTCTAGTAGTTAAAATGCTGGCAATGTACCACTAAGAGTCTCTACTTAAATGCAAGTTATTCCATGATTTATTCTTTTTAGTAGGGCTCAATGATCAGAATACCAACATAGAATTAAACAGCTCAGCTGTCTCAAGACTTGTCTGTATAAGACTTCTTCCACACTCTGGATGAAATGAGGTTGAGAATGCAAAAGGCATATGAAAACAAAGTGTTTAATCAATAAGGTGTTGAGCTAAAAGGGGTCACAGAAACAAGGGAGGTCAGATTCTTTTGTGAACAAACAGAACAAGAATTTGGATCGTGCATCTGCCACGTGCAGCTTGCACAGGGTTTGTGTTTGCAGCACATGGGGCTATCCCTGTGTGTGGGAGAGTCAAAAGCACACAATCAAAATCAGTCCTTGTGATGAGAGCTCTGCAGATGGGGATGTCAGCTTTGATATGAAATAGTGCCTACCTTCTGAGCACTGTGTCCAGAAGCCAAGGGGAGCCAAGAGCCAGCTGAGACATTCGTTGGAGCCTTTGACACCCTGTATTCTTCGATGCAGTTAACTGTGCTGACAGGGGTGTAATTGGCAAAAAGATGACATCACCTGGGGTCTGGATTTTTAAAATAAAACAAAAGAAGATAGAATTAATCTTTGTTCCAGGAAAGCTGGTTTCCCGTAGGAGTTCCCTTCAGACAGCCTTGGTAGGAGAACAGTTGTGCTATTAAATTTCCAAGATGTTTCTATTGCTGAAAATCCAAACACTGAATTTAGGTTGGATGTTAACTTGGCTGGTGAGGGGGCAATAAGCTGAGCAATTAGGTTGGCTTGAGGAAGTAGGAATAGAAATCATCCGTAGCCTGGCACATACAGAAGAGAGCTCAGAAAAGAGAAGATGTATCCAGGGCTGCCCCCACCCTGATTTACCCAAGGGTAAGTCAGGAGCTCTGAACTAATAAGAAACTGGAGATAAGGATTTCCTATGGGCAGTTTCAGTACATATTTGTATGTCTCTAATCTTTGTGAAACTGTCTGTCATCGATCTTTATTTAGGAACTTCTTTAGGATCCTCTGTAGGGTCCTTCAAAATCCTCTCTAATCTTTGTGAAACTGTCTGTCATCGATCTTTATTTAGGAACCACTTTAGGATCCTCTGCAGGGTCCTTCAAAATCCTCTTTAAGATTTTAGATGCAACTTAAAAATTTTGCACTCTCAAGCTGTGATTTGATTTTGCTGTGCAGCATCAGACAGCATTGCCTGAATATGCACCTTGATTTTACAATTGTTTTTATATCCCCCTTAATATTTACCTCAGGCTCTAATTTGACTTGCCCAGAAATGGGCAGGTTCACTAATAGCCAGGGAGCTTGGAAAAGGAGAAGATCCAGACCACCTTGCTTAACTCGCAGCCTTTACTAGTTACTCATTGTACTCCTTGTTAGTAAGGTGACCAGCCTTCTCCATAGGATTCTGGCAAAGCCAGAGAGACACAATGATGTGAACTATTCAGGTAACAGAAATCCCAGGTGGAGACCTGTTGGGAAGGTCAGGTGTTGTCCACCAGTCATTTGCCTGGGCTGCCCAACAGAGGCACCTGTAAACCTTGCTCTGCTGCAGATCTGCTTTGTGCTATGCCAGAGCTTATCAGCCCCGACCAAAGAGTCTCCATAAGGAAGCCAAAACACTTGCCTGTGCTTTTTCAGAGCAGTGGCTCTTCACTGCTGCAGCAAATTTCTGCATGGTTAAATAGTGCGCTGGCAGTGAGGCTTGGGGATTCCCACTTGCTGCAGAATGGCATGGCTGATCAACGTTTTCTACTTCCCTAACCATGATCTATCCATCTCCCTCGCTCTTGCTGCTGTCATTAGCCCTCTTTTCTCCTGGGCTTTCAAGAAAGTCCAAATGAGAGACTTTCACCCTGAGGATTTTACCAGTTTCCCCTTTGCCAGAAACATTTTTTTCCTTTCATGTGCAAAGTAAAAAAAAAAAAAAAAAAAAAAGAAAAGATACTACTTCTGGTGGTAATATAATTAAATCATGGTAGTATGGCCAACAAGGTCTTTATTTAAAATCCTTTCTTTCAGTGTTTTTCCTGTGGAGCAATATAACCCATAAGTATTAGGCAGGAAGTATTTATCCAAAACCACAAGAAAACACAAGTGGGTAGAAACCAGGAAAATTGCTTCAATTTGGCACCACAGTTCCCATTTTAGTCTCATGAAAAGTTCCAGGAGTGATCTTGGATTTGCTTCTCCTCAAAATCCATGAGGTGTTCAAAATTTGAAAAGTATGGCAGAAAATGTTTGGATTTGCATCACAATTTTACTTAAAATTTAATTTAATTTAATTTTCCCCACTTTTTAAATGATTTGCATTTGTAATGTAATTTCCTAATACATTACTAGCATGCACTGCTGCTTCTGATATATTACAATATGACATAATACAGTAGCTGAAATGCTTTATTATTTTAATGTAATTTAGTGAAATGTATAATGTTAATAATTAGCAGCAACTGTTACTTAGACCTAGTTAAAACTTCATGCCGTATTCCCTAGAGTATTTTACCTTATTCTTTCAATCTGTGCTGCAATGTAACAGATTGACACTCTGAGTAGCATAAATAATTTGAGTGCCAGGGTGAGTCACCAGGAATGATTTGCAGAAAACTGTTAACAATGCTGCAAGAAATAGCTTAATATTAGTGGTACTTTGTGCTTAGTTCATATTTTCCAGCCCTGTATCAGCAAACACTTTACTAAGACAATTCATTACTTCTGTTTTCCAGACAGGCAAGCAGAGGCTCAGACCAGTGCAGTGATTTCAGGGCAGTGTTAATATCTGGGATCTGCATTTTGCGGGTATTGCCATATCTTTTCCACACCATTGTTTTTTAGGGGTTTGCAGATGCTGCAGGAGTCCAGCACAAGAAGCAGCACAGCACTTACACTCTACCCAGCCAAAATTTCCCTCTTAACTCCCTGGTATTCAGGAGAAGTTAGTTCACTTCAGAAGGCTCAGCATCTCTCTCCTCTTACACTGGGCCCTTTTGGTCTCTTGAGGGACCCCTAATCTCACTGATCCCTGAATGCAGAGAGCAGACTTTATGCAGTTTTATGCAGGTTGCAAAGGTGGAATGTAACAAAGGAGGGATCTCTGGTGTCACGCTTCCTCCCGCATCCAATGCATGCCAGCAAAGACCTTAGTGACAAGCTGGGTCTAACCACTGATGAGCACCTCTTAAAGGGCTGGCTGAGTTTCTATCACCTTGGACTTTGGGTCAGGCCTTAGCCAAGCCATTTCTTTTATCTTTGAGTCATTGTATTCTTGAGTGGGTGACACCTTCTCTCAGCTATGGCTCAGATCCGGCACTTCAAGTGGGGCACACTGGCCTTGGCCACCTCTCCTGCAGGTGCAACCTGGAGGAAAGCATCCCTCACACCAAAAACAAAAACCACCCAAAAACCCAGAGAGGTTGCTACTGTGCCAGAGGATGGCAAAGGGCTGTTTATCTGCCAGTCCATGAGAGGACAGGTTGACTGAGAGGATGAGGTGAGGTGCGCAGAGTTCTGTTTGCTTCTTCCTCTCCTCTCTTTCACTCTCAGCTGTGTTGCTATTCCTAGACATGGGGACATAAATCTAAGCCACAGGCATTTACATGGATTGATATTTTTATAGCAACAAAAGCGAGTTTCCCTTTAGCCAAAAGTGGCTGGAATCCCAGGTCTGGAACTGTGCTCATGGGGTAATGTCTGGGGAAAAAGGAAAAGAAGGAAATCTCCAACATGGAAACACTAAATGCTATGGCAACAACAGGAGCAACAAAACGGGGCTTAAAGGCACAGGCTTAGCATTAATGTAAATGCTGAGAATTAGAGAGAGCAGTAAATAATGCTGTGTTTTATCTGGGAGGAGGAGATGGGATCCTATGCCCTTAAACAGCAATGTATATGCACTAGGGATAGCCAGACGGGCGGTGTCCTGCTGAAGGCTGCTGGCTGTCATCAGAATCCATTCTGGCCACTCCGCTGACATTACATGTGGAAACTGAGCTCTTCTCACATTATCCCTTTTTGCTGAGCCTTCTTTCCAGTCATGTGCTGCAGATACAAAGGAGGGAACATACCTATGTAATTTGTTAATCCAGCTATAGGAGTTGGTTTAGCTGCTGCTGCCAAACCATCCGCTCTTGAGTCACAGAGAGATTCCTCCATTCCCCAAAGATCAGAGATTTTTTTCCAGTGACATCTGACTCGCTCTGTGCTAATTGACAGTTCCCTGTTGAAAATGATGTATGTGTTCAGGGTATGCTGGGTTTTGTCCCAGTTTATCCTGTCCCTAGTGACTACACTTCACAGGTCTCCCTTCAACTCCTAAATCCCTGGCAAATGGATAATTTCCATATGTAAACATTCTGACTTCTATCCAGAGTAGCCAGGTTAAAAAGAGGTTTTTCTTGTTTCTTTTATTTCTTTTGTGTATCTGAATCTCAAACCGTCATGGCATAGTAGTTTCCAGAAAATATCTGGAGAGGAGACGCAGGTAAAAAGTAGTCTAAGAGTACTTAGTGGAAGGTAGGGGCTTTTGAAGTTGAGACACAGGCTTCAGTTTAGTAGATCTGAGTTTAACGTGTTGCACTTCTGCCACAAACTTCCTTTGAGATCCTTGACAAGGCATCCCCTTTCACTATGCCTTCAAGCTCTGAAGTGGCTATGTTAGAAAGACCATAGTCCACCTGGGCAAGGAATCTCTCCTGTGTGAATCTGCCATAACGAGGTTTCATTCTAAGCTGAGACCTAACGAAGCTACTTCCATATAACCCCTGGATGAATTTCTTGTGTAAGATACTGACAGGCACAGTGCTTTACAAAGCTCAGCACCTGGATTTCCGGACTCCTGGAGCTGCTGCCTCCTAATGATGTGTGTAAAATAATTTGCAAGTCATCTTTATGAAACAGACATATTTCCTTGTAGAAAAAATGGAGCAATTCTCCATTGTGTGTTGAGCTGGTTTTTTTTAATTAAAAAAAATGACATCACAAGACTCGGCTTCTCAGCATCCAATGACAATGACATCTGAATCTTGGGCAAGTGACTCCATCTCTTTTTCTTCTAAGCATCTCTTCCCCTGGCCAATTTTCTCTTCCTGTAAGGTGATACCGCATTTCCCCACTGTCCTTGCCCTTACCCCAAGGCCCTTGCTGTGAGCCTATCCCAGGCTGTGAGGAGTCCTAAGGAGGAGACATACGGCCTGAATGTCTGCTGCTCTGGGGACAGGACAGGCTACTGCAACACAGCGACACCGCTGTGGGCCACAGCAAGTGGGATGTGAACTTTCCCCGTGTGTGTGCAGTACACAATGTTTCTGTTGCACGCTACTCAGAGCACTGACCACAGCACAGCAAAACAAGAGAAGTCACAGCAAACGTTCCTTCTCTTAGTGATGATGTTTCTGTGGCTAGGCTGCTCAGGGTTTGGAGAAAACATGTGCCAGGGTGGCAAGAGGGGACGATGAGTAGCAGCAGGAGTAGACGGAGAAGATGAAATTTCATCACTGTGAATTCCTCCCTCTGAAGAGCAGAATGAGGAAGCAACTCTCACCTTCAGTGTGTTTCACAGGGCAGGCTAATTATGGGGGACAGTGGTTATTTCTCTCGCCATCATGTACCATTTGATCTAGGACTTGTTCCTTTGTTTCTGGTTGTATAAGTTCCCTTTATGTGTAATGACAGGATAAGAATACCCTCCTTGTGAAGTCCCTTGATATTCCAGGAGGAAAAACATCATATAGAAGTTACTGATTACTAGCTTTATCACCATCACAGACATCTTCCTCTTGGACAAGGCCTCTCATTTGTACAAAGAACATAATTGTTGAATAACTCTCTCTGGTGTCACACCCAAATATATCTGCTTTCATTGTACAGAAAGAAAGAGAGTTGTGTTCATTCATTCAAGGACTTGTTAAACCTCTCAGTGTGTGTCCTGGCAAGGCATCATGAAGAAGCGGGTTGAAGAGTAAATGAGAATAATGACAACCTCTTTCTTTGGTTTCTGTCCCAGTGTATTTGTGTTCGCCGAGTTTCAGCAATTTCCAAGTTAAAAACACCAACCAACCAAAAAAAAAAAAAAAAAGGAGTTTATAGTTTTCATGGTTTCATCCAACTGGCCTCAGAACTAGCCCAAGGTACGTTCCAGACAAAGAGATCCTTTTTGACCACACTGCTCAGTTTCTTTGTGTGTAACATTCATTCCATGCAATGTTGTGTTTCAGCTGAGCACATTTCACACAGCTCTGTTCATGACCAGGACTCGTCTTATGTTGAGGACAATATAGTGCCAATGCTTTCAGCCTCACTTGCCTGCCTATTTCATACACACATGAACAGCTTCTGTCTGTATTAAGCATTGATAAATGCTCATCCACAATGGAAACACAATGGAAGGCACAATGGAAATCTCTGTGACACTATTTCCTGATGCAACCCTGGTACATTTTGCATGGAGATGGAACTCAACATTTTTTAAATAATAGTCACTAGGATCAGAGGTTTTATTGTTCAGATTAATGTCTATTGAAGACTGAAAGGCTTTTGTTCTTCACTACATCATCTGTGTGCCTCTTGTATCTGGAAAGCAGCCTATAGACCCAGAGCAGAAGAAATCAGCAAACTCTTAGAATCATAGAATCATTTAGGTTGGAAAAGACCCTTCAGATCATTGAGTCCAACCATAAACCTAACACTGTCAAGTCCACTACTAAATCATTTCCCGAAGCACCACACCTACATGTCTTTTAAATACCTCCAGGGATGATGACTCAACCACTTCCTGGGCAGCCTGTTCCCATGCTTGACAACTCTTTCAGTGAAGAAATTTTTCCTAATATCCAATCTATACCTCCCCTGGCATAACTTGAGGATGCTTCCTCTTGTCCTACCACTTGCCACCTGCGAAAAGAGACCAACACCCACCTCACTACAACCTCCTTTGAGGTAGTTGTAAAGAGCAATAAGGTCTCCCCTCAGCCTCCTTTTGTCCAGACTAAATAGCCCCAGTTCCCTCAGCCGCTCCTCATAAGACTTATGCTGTAGACCCTTCACCAGCTTTGTTGCTCTTCTTTGGACATGCTCCAGCACCTCAATGTCTTTCTTCTGGTGAGTGGCCCAAAATGGAACACAGTATTCGAGACGATCACTGCCCTAGTTCTGCTGGCAACACTATTCCTGACACATGCCAGGACGCTGTTGGCCTTCTTGGCCACCTGAGTACACTGGCTGCTCATATTCAGCAGGCTATTGACCAATTTCTGTTCATATTTCCACCAGGCAGCTTTCCAGCCACTCTTCCCCAAGCCTGTAGTGCTGCATGGGGTTGTTGTGACCCAAGTGCAGGACCTCATACTTGGGTCACAGCCTTGCTAGCTCTTGCACTGCAGCAAATGAGCTGTCATTGGTGTCAGAGCTCAAAACTGGTGGCCATGGACTGTAAGGCCAGCCTGGGCCATGGCAACCTGGTAAATTGAGTTGAGATTATTTTAGTTAAATTCATCTCTTTTCCCAGCTTTTGGAGATGATCTCAAGAGAGGAACAAGTGGGTCCATGTCTTTTATTTCCTTTTCTAGCTGAAAAGAAAGCCTAAAAGAGTTTTTATTTTACAGATATTTTGAGAGAACTTTTCAGCAGATACTTTGTACATGAAAAATTCAGATCTTGTCTCTACTGCTTTTCCTGATAGACTCTCTGGAGAGCTTGAGAACTAATATGATTATGACATCTGTGATAAGGTATAGCACAAATAGCTGAGAGAGTAAGTAAATTTTATCTAAGTTGTTTAAAATGCTGTGTTTTGGTAGTAGACCCTTCCTGTTTAATGCAGTAGACCGATGTATGTTTAATACAACCCCCCTATAGACAGCTGGAGAAAAAAAAATCGATTTGCTGAAGATTCAGCTCAGTCTGCTCTATATAGCCATGCAGTTTCACATGAAAAAGCAGTGAAGATGAGCCTTGACCTTTCTGATGCTTCAAAGGTTAAAAACAAGAAGAGAATGGAGCCTTTTTGAGAAGGAGAAAAAGTCCCACTTTTCAGACCTTTTTTTATCTGTCTCAAAAAGGAACAAGAAGAGCATAGACTCATCTTGCACTTCCTTTTGCCATTTCAACTTTGTGCTTCTCCTTATACCTCAGAAAATGTCAGAAAAGAGCCGCAGTCGAGGCAGAAGTTTCTGGCTGGAGAGCCACCAAGTGGCAAGCAGCCCAGATGTGTGTCTCCCCCTCAGCCTTGAGAAGCCGACCCTGCAACTGATTCTGGGCTTGAAATATCCCAGAATATTTAAAGTAATGAAGTAAAAACAAAACTCTCAGTCAGTAGGGTTTTCTGTTAGCACTGAAAGTCCTGAACAAGGATGTATCATCCAAACAACCATTTCTACGCATTGCTTTGCATATCTTGTAAAAAGTGACACAAAGGGAAAGATTTGCCAGATGTTGCCTTACAGTGTTTTACCAAGGGTGGGAAGTACTCATACCTCTCCTTACATCCTGCAGAAATTAGCAGTATTGTGCAGAATTAAAACAGGGAATACAAGAAAAGGAGAGTGCCTTCTGCTCAAATAAGCATTATCCTGAAGATTTTATCCACAGTTCTGTTATAGAGTGGCACAGAAGATCCAAACACCTCATCTGGGTTCCTTAGCCAAGCTTTTCAGCTATTTGCATTTGATTTTTCCAGATTCCTCACTTGCCACCCCAAGATTTGACCATCAGAGGAGTGGGCACTGACAGCAGTAACGGAAGCCAATGGGAGTCTGCCTTGGTACTTCTGGAAGAAATACCAGAATTTAAAAGCAAACAAACAAAGCAACTAAAAAACCTGCCAAACTGTCTAAGCATCTCATTTTGGACCACAGAAACAAATACACTCCTGAGCTTAATCTGTCAGCCTATCTGTCTCAGCCCCTCAAGTGAAAAATGAGATAGTCGTCACCTCCTTGCTCAGGGCTGTGAGAAAGCATTCATTGTTATGAGGCATGAGGGTAGGATACTTACTTGAGTGCGTTTAGAAGAAAGATTTTAGCAACCAACAACCCTAAATCCACTGTTGCCATAAAGACGTTATTTGTGTCTGCCTTCAGTCAAAATCAAGTCAGGAGATGTATACAGTTATGACACAGAGATGCTGATACCAAGCACACTTGTTAAGGTAAAGATCAGTGTGATGTATGGGGTTCAGTGTAAGGTCACTAACACAGAGTCATCTGTGTATGGCAGTGGGAAGATGTGGAAGGAAGCATAATGCATGGGCAAGTGGTCAGAAAAGCAATGGAAAATAACACCTGGTCCATTGCAGAGACGTTTAAGTCCCCACGAAAGTCGAGCAACCCATATTTTAATGAAAAATGATCAGGCTCCTGCCTGCATAGAAAATAAATAAACTAGTTTCAGAGAGACAATCACATCTGCCTGCATCCCCTGGAAGGATTCAAGGGGGTATCAAGCTTGAGAGTCATCATGATCTGCCCAGCCAAGTCATCCTGTGGGTTAAGGCTGAGATGAAAGGCATGCAGACAGAGCCCACTCCCACCAGGTGAGCGTGGGGAAAGGCTGCAACGAACTGCTGGGAGAAAGACAGAGAGAAAGGAAGGGAGTGCATAAGAGGGAGTCCCTCCCTATTGAATTTCAAATGTCTTTTTCCTTCCATTGCTTCACCATTACCCTTTATCATTTCTGTGACAACATCATCTATTTTGATAATCTATTCACACACATTAAGAGTAGACCTTCTGCTGTGAAAACATTTCTTTGATCCTCTCACATGTTAATATTTCCTGTCCTTTTCTATACAGACCATCACCAATGTCTGGTCCTTTTGCTTCGATGTTAGGCATCTTCCACTTTCCACTTCCCCTTTCTCTCTTGCAAAGAAGTTGGAGGACCTAATAAACACTTGTAGCCAGCCCATCCTCCCAAAGTGTTTCCTGATACCTTCTCTTTCTGTCAGGCACTTGTTGAGATGCCAACATGCCCACTTTCCATGGCAGAGAAGTTCTGGAAACCAGGGTTGATGCTTGGGATTGAAGCACCTGCTCCAAAGCAGGGTTTCTGCCTCGAGTAAAGGTGCTCACAGAATGTGCTGTGGAGTTTGCTGCTACACTGGTCCAGCACCTATTTAGTTCTGTGTTTCATAAATTAAAAGTTATTTTATGCAACAGGTAAGAAGGGTAAATCAAAGGCAATTTGCAATGCTAAAAGGATCTCTCCAATAGCGTGTGCCCGAGGCTGCACCCTGACCTAGTAACTGTCAGGCAATTAATACTCAGAACACCTATGTATTAGTTTCTGAAGAGTCAAAAGAGAGTACAGAAAAGGTAAATGCCTTTCCTGGAAACCCACTATCTAGAGATTAATCTTCCATAAATACATGTGGTTTTCTGGGGAACTACAAAGAATAACAGAAACAATGATGCATTTCTGTGGAGGCTGAAATTAGATGTTCATTGCCTGTGCTCTCCAGGGAGTTCATATTTATTTTGTTGAACATTTTACTAACACTGGGAAAATATGCTCTTTTCCTGAACATTTGGCCTTCGTCACGTTGCCAAAGCTTTAGAGAATGATGAATCATTCTTTAGTGACAGTAGTGCTATTATTTCTCATTTGTAATATAAGCAATTTTTCTGGTACAAAAATTTCAGACACCTCACAGTGATGTTGCAATAGGACCTAATGTCTGCATATTTCAGAATATGGGAAAAAAGTGCATGAAGCCATATAAACAAATCATGATTCCTGTGATAAAGTTAGGCAATGCTCACACTGATTGCTCATACCAATAGGCCTGCATGTATACTTGACAGTGAGATCCACATCATAAATAATGGGGAATTGCACAGGTGAAGACAGAAGTTCAGCAGGAGCCATCTGAGGCTTCAGCAGATTACGACAGTGGTAGCTGTGCCAGTGCTGTGAAGAGCTCTAGGCTCAGAATAGCAATGGGCATTGTGAGACAGAAATCTAGCGAATTTCCATGAGAGTAAAGCAGTGGTTAGAGGGTAGCTGGTTGCCATAGCTCAGTTAGACTTCCCTACAGCCCATTCTGAGGTGCCTTATAGAAGGACAAAAATAAATTTAAACTACAATGGCTGAGAAAGTATATGGATCAAAACTGCCTGAGAGATAGGAAGAAAGAGCAGGAATGAATGTTTTCTCATACCTGACAACATAGCTGTGGCAAGGTGTCTAACATGGATGTGAAGCCATATGCAGTTTAATACACGTATTAAAGAGGGGTGAGCTGAGACCTAGCAACTGTGGCAGATAACATCAGGTTAAGCTGATCAGTCCGGATCAAGGAATGTCTCTGAGGAACCTACAAAGGGTCCAGGCACAGTCTAAGCAAGGGTCTAGGGAAGCAGACAACATGCTGGAGCATGTTGATACAAACATCTGAAAAGTAAGCTACACCTGCACTTCTCAGTTATAGCTTAGTTATACTAGCTCGGGCAAGTGAGCTGCATACTGCTCTGGGCAGGCCAAAGAGTGGCAGCTGCATCCCAGCAAACCAGCAAGTATGAACAGAGGAGAGCATGATGAAGAGAATGATGTCATGCTTTGATCTAATCAGTGGGATGGCCCCTGTGGGATGCTCACTTCATCCCGATCATTGCATTTCAAATGGATGTTGTGGGACTAGACATTGGAGAGGAAAAGGGGAGAGACAGAGAGAAAACATTAAACTGGTCTCTTGGTAACAATTAAAAAGACCATGAGGATTGTCTTACTAAAAAAATAGTAACCTGTTGAATCAAGAAAATGTCCGAGAGGTATGGTTTCAGTGTTTGCCTTGATTTTTTAGGAACCAAATGTCTATTTAATGAAATAGAAGGTGGCCAGTTCAAAACTGACCAGAGAAATAATTCTTGGTGCAACATGTAGTTAGATAATTGATAATTTCCACTGCATACCTCTGGGAGCAAAATCTTAATAAGTTTAAAAGCAGTATTAGACATATGTGTAGATAGCAAGAGGTAAGGAGTATAATTGCTAAACCATAAATACTTTAGGAGTTGAGCTAGTCTTTATTAGTGGAGAACAGGATAGAATTGTGAGCTGAAATAGGCTATTCCAATGAATTTACTGTCTATATCTGTTGAAATACATGGTCCTGATCATTTCTGGATGCAGAACACTATACAAAGACGATACTTAATCTTGTCTGGCCCAGCTCTGTTTATGTGACAAAATTCCAACAGACCTATGAACCCTAGGCCTGAAAGAAAGGGAGGGTGTGAGGAGTGAGACTTTTTGTCAGGGCAGTTTGTAGTCCAATAATGAAATAGCAGGGGATACTTCAGGTTAGCCCTGAAGTGCACTGCAAGAGCCATCCAGTAATAAAGTCATCCATTATCACTCAGGCCCAAATATTTTGAAAGGAAAAATTCTGGACAGGCTCAGAAAAGCTGGCTGGCTCATCATTCTGATGAGATTTCCATAGAGAAGTTACAGAATTTGCAAGGTTGCCAGTATTTAAGCAATCCTCCCTCAGCCAATTTCTTTATTTCCCTCCCCACACTACCAAACAAGATTAGATAATATTATGAATGTATTGCCTGCCAAATTTCATATCCAGTTAATCATACTGAGCACTGTGACCTTATAAAAGAATCTTAAACTGATTAACCTGTTTACTCAGTGCTTATGTACAAAGGCAAAAAAAGTCTCATCAACTTATTTTGGAGTATTATTTATTAAGGCATCCTGATTTATGCTTTTCTCCTCTTTTTGCAGTTGATAAGTCAAACGGACTTTGTTAAAAGGGAAATGTTGTAAAGGAAAGCAGTGATTCCACCTTAGTTGTGATCACATGGAGGAAGGGGATGATTTAATACTAAATACGCTCAAGATAGCCAGGAATATTTAGAACTATGTCATCTGCATCTTATTGTTTGCACTGTGGCCCATGTGGCTTCTTTTGGTTGAGAAAATCACAGAACTCTTAAAGCAGCTCATCTGTGCTGGCCAGTAAGGGTTTACTATGCTAAAACAGCAGAGGAGCGCTGGCACTGAAGGCTAGATCCTCACTTGGTACTTATCTGAGACCCTTCTGGCACTTGTACTCTGCAGAAGCAGACACTATTTTGCTTCATGATGAATGGTAACCCAAACCGGTACAATTGGTCTTACGAAACACAGGTTTGCAGACTAAGCCAATATTGCATTTTACTTTTGTCACACCCCACTCAGACTCGCTTGGAAGACGAGGGCAGGGGGGAGGGGCTGTGACTCAGATTCGTAAATCCCCAGCGGTGTGGACTAAGGTGAGACACAAAAATGTTATTAGCTTAACTAGGTCCGCGACAATTTGTTCAGTATAGAGCAAATTATGGCAAGCAGTAAAGTACACCTTGCGTTACTTAACAGACATACCACAGATTATGGTAGGCAGCACTTGACAATAGATACACCATGAATTATGGCAAACAGTACAGTAAGCCTTGCATTATTTGCTAACTTTAAGTGAACAGACAGAAAGAGAAAGAAAGAGCAAGAGAGAGAGAGATCATTGGTCCTGGTTCCAGTGCTGGTCCAGCCGACGGGAGGTGGGGGCGGCTCTGGCTCATAGGAGCACTCTTCTGTGTGTCCCCTGAAGATATTCTTCCACCACCAACTAGGGGCACGTATGTGCCCCTTTTATGTTTGCCTTACCAGACTACCCGCCCCACTATTACAAGGACAGTTTTGCCTCCAATTTCCCACCTTTCCAGGTGGTAGGCAGCATGATTTGGGTGGGGGCATGGGTGCATTTACCAGACAATGAGGTCACAACTTGAGCAGACCCATTTGGCTTTCAAAAGGCTTCCTGCCTCCTGTGCTACACAAGAGACAAGGGGCGCCAGCCCCAAGCTCTGTGCAAGACCTGTGCAAAGCCTGCATCATGCAAGCTCCATCTTGTCCACCCCCCAGCTACAGCATCATTTCACGGTACTTGTGAGTGTTTTGAGACATTTGGAAAGATTCAGAAGGCCTTCACCTCTGCGTCCCCCAGTCTTTGTTTTGGGGCATCTACAAGTAATTTCTCACAACTTTTTTATATCGCATGCAGGATTTGTTTACATCAAAGGGAGCCATCTAAAACCCCTTTCTAGTGCATGGAGAAGAACATCCTAATGCTGATTTTAAGAGAGCGCTAATAAATCACATACCACAAGTTTCTAGTTCTCTCCATTTATAACAAAGAGCACTTAAAGCACTAACTCAGATATCTATATACAATCATCTAACATTTGGTGAAAGGGATGCTAACCTCATGTCTGAAATGCAAGACCAATGAAAGAGTACAAAATGCTAGAGGCCAGGACTGAGACATGTCAGTTGAACTACACCTTAGATCAGGAATAGAAGATGAAGCAGGAGAACCAATTTTCACTGACTGGCTCCCATTAAAGAGCAGAAATGCCATGTATTATGAAGAGGAATGTGATTGCTGTCTACCTTAGTTACGCATTGTAACATTTCACCATACACAACAATCTCATTAAGTGGGTCGTTGAGTTGCTATTGTAGGCTTTTGCCTAAGATCTCTTACTCATAATGATGTATGACAGTTGTATGTTTAGACAAGAGAGATAAAAGCTGCATGTGAAAACTAATTAAGCATTTCAAGGTGCTGGTGTTGGCTTCAGCCTTGAGATACTACTGTTACAAACCAACTGTCTAAAAGCCAGCGCTTACGAGGTGACTCAGGAAAGATGCACAGTTTATAAATTTTAACATGCCAAAACATTTGGGAAACACAGCTAAGAACATCAACAAGAAAAGAATTTCCCTCAGAGATCAAAGAACTCGATGTACTCAATTGTACTCCTCTCCGACAGCGGTTACTTCTGAAGGCATAGAAAAGCCAGCTTTGGATAGTCACAATGTAAACAGTCCACACAGAAATTCGTTCTTAATGTTTGTTTTGTTAGTTTTTGGGAAAATCCTTGATCATGAGCACATTTAATACAGGAAGAAATATTTAATTTACAATTTTGCCTGTAGTCACATGGACTAGAGGATAAAGTTATTTGAAGTGGTGCACTCACAATCACCATGCCTATATTGCCTGCAAAGGATGGTCTCGTGAAGGAGCTAAATTGCCTGTCTCCCATAGGGTGAGCTTCCAGGTGAGCCTGAGACAAAACTGGAGCACCATTTCCATCACCTATAGGATCGTGTATGCCCAGGCCAGACAAGAGGTAAGTCAAGATGGGTAGGAAGGGGAAAAAAACAGGCTCACAAACACTCCTGAGTTTTCTGTTTCAACGTAGCATAGACACGGCTTTTGATTTCAGCCAAATTTGTATCAGCTAAAGATCAGGATCCTTATGGACCTGCTCTGAAGGCCACTGATAGTCTTTCTATTCACCACAGTGTCTTTGGATCGAGCTGTTTTGGGTTAAAGTACATGAAGAGAAATCTAAAACAAATTTAAATGACCAAGAGATTCTACACACAGCAGACCATGACTGAATACAAACAATGGAATTATGGACAGAACCAAATATATAGGAAAAAACCCCACATTAGTCAATACTCTTCTAGCACAAACCAAAAATTCTCTACCGAATTCAAGATTGGATCTTCTGAGGTCCTTCCTGAAGCACTTTAGACTACTCAAAGCAAACTCTTCCTTGTAGACTTCTCTTCCCTTGCACGATTTTTATGTGTTATGGTGCAATGGGAGTTTGGGAAGGTCTTAAGGAGCCATGAATAGATATCAGAAGTTTAAGGCTATGCTGTCACAGACACATGTTCTCATTGTGGTTTCAAAATAGAGAAATAATAACAAGGATGGAGAAATGTGGTCTTTCAAGCAGGACAGAGTGTAATGGAATAGGTAAGTCCTTTCTTTTACTGCCTAAACTTGTAAGATTGAAGTCCTGCTGGAGAAAACAAGAATTGCTATTATTTCTTTTCTACTCCATTTTGTTGCTTCTTTTCTAGAAATAAATGTTCAAAGTAATAAAAATCAATACCCTTTGTGTCAGCTTGTATGCCACTGAATGCTAACAGTCAAGGGGAGCAACAACAGTGTGGTAAAATCTTTTATGTTGCTTCCTGAAGGCTGCTACAAAAATATTTACTAAAAAATCTGATTCACCTATTAACAATGAAAGTTGAAGGCCATCTTATTTAGAGACTCCTGTCACTCTTTCAATATCTCTGAAGTAGTGGTCTGGTGCTAGTCTGTTGGTAATTTCAGTGGGAAATCTGGTCTGATGTAACCTATTTCTTTTTATTTCTTGTACAAAGCAGGCAGCACACTGTAAAATGAGAGCTTAATTCCTGTTTGCTGCTGAGGTTTGCAACTGCCGTAATGACAGCAATGCTGCACACCTCTGAAGGTGTGGGAAGTCCAGCCAGCCCAGGACTCATGCAGAAAGCTTTCTGTGTGACCCCTGCCATTGTGACTTCTCCCAGTTTCAGTTATGATTACCCACTAAGGAGTTCAGGTTTCAAAAACATTAGTGTGTCATTTAGCCCCACTGAATTCAGTAGGATTACTGATTTAACCGAAGTTAATCACGTACTTCAGTCTTTGCTGGGTCAAAGCTTAAAATAGCATTGTGATCAGTACTGTGTAGTATCTTCAGTAGTATCTTCATGGATATTTTAAACAGAGGTCTTGTGAGCTATACAAAGTCTTCCATTAACTTGAATTAATGTTTTAGCTCATGTTTTTTGTGTATAGAGTCTTTTTCCTTGATTAAGAGTTTATAAATCCAAATGTCCCCAGCTTATATAGCTATAAGTAACTGATTTATATTAAGATGCATTTTTTTTTTGGTGATGTTAGACACACAGAGGGGGATTTCCTGATAAAAACATATCCTACTTCTCACTGAGTATTCATTCTTCAAAAGTGCAACAGTTAGTGATTTGACAGATAGCAAACAGATATTCCCATAGGAATTAATGTAAGGGTGGTAGGTGGGATCTATGCTTCGGAATTACACAGTTAAAATACTGAGTGAGAGTATGTTACAACATATGATTCATATTCTGATATCAGTGCCTAAAAAATAATAAAAGAAAAATCATTAGGAAACATTTTTCATTTTTTTCTGAGTTTTTAAGTGAGACATCAATAGCGGTCTGGTATGCCAGAGTTTGAAGATGACAAGGATGACATGGAGAATAAATATTTGGAAGCAGAATCATTGGGACTGTCAAGTACCACATCAATGTCTGATAGCGACAAAAGAGGTGGACAAGATGCTACATTTCTGTAACTTGCTTTTCAGCACCTAGATTTGCATTAGTTGAAGATGTTGATGACTTTTTTGTTTTTTAAATAAAATTGAAGACATGACTGCACATTAGCCCAAGATTTTGGTCAGTATATGTTTTTATATCAAGAGATCAAATTTTGCAATGCCCTGGTGACCTTGTGCAATTGTTCTCAGAATGGAATACTGCTCTGAAAGATCTCAGCCACTTCATCTATTAGTTTAAGCAATCTTGCTCTTTCTTTATGAATCATTATATTTTTATTTTCTTTGTCATCTTATTCAGGTCCCCTCCTTTTGTCAAGGTCAGTCAAGTCAATCAAGGGAGAAGGGCAGAAAAACTGGGAAATGATTAGCATAAGAGGGTGTTAAATGATGGATGGCAGAATTCCCAAAAGACGTATCAGGAAGATACATGGCATGTTACTGTACATGTTTCCTGATTATTTACTTCTATGACATGTAAGACAACTGTATAAAAGGTGAATGATTTAATTACCCTCTGAAATTAGAATTTCACAGTTGTTCCTAACTAGACTTCCTCAGAGACCATTCATAAGGACTTCTGGCAAATTTGACATACAGGGACAGAGAAAGTAAGCCTTAATTTCAGTTTTTGTAGGGATCAATGAAAGGAGAAAAGGAGATCACAAAAACCCTACACTTCAAACTAAGTTATTAATTTGTTAGACAGCACTGCTCAAGTCTTGCATCAGTCCATTATCTCACTGCAATGCAGGTACAGCTTGTGTGACTCATATTTCCAGAAGTGATATACTTTTACATTTCCAGTTTGGAAAATTAGACATTCAGCATCTCTGAAAAGCTGACCTTCCACCAATTACTTCCAACATACATTTTTCTGACCTTTATTTCATGCACGTTCATGTAGCTGGACTTCATCATGCAGTGCTAGGCTGGTCTTCTAGATGGAGCATGGTTAGGTTTCTGGCTTAACACTGTGTTGTCTTCTTAGCTTCCATGATGATTCACATGTACCCAAGACCATAAAACATAAGCCCAACTTAAATGAAACCAAAACAGTTGCTAATTTTCTGTGTCTCTCTTGTTTTAGTGATCAGTTTGAATCTGCTATACAGAATAAAAGTTTTATTCATTAACCTAGAAAGCCTTATTTATTAAACTATGAAGCAAAAATACAGGTCACAAGAATGACTGAACCTACAGGTTGTTCATATCCATGTAGGGAAATATATAATTGCAGACCTTTTTTTGTTACCCCCCTAGACTGTAATACCAGTGTCTGACTGATTGTTAAGTAGGCTTGACTACTGGCTAGTGTTAATTTTAAACTAAACCTTCCATCTGTTTCTTTTCTTACTTGTTGCTATGGTGAAGATTATCATTGCCCATATACAAAAGTGAAACGTGATGACTGAAAAAAACATCCAAACAGATTAAGATATGAAATAACTGGAAAAAAACTGTATTGCTTGTTAGGTGCCCTTAAGCAGTCATATTTTTCTGGCCATATTTTGCTGATCACCTGCCCAGAAATGTAATTCGAATCATAAACTTTAAACTACCTTGATTTTCCTGACAAAATCTTTCTAACAAATATAAGGATTATCATTGTCATTACAAGTTCCATTAGATCAGGGGCTGTAATGTGTACTGACACTACAGTTCCTAGCTCTTTTGGCTTCTCCCATTCTCATCTGTTTAGCTGAGTCACTGAGGATTAACATCCCACACAGAGAAGGGGAATAGTTTGTGGAGCTCAGGCCAGAAAAAGTGCACAAGTGCCCTTGCCTGTAGGTGCCTGTCCAGGTAGGCTGCTGCAATTCTACTGTGGTTCATAAATGACGGGTATTGCATTATAGACACTTGGCAGAACTTGAAGCCCAAAGGGCAAAATATACTCTTAATAATCCTAGAAAACTATAAAATGTGCCTCAGATTTTACAGTAAGGTCTGAGATTTCTTTTAAAAGCTGTGTTTTAAAGGCAAACAACTTTGTAATGTCTCCTCTAAATGGACCCCCTTATTCGACAATAATGCTTTGAGGGGAGGAATAAAACATTAGTGCTAATCTTTCATTACCAGCTCTTGCTGCTCCTCTTAAAACTCTAGGTCTCAGTTTCCTTCGAACTTATTTTCCCTCTCAGATACAAGCCTTTTTCAGCCTCTCAATGGGTCCATTTTCTTTTACAATGTCTTTGAAATGGTTTCTTCAGAATTTGTTTGGGTGGGATCGTTATTATTGGGCAGTCACTAAAGTTCAAGACCTAACTCCATCAACCCTGCTGGGAGCCTGTTTGAGCTCAGATGATTCAAACTCTTTCTTTGGCAGAAGACTCCACTAGTTTCAGTGGGAATCTTGCCTGTGAGAAGAGACAGAAATGGTCTCCAATTGTTCTTGTAAAAAGGATGTCCTGTGAAAGCATCCAATCTGTAGTAGCGTAAATGAGTAATATTAAAAATCACAGATTTCCTTCCAGCAGAACCTCTGGAGCTTTGGAAGATAATCAGGGCCATTTGGGATGGAATCATCTGAGCAGAAGTCACAAAATAAGAAAGTTTTATAGTAATGTTCCAGTAACAGAAACAAGAGATTTTAGTAGTTTGTGAAAATGGGGTGAAATAAAAAGTTCCCTAAAATTTCAAAGACTAAAAAAGTCCTTCTGGCTCTAAGACAGTGATTTTATTTCAAGTCCAAATTGCTTTTATTCAGAACTATACATTCATCTCTAAATATTCTTCACTGAGTTTACTCAAGCAGAGTAGTCCACAGCTTCAAGTACCAAATGAGGGTGAAGCTACTATATTCCCTTCTTAACCTGCCACTGCTTCAGGACATGAACTTCAGCTTATCTCCCTGCATCTCAGTTCTTCCCCACTATAAAATGGTGGCATTCTTTCTGCTCTTGCAGACTGGACCACACAGTGTTTTCATGTCTCAGATTTGATGGCAGATTATTAGAAATACAAGTTAGTGATATTAATTACACACCAATTTTTCACCCAGTGGTCAATTATTTATTATAAAAGGGCTTGTTTTACTCTAGGTTGAAATGAATTCCTAGGTCCTAAAAAATGACTATCAAAATATAACTTCATCAATATTTGCAGCACTCCGTTTTACAATTCAGTTTCAGTGGAATGTAATTTTCAAACCTGTACTTAAGTATGTTCAGCAATAGGGCAGATAGAAACATTGCAGCCAAATGCTACAGTGAGATTCCTCAGCAGCACAGGCACATTGTTAGGAGTTTTTAGCTTTCTGAATTACATACAACCTGAAATATTTGGCTGGTGCAATCTGCCTGGTTTGGTTTCTGTCTCTTAATAGGAATGCAAGAAGTGCATTCGGAAGCACTGTGTAACTTGCCCAGAATCTTTCCTGGGGCTAAAGCTACATCCCACCAGAAAACCCATGTAAATAGGCCACGTGCAAATCTGTGGGATCATGGCTGAATTCACCTCTTTGGCTGCTGAGCCATTCTCTAAGGATGAAGTGGATCCACCAACTAAACTGATTTTGCAAGGTACCAAGCTAAGTTAAGCACTGCAGAATAACGCTGAGTGCAATTATATTTCCTGGTGGCATAATTACCTTCCTTCAGAGACAAGAAAAAACAAAAAGCTGTCATAGAACTACCAGTTTTCATCTTCTTTAGTCCACTCCTCCACAAAACAGAAATACCACTCTTCTACCCTAAAACAGAAGGTGTCTCTGCAGAGCTGCGCCTTGCAGGACACAGACACAACTTCAGCTACTCCTTTTCTACCATGTTGAACATCTTGCTGTAGGAACTGACTCAAATAAACAAATAGTTGTGGCCCTTGTGGGTATGTTTTGCCCAGTCGTCCTGGCCTTTATGATAAACCTAAGTATTAGGTCCTCTATGTCTGGCCTTGACACTCTGCTTCCCTGTGTCCAGCATAATTTCCCTTGACTTGGGGTACACATTGAACTTCTCCATTTTTCAGCATCACCTACCAAGTACCTCCAGGTCCTTGAGCAAAAACAGTCCCATGAAAGGGTTTGCCTTTGCCTGAAGCAGGAAAAACCCAAACAGTTTTCCCTAGAAAATTCCTTTCATGCAGCACAGGGACTGTATCCCCTTCCATGGTATGTAAAAGGTCTGATTGAACAGGACCAGCTCGACTGATGGATCCCCTGGTATTAACTAACTAGGTAGCTTGCGCTAAATGCTTCTCCCGGTTTTTAAAAGTTACATCCCCCATTGCTTTCAGGGTGGTTTTTAACAGTCCATTGCATTGCTCAATTTTCCCAGAAGGTGGTGCATGATAGGGGATATGATATATCCACTCAATGTCATGTTCTTTAGCCCAATTACTTATTAGATTTTTTTAAAATTAGTCTCATTATCTGACTCAATTCTTTCTTGAGTACCATGTCGCCACAAGACTTGCTTTTCAAGGCCCAGGATGGTATTCCAGGCAGTGGCGTGGAGTACGGCATAGGTTTCCAACCATTTGGTGCTTGCTTCCACCATTGTAAGCACATAGTGCTTACCCTGGCAGGTTTGAGGGTGTGTAATGTAGTCAATTTTCCAAGCCTCCCCATACTTATATTTCAACCATCATCCCTCATACCACAAAGGTTTCAACTGTTTAGCTCGCTTCATTTCAGCACGTTTCACAGTTGAGGATAATCTGCGCAATAGCATCCATGGTTAAATCCACCCCTCAGTCACGGGCCCATTCATATGTTGCATCCCCTCCTTGATAACCTGAAGTGTCATGGGTCCACAGAGCTAAGAATAGTTCACCTTTATGTTCCCAGTCCAAGTCTGTCTGGAAAATTTTAGCAGCCTGGTTGACTTGCTGATTGTTTCAATGTTCCTCAGTGGTCCGACTCTTGGCTACGTGGGCATCTGCATGCCATACTTTTATGACTAGTTTCTCTAGCCAGTCAGCAATATCTTGCCACAGTTCAGCAGCCCAGATGGGTTTACCTCTGCACTGCCAGTTGTTTGGCTTCCACTGTTTTAACCATCCCCACAGAGCATTTGCCACTATTGATGAGTGAGTATAGAGTACTGGCAACTTTTGTTCAGCAATGTCTAAGGCCAGCTGGATGGCTTTTACCTATGCAAATTGACTCAATTCACCTTGTCCTTCAGCAGCTTCCGCAACTTGTCGTGTAGGCATATTTCCACCTTCGATGTTTTCTTACAATACGACAAGATCCATCAGTAAACAAAGCATGCTGTTTCTCATTATCTGAGAGTTATGATATATCTGATATATCTGATATATGGTAGGGCTTCCTCAGCACATGTTACCACCTCCACCATTGGCATTCCAAAGTCTTCGTCTTTGGGACAGTTTGTGATCACTTCTATGATTCCTGGATGATTTGGATTTCCTATTTGAGTTTGCTGAGTAATTAAGACAACCCACTTACTCCAGGTAGCATCAGTGGCATGATGAGTAGAAGAAATTTACCCTTGAACATCCAGCTGGTAATTGGGGTGCCAGGAGGAGCTGTGCTTCAGTACCAATTACCTCTGAAGCAGCTCCTCATACACTGCCTCAGTTTTCTTTCTCAGTTGGAGTATAGTTGGCCTCAGAGCCTTTGTATCCTTGACTCCAGAATCCTAGGGATTGACCTCAAGTCTCCCCTGGTGCTCTCTGCCAGAGGCTCCAGTTAGGGCCATTGTCTCCAGCTGCAGTGTACAGCACATTTTTAATGTACTATCCTGTTCGTACTAGTCCAAGGGCTACTGCATGCACAATCACATTTAACTTGCTGAAAGGCTTGTTGTTGCTCAGGACCCCACATAAACTCATTTTTCTTTCGAGTCACTTCATAGAGAGGTTTCACAATCTGACTATAACCTGGAATATGCATCCTCCAGAAACCCACAACACCTAAAAAGTGTTGTGTTTCCTTTTTGTTAGTACGTGGGGACATAGATATTATTTTCTTAATCCAATCCATTGGGATCTGGCGATGCCCATCTTGCCATTTAATTCCCAAAAACTGGATCTCTCGTGCAGGTCCCTTGACCTTACCTCTTTTTACAGCAAAACCTGCTTTCAGAAGAATGGTAATTATTTTCTTACCTTTCTTGAAAACTTCTTCTGCTGTATTACCCCACAATGATGTCATCGATGTGTTGCAGGTGTTCTGGAGCTCCACCCTCTTCCAGCGCAGCCTGAATCAGTCCATGGCAAACAGTAGGGCTGTATTTCCACCCCTGGGGCAGTCGATTCCAGGTGTACTGGACACACCTCCAGGTGAAAGCAAACTGTGGCCTGCACTCTGCTGCTAAAGGAATAGAGAAAAATGCATTAGCAATGTCAATTGTAGCGTACCATTTGGCTGCCTTTGACTCCAGTTCATACTGAAGTTGCAGCACGTCCGGCACAGCAGCACTCAGTGGTGGTGTGACTTCATTCAGGCTACGATAGTCCACTGTTAATCTCCAGCCTCCATCAGACTTTCGCACTGGCCATATACGGCTGTTAAAGGGTGAGCGAGCCTTGCTGATCACTCCTTGGCTCTCCAGCCGACGAATCAGGTTATGGATGGGAATCAGGGAGTCTCAGTTAGTGCGATATTGTCATTGATGCACCATGGCAATAGCAATTGGTACCTGATAATCTTTAACCCTCATCAGTCCCACAACAGAAGCATGATCTGGAAGACCAGGTAAGGTAGACAGCTGTGTAACATCCTCAGTCTCTACAGCTCCTATACCAAAAGCCCACCAATACCATTTTGGGTCTTTAAAATACCCTCTCTTGAGGAAGTCTACGCCAAGGATACACGGAGCATCTGGGCCAGCCACAATGGGGTGTTTCTCCGATTTATTCACAGTTAGGCTCACTTCAGCCTCGAATACAGTCAGTTCCTGAGAGCCTCTTGTCACTCCAGAAATAATGACAGATTCTGCCCGTTTATGATTTGATGGCAATAAGGTACACAGTGCATCAGTGGCCACTAGGGCTTTGTATTTTTGTGGCTCTAACGTGCCAGGCCATTGAATCCACACAGTCAAATATATTCAGTTATCCCTCTCCTCCCCCTGGCTGGAGGCAGGCCACCTCTAATATTAAGCATAATATCTACAATTAGCACATGGGTTCCTACCTGGTCCGAAGGACTGCCCACCATAGGTCAGAGCAGCTGTCCTCCAAGAATTCATTCTTTTATCTGCTTTAGCTCTCAACTCAAGCACCCATGCCTGTAAGGCTGGGATAGGTTGTCCATCCCACTTACTCATATCCTCTCCATAGTTGCAGAGGCAAAGACACAGGAAACCTCAGAACAGGTTCTGTTTCTCTTGAGTTGGTTTCGTAGGAGGGTGTTTTTTTCTTAGCAGCTGCAACATGGGTCTGTGCAGGGGAAGAGTGGAATTTTCCTCTATTTTGGACAGTTTAACAAGCATTTTCTCATTTTGCTCAACTATTTTCTCAGTCATTTTCTCAATTTTATCAGACAGTTTCTCGGTCTTCTCAGACAGTTTTTCCACGGCTGCTACAGTGAATGGATAAGAGAGACTGCCCTCATACTGTCGTAGTTTGTTAGCCACTTCATTCACTGTTGGTGTGTCAGCATTAGATCCTTGCCAGATCATTGTTGCCAATGTGTGGGAATACAAGGGTGGTGCACTCTGTACAAACTTTCTCAGCATAGATCATTTGCATAGCATTTCATCAGGGTCTACAATTGCTTACCAGTCACCATAAATCACCTCTCTCACAGCCAGTTCTCTCAGGTATTTAATACCTTTTTCCATGCTGGTCCATTTGCTTGGACAGCATTCGATATCATCTTTAAAAGGATACCTGTACTTTACAGCTGACACTAGTCACCTCCAGAGACTGAGAATGTTTATCTTTCTCCCAATTCTTTACCAATATCTCCATCTCTGGACACATTTCCCAATTGCCTAGCTTCTTTACCATTCAGTTCTATGGTATGAGCCCCATTGTCCCAGCATTGGAGCAATCAGGAGGTAAAAGTCTCACCTTCATGACAACTAAAATCCTTCCTCATATTTTGCAAATCCTTCGTAGAGAAGCATTTAACAACTGCCTCTGCCTCTGAGTCCTGTGTTGATGGTACCCGAGAAGGGCCCTCTCCTGTATCTGCTTTAGAAGGAGCCTGTTCTTTGTTTTAAAAGGTCTCTTTCCTTTGGTGGTTGAGAAGGACCCTCGCCTGGATGTCCATCAGAACTCTCTCCCAAGCTATCTGGCTTTATTTGGTCCTTGTCATAAGAGTGAACGAACTGATCTCTTTTTCTCCTTCTGGTCACTGGGGCAACTTGTACCGGTTCTGCTGGAATTTCAGTAGCAGCGTTGTTGAAGCAGCTGGAGTAACTTGTGCTGGGAAGGGTGGTGGCGTGGCCTTTACCACTGGCTGCCGAGGGGATGGTGCCGGCGGAGGGGTGGCTTTGGCAGGCACAGGTGGCAGTGTAGCCTGCGCCGCCACAATGGGGTGTGTGTGTGTGTGTGGGTGTGTGTGTGTGCGGCTGGCGCCGGTACAGACGGTGCAGTTTGTACCACTACAGCGGTGGGGGCCGCTGGTGCCAATACGAGCGGCAGTGGCACGGCTTTCGCTGCAGGCTGCGGAGTGACTTCTGCCACCCCAGCAGCACGTTCAGGAAAATCAACAGCAAAGTCACGATCTTAAGAAAGTAACGATCCTCACTGAAACAGCCAGAAAGGTTTCCATCCCCTAGCTCTATTGGTGTCACTTTGGCATAGGGATCAGAGGGCAAAGGAATCTTTCCCCAGGTAAAACCAAAGGTGTAGTTAGTAACAGAATCTACCGCATAATGCCTGAGATAGCCAGGTAGAACCATAACCCAAGTAATCATGTTATATATGAATTGCAAACCACACCAAACAGCACATTTAAACCTTTGCATAAAAACACAAGGAGTAAATAAACCTGGCATCACATTCGCAGGTTAAGCAGAGTTGCATCTTTTAACTTCAAACAAACCTCTCTAAAGGCACGATACAACATTTCATTTAAGAACATGATGTAAGCTGTCAGTTCTAATCTCTGAGCAAGCTGGAATTCAAACTATTCAGGCAATCTAGCAGAGCTCTGGTCGAGCCTTGCTTGAGCCCTATGTTGGGCGCCAATAAATCTGTCATGGTTTGGGCCAGATTGGCCCAAGCAGGCGGAACAACAGATGTTCCTTCTCTCCTGCACAAGAGGAGAGAGAGAAGAAAAGACACTAGTTTAGAAGGATCTAAACTACCTTAATGAAATATACAGAATAAAATAATAAAAAGAAAACAATGGAATATATACAAAACCATATGGAGTTCCCAGGATGACAATCATGTCACCAGCAGGCACTGGGGAAGTCCCAGACTGGATTTAGTGACAGACAGGAACTGGATTCTGGATCTGGATTCAGGAGCACATGGATTGTAACCAAAGGCAGACAAACAGACAGAGTCCTCCTTGGACGCTGGCCATTGAAGAGAAGGCTGACCCTTTGGTCCCTCAGCTTTTATACTGAGCATGATGCAGATGGGATGGAATACCCTCTTGGTCAGTTTTAGGTCACCTGTTCTGTTGCCTCCTCCCCGCAGGTGTGACCCCTCTACACTTTTCTGCTTATGACCCTCCAATGGGGCAAATAACAAAGTTGCCTGACCTTGGTTGTTACAGCAGTAAGTATAAGCAAGAGCCTCTCTGCATACCGTGCCTTGGCATCAACTACAAACATGTCTCTTATCACTCTGACAGCAAACAGTTTTCTGCACAACATGCTGTTAATTTCAGCAGTTAGAAGAGGCCTAGCTGAAAAGTAGAGTTACTGAACAAAATTGCTTCTGTTTTACCTCAAACCAGGACACACTCCAAAACCAGATTTTGGCTTGATGAAACACCTCGTGAAACACCCCCTTAGAGATATCTAAGCCTCAGATACCTGTTAGACAACTTTCAGTTTAAAAGGGCTTACTAAGTTAAATAATTTAATTGTTTACTAGAAATCAGGGCTAGGAAATAAACTAATCATGATTCCATAGACATTAAGATAGGTTTCTTTGTGAAGTGGTAAGGGCTCCCTGTTTTCACTGTTTTCATCTGGTTTGTGGGGCTCAGTTAGTTTTTACCCTCCTGCCACTGACCAGCAATGGCTTGTCAGAGGAACCCAAAGCTAGAATTATAAAAGAGTTTTGAACATATGTGTGAGCTATCAGAAAGGAGCAGGGGACCACCAAGGAAGGGTTTTAGGGCTCTGGGACATGAGATGCCCATCAAGGACTCTGCAGGAACATGATAGCTGAACCAGAATAGGGCCCAGTGGGATGTGGAGAGTTTTGGTAGCCTCCTCCTGAGCTGCCAAGCACCTGGGGCATCAGCCAGGCCAGCTCAGCAAGGATGGCTTACACTCTAGGATCAGCAGAAAAACTTTATTCTGCTTTTTAGGACTTCTGGTTTCAGATTGCTATGGACCATCGTTGCAATGGTTCCTGTGCCCAGAGAGAGAATTCCACTCAACAGCCTTGGTTTCTTCACCTTTTACAACAGCTGTGAACATTTTGCCTGTGATATCAGAGGTGGAGAACAGGATCTAGTATGAAATATAAGGGTGTGTGGAATTACTAAATTACGATACGGGCGTCCCTGGCAAGGTGCTGGCAGCAGGGGCTGCAGGGGCCTCTTTCAGGAGGAGGCTCTCCCATGCCCAACACGGCCAGTTACACCCAGTTCCAATGGCCCTGCCACAGGGCACAGCAGAGCCCCTCAGGTAGGCTGGTGGCACCCTTGGGAAAGCCTCTTTAAGAAAGGGCAAAAACCACCAGACAGGCAGAGGAAGAGACAAAAGAAGTGAGAAACCATCCTGCAAACACCAAGATCAGAGAAGGAGAAGCAGTAGGAGGAGCTCCAGGCAGAGCAGGGATTCCTCTGCAGCCCACGGAAAGCCCACGTTGGAGCAGATATCCACACCACAGCCTGTGGAGGACCCCATACCAAAGCAGGTGGATATTTCCTGAAGGACTGCAGGCTGTGGACAGCCCATGCTGGAGCAGGGCAAAAGTGTAAGAAGGAAGGAGCGGCAGAGAGGACCTGCAACGGACTGACCACAGCCCCAGTTCCCTACTCCCCTGCACCACTTGGGAGGGACATGGAGGAGTCAGGAATGAAGGTGTGAAGCTTAGCCTTGGAAAGACTGGGGGAACAACATGTTGTTTTACTTTTCATTTTTGTTTCTCACTACCCAAATTGGCAATAAATTGAGTGGAGTCTGTTTTGCCTATGACAGCTACTGGTAACCAATTTCCCTGTCTTTATCTTCACCCTCTGTCCTGCTGAAAAGGGGGTGTGAGTGAGTGTCTGAGTGGGAGTTTGGCCCTTAGCCAAGNGCTGTGGACAGCCCATGCTGGAGCAGGGCAAAAGTGTAAGAAGGAAGGAGCGGCAGAGAGGACCTGCAACGGACTGACCACAGCCCCAGTTCCCTACTCCCCTGCACCACTTGGGAGGGACATGGAGGAGTCAGGAATGAAGGTGTGAAGCTTAGCCTTGGAAAGACTGGGGGAACAACATGTTGTTTTACTTTTCATTTTTGTTTCTCACTACCCAAATTGGCAATAAATTGAGTGGAGTCTGTTTTGCCTATGACAGCTACTGGTAACCAATTTCCCTGTCTTTATCTTCACCCTCTGTCCTGCTGAAAAGGGGGTGTGAGTGAGTGTCTGAGTGGGAGTTTGGCCCTTAGCCAAGGTTAAACCACCACAATTAGTATCTATAGATCACACGGGAATAGTTAAAAAGATGGTGTTTGAGAAGTGGAAACTATATGTTTATTGACTGATCATTGCTGTATTTGCAGCTAGTATTGTTTCCACTGTTAAGAGCCATGCAGAAAGCCATATGACAGCTAAGTGCAAAATGTCCTTCCAGTTATGTTATGTTGATATGTTATGTTGACATGTTATGTTGACATGTCACTAAGTGACATAATGGTTAAAATCTTTGCATTTCTCTCAGATCCTCTTATATTAGTATTCTCAATGGTGGGTTTGCATCAATGATAAGAGATTTAGAGAAAAAAGATGATCTTTAATACTTTGGTATTGTTTTATATGGAACCGGCACAATCCCTACAAAGACTGTCCACAGTTAATAGGTTGGTAGACAGACAAGCATAACCTACAGAGATGTCCGGATAAAAGAATTTACCCCCTGAAAGACCACTCGAAGATGTAATACATTTTCCACTGCAGTAAACTACTCATGGTTTCCATTGGCTACTGCTCTCAAATTTTTGAGGTTGCTCAACATGCCTAAGAGCTTTACAAACAGCTGTAGGTATTTGTTAAAGCTTTTTGAGACACTTGAGTTTCAACTCCAAAGCAAGTGCCAATATTTCAGTTTTTCCCCCTCACAACATATGCAAATTTTGAAAACTTGCTACAGAAATGAAATTGAGAAAATCTGATGAAGAACTATGAAATATTTCCTTTGTCTAGTATTGAAAAACAGTGCAAGAAAATAATTAGAAAAAATAAAGTATACTGGTATGAAACACGGGCTTAAGACCAGACAAAATCAGTAGCGTGTGCTAATAGAAAAGGCAAAATAAAATATGACACAGAGATAAAATCCAAATTAAATGGTCTCCTTTGTTTGGATTGAACATTTCCTCAATGTCAACATGTCTCAAAAAAAATTTCAATTTTGCCAAAATTGCATTTCCTGGCAGAAATGGACTCCATAAAACGGTTTTTAGTAGCTCAAGCACATGTATGCCAAGTGATTCCTTTTGTGTTTTGTGGTTTTCATCCATTGTTGAGAGAACTTTTAGTGAGTCTCATTCATTCATCTGCCCCACCATAGAAATGCATGGCTATTTTAAGCACATTATAAAGATGAACATGTCACCTGGCCAGGCTGCATGGTCACGGAAGTACGTGCCAGGATTCCGTCTCTGCACCCGCTCCAATGCCCAGCCCCGCCATCAGGGGCAGCACCTCGGGGATGCATCAACCCCTGCAAGCCCAAAGGAGGCATGTACAAAGTGCCTCCTTCTGGAGACATCTGTAACTTCAGCTCACTCACAGCAACTGGGATGAGTCATGTATTTAGATATTCGCATTTGTTTCTTCCCCCTTTACAATATCTTTCTTTCTGAGAGGAAAATCGCTGTCTCAGAGCTGAGCGGTGAGCCAATAAACCCATCACAAAAAGGATCGGCTGCCAGAGTCCAGAAAGGGTTAAGGCAGCAGTTGGAGAGGTTTGGGGTGACGTCGTGCTTCTGGACGCCTGCAAAGTCTCTTGAAGGTAGTTCCCCTCTGGTGAGGATGGGAGCGAGCTGAGGTCTGAAATCCGAGATCTCTTGCAGCCTGGAGCTGGTGAGGTCCCAGTAAAAGCTGTTTGCCTGCTTTCCCTTTCCAAGCAGTCACACCGCTGCACTGGCCTGGGCAGTATGGAGCGAGCCCCCTGGACACATGTAGGACTCACTCTCCTCCAGTTCCTGCTCATCTCCTGCTTGCCAAGAGGTACTGTAAGTGAGCGTGTGCGTTTCCCTGGCACAGCTGAATGAGTCTCTTTCCTTCAGTATGGTCAGAGGGGTTTGATCTCATGTGCTGTCATGGGAAGCAGAGAGATCTGCAGGGATGGCAATAATAGAAAGAAAGGGCTCTGTTTTACTTATTTTTTTCTTGCCGGTATGGACTCGGGGNCAGGGATGAATTCCAGGCGAACTTAATAGCCTTAAAGAGAAACAACTGGTTGGATTTGTTTGCCAGTGGCCATCAAGAAAAGGGTATGCAATCACTTTGCTTACTACTGCTTTATTTTCTCAACACTCAGTGCTAAGGAAATGATAATAAAAAGAGGCATTTAAGTCTCTGAATTGTAAAGCGTAATTTGTTTAGTTTGGCAAGACAGAGACTTTCCTTTCCAGCCCCAACACCAAGAATGAAGGCAAGGGAGGAAAAAATTGAAGGAAAAAAAGAAAACAAAAGCCACATATTGTTTCTAATCTGGGCTTTAGTTCTGCCAATATTATTCTTTCGAAGGGGAAGCCTCGTTAAAGCAGAATGACCTTTTTTATACTCAAGCCTTGCTCTAGTTTCTGCTGAACCAGCATGTTTGGTTTCTTCTTGATAAGGTTAAGCAAAAAACATTTACTATTGAATGCAAATTTTCTGTTGTTACGGCCACGAATGTGGGCTGTTTACACCTGGAGGTGGCTGGAGCCGTTTGCAGCAGCTAGCTGTTAGCATCACAGGCTGCTTTCACAGGAGTTGCAGCCCTAAGGACTGGTAGGCAAGGTGCCCTCAAATCACCCAGACTTCAAGCTGCCACAGATCGCAGCACTCCTCGCAAGGTAAGTGCCTCTTACGAGGGGAGCTGTCAGGTATGCAGGTCCTCTGATTGCGATGGCTATAAATAACTGGTGTCAGGACGGCGCTTCAGAGCCCGCCTCACTGGGGCAGCGGCAGAGGGTCTGACTCTGCAGTGGCCCTTCCCTGCTGGCCCCTCAGGGCCTAGGGTGCAGGTGGTGACCAGGGGCGTCTGCCCATCAGGCTGGTCACCAGCACCTGCAGCTGTCCTTGGGGACTAACCTCTTGCCAAAGTTTCCCCCTGGGACATGAGCACAGAGAGCTTCTCCACACTTTCGTCCGACATGCACAGACTTGTCCCCTCGGTGGCCTGTCCCTCAGCCATGTGCCACCTTGCACACTGGCCAGGCGAGGTGGCTCCATGGCACTCGCCTTGGTGGCACAGAAATAGCCCTGCCAGTAGCAAAGCAGCCCTAGTGATGGGCTGCGGCTGTCAAGCAACTAGATGGGAAACAAATCCCTCCTGCTGCTGGGGCAGCACCTCTCTCTCACGGCAAGAAGCCAGTCCACAGAGCAGGCAGGCAGTGGGCTGCTGGGAGCCCCCTTGGCAGCAGTGAACAGTGGAGGCAGGAGGAAAGACAGCAACGGACAATGGGACACGAGGGCTGTGGGCCTGCAAGCTTGGGAGGGAGGAGGCTGGTTCCCTCCGATGCCAGCTCCTCACGCATCACAAACAGTGCAAGAAGGGCCTGGGGGACACATGGACGACAGCTGTTCCCCTCGCCCCCTCTCCTTCCTCCCATACCTCCCCTGCTCTGCCCCTGGTGGTGGCCTGCATGGGCACTTGCCCAGCACACAGCTGGCAGCATGCGGAGAGGACCGCGAGCTCCACTCTGGCAGTGGCAGGAGGGGCACTCGGAGGCAGGGGAGCAATTCAAAACTGCAGTGGCCTTAGCAGGGCAGGTTGGAAAATAGCATTTTGCCTCCTCCTTACAGATGTATCCAATTTTTATCCATATTTATCACACCCAGTTGCACAGGGCCTGCCTCAAGGGTTAGGGGCTGGAGTCGGGGAGGCCTGGGAACTGATTTTGGAATAAACTTGAAATGCAAGTGACTCATATTTCCTTAAAAATATATGTATGTTTTTGTGTGTTTCTGCCTATCTAAACCCTTCCCAACGTCTCTTCCCCTCCCCCTCCAGCCTCTGTCTGGAGAAGTGAAGGTCAGATGCACTCAGACGCATCCAGATGCATTCAATCTCAGCAAATGGGTTACTTCAGTTCACATTTAGGTTCCTCACGTGGTCAATGGGAAAGAGCCTTGCTTTTTATTTTGGACAAAAGCTGGGGTTACTTACTCTCGACCCTGAGGTCACCTCACGGGGCTTCCAGGAGTCCCTGCAGGCCTGCCAATGGCTTTCCACCAGCTAAGAGGGAGCCCTCACCACCACAGGGCTGTGCAGGTGCTGCTGGCAGCACAAGCTCCCTTGGGCTCACGGATGCACCTCTCCTTCCTGAAGGACCAGGGGCTTGGTGCAGCGGCAAACAGGGAGGAAGCCATAAGGCAGGGCAGCGAGCTATCAGCCGGGGCAGAGGGCTCTCAGCCTGAGGGCATCTGCAGTACTTGGTTAGTGCTGGGCTACACACCCTGGAGGAGTTGTAAGGAGTAAAATTTGAGGTGGAGGCTTAAGGGGTTTGCTGCTGTCCATGTGCACTATTTCTATCTGGGCAACATTAACTGCAAGTAAGCTGCCAACATGTTCCAGGTCTCACACTGTTACGGCAAGCAAGCATTCAACATAGGTCCAGCACCACTCCTCCATGCTTATAACACAAGCATATTCTCATGTTGCGTGGTCATGAATTTCAATACTTTAGCTGCTGCTTCTCCACAGATTCCCAAATATTATCCCCTATTGCAAAAGTCCAGCTTTGCCTCTCAGACTCCACTAGCAAAGGCTCAGCGCTCATTGATACTGTCACTAACTCAAAAGTGCTATATTCATTAGCTGTTCCTGTTCCTTGTCCTGTAGCACAGTGAAAAAAAAAAAATCTCTTCCTGATCACACTAGTATATTTTTTCCAGGCAGAATAAGCTCCTCTGTCCCAGAAAGAAATCAAGACCTGGTGTGGCAACCTCTGTTTTAGCCTTACCCTGGCTATTTTATCCTATCACAGCCCTTCTTGGGTAAAGACACAAGGCCATAGTGCTGATAATAAGATCATAAATGCCAGCTCATAATTACAGAGAAGAAACCAAAGGAGGGGGAGGTTTAAGGCAGGCTTCTTCAGGTTGCTTTAGATGCTAAAAACATCCTGGCTAGTGGCACAGATGGCCTGTAATTTAAATCCAACTATGACAGAAAGAGAGAGTAAAAGGAAGCTGTGTGGTGTTCTGAGGGCAAGCAGAGGAGAAGGAGGTTTAAACTGGAACTGTATCTGAAATGTGGAGGCATGAACACTTGATCCAGCTCTCTGGGCCTGTGGCTCAACCAGTCTGTCCCTAAAAGGAAAGGAGGGGATATAAGGTCATCTTGGTACAAGAAAATGGGGAAAGAAGCAGAGTTTCCACTCAGGAGGTGTGGGGTAGGGCTCGATTTTGGATGTTACAGCTTACCACTAGGGAACAAGGGCTGCTGAAATGTAGGAAGAAAAGGAACAGGAAGCTTCCAATAGGAACATACATTCTACGCTAAAGCTACCTGTCAGTGCCCTCTGCAGCAGTGGGTAGATCAGGCAAGAGGAGGGACTGCAGGGCATGCAGGTTTATTGAAAGAGGAAAATGGCAGGAATGACACAACCGGTTGGGTATCACAAGTGAAGCAACATTGGCTGAGGGGTAGTGGGATTGCTGAGTCTTTAACAGTCTTGGAAAGACTGAATTGACAGTTTTAAGTTCGGGCCGAAAACAGAAAATCCTAGAGCTATTTGCATTAATGCTGGTTTTGCTTTAACCCACTGTTACATAGTTTAGATGGGCAAAGTCTAGACCTCAGAAACAGAAAGCGAATTTTTTATTTGGCTTTCCTTTTAGTTACACCAAGATCCTTGATTTTTATCACGGACAAAGCAAAACCAGGCAGTGTGGAGAGAGATATAAGCTTTGGAAGTCACAAGGGAAATCTTATTAAGGACCTGATGGAGACCTCAAAAATCATTTTTTCATTGAACTAACAATTATTCTCTCCTTCAAGCAGTAGTGTTGAGAGCCTATGTTAGCATACCCTAGTTAAGAATAGAAGCTTACAAATGTAAAAAAGGCACTGCTGTAGGAGCACAATGGAGCAAACCTGTGGCCTATCAGAACAAGGACTGTTTACTACTAAATTTACTGCTAAACACTATATGACAACAGGAAACCTAGAATAGAGACCCTTCTACTTGAAAACATTAGGCAGACCAGTGACCCTCTGTTAAAGGACACTGAGGTGCCCATCTGCCATCCTGACAGGGAGTCATGTGAGGTGTGCTGCCTTTCAGGAGCTAAGGTTTGAGATGTTGCCAAGAGCGTGCCACAACTTGTCAGAAGTACAGACTACTACCCACTGTTACTCATTCATGTGGGCATGAATGACAACGCAAGCTGGAACCTGGGCAGAATTAAGGAAGACTATAAAGCACTGGCAGTGCAAGTGAAAAAAACTGGTGTCTTTTCCTCCATTTTACCAGTTAGAGGAAAGGAAGCAGCCAGAAATGGACAGGTAATGCATATCAACTCCTGGCTACATGGCTGGTGCCATTGTGAGGATTTTGGCTTTTATGACAAATGTTTGAGAGGGATGGGATCAACCTGTCTAGAAGTGGCAAGGGAATCTTAGGCAGCAAGCTGGCCAACTTGGTGAGGTGGGCTTTGAACTGAATGACTTAGGGGGTGGGGTCCAAGGTGGCACTGCTCATGCCATCTTATCGAACTGGGGAATAAGGCAGGCCAACCAGAGCAGTGACAAATATTTTGTAGCTGACTCCCAAGATGAGATCCAGAAGGCGAGCCACCTCAAGGATGTGTATGGCTGTGCTGGACCCTGTTGCTCCCCTCCAGGGAAACCTGCACGCTCGATTATCTCTCTGGAATGCCAGTACAGCAACACATACAGCAGGAAGAACTAGAGAGCTGTGTGTGGTCGCAGGGCCATG
>VZSF01008225.1:0-95885 GCA_013398295.1 Chionis minor
CAGTAGGGCAGCCGCTTCAGGAGGAAGATGGGTGGGAACATGATGCAGAACCCGCGGACAACAGCAGTCACAGCGATTTTCCCGATCACGGAGGGGGTTAAGGTCGAGGCGTACCGCAGCGGGTCGCAGACGGCCACGTACCGGTCGAACGCCATGGCCAGCAGGACGGAGGATTCCACGATGAAGCTGAAATGGGTGAAGAACATCTGTGTAATGCAGGCGTCGAAGAAAATTTCCCTGGCACTGAACCAGAAGATCGCCAGCATTTTGGGCACCGTGGTGGTTGAAAGCATGAGGTCAGATACAGCCAGCATAGTGAGGAAGAGGTACATGGGCTCATGGAGGCTCCTGTCCGTGATGATGACAAAGAGGAGGACAGAGTTGCCAAACACCGCGGTGATGTACATCAGACAGAAGGGGACGGAGATCCAGATGTGGGACTCCTCCATGCCCGGGATGCCCGTCAGGACGAAGGTGATAGGGTCAAAGCTGCTTTCATTGAGCTCATACATGGTGTTCAGTGCTCGGTGTCAGCCCGACTCTGCACAAGAAAGAGAGGGGATAAGTAGCGCCAGGCGAGCCCGCAGCTGGCCCAGGACCACCTGCAAACGTGCGCAGGTCGATGCATAGAATGTCCTACTTGCCTTCCAGCCGGAGCCATTTCTGACAGCCGGGGGGCTGCCTCGCTGTGCTTTGCTGCACAAAGGAGCAATTCATCCTTTCCCATCGACCCTACAAACTGTGTCTGCAGGGAAAACATCTTCCCTGTCCCCCCATTTGCACAGCAAAACAGGCCAGGCCCTTTTCTATCTCCACTTTATCCGCTGTCACAGAAAAGGCTTGCAGAAGCCATAATTACTTGCTCTGCCGCTGTCGGTGGGGTCTGTACCTGGTGTATGGCTGGGGAGCCACGTGTCTTTGTTAGGGTTGTGTGTTTCTTCAGGGAGATGAAATCATGCAATATCTCACTCTGTTCAGGTCAGTGACCAGTTCATTTCTCCTAGTACAAACTATTAAGATAGGAATAACACCCGTACCAGTACCAACACTGGTGCATGCCTTGGATGTAGCTGACATTCAACTACCACCTCCGAAGGTGGTGACCACCCCTGAAACTTCTGCCGGACGCGTTATTCCCTGTAGTTCCACCTGTATAAACATGTTCCCCCATTTGCAAACACTGCAGAGTGGGGTTTGTGCCTCCCCCCCATCCCACAGGGATTTCCGAGACCCAAACACTGGCGAACACAGGGGGGAAAGGGGAGAGCGGGGCTGGACTTTCAGCCCATGCCCAGACCTTCTGAACGCCCTGGAGCAGCTCTCTTACCTGCCTTTTCCTTCATTCCTTTTCCTCTCCTTCATACAGAGGGGCAAATATGTGGTGGGCTGCACAGAACGCCAGGGTTGGGATGCAGGGAAATTAGTTTACTTTGGACCAAAGCTAATCCTTTGTTTTCCAGACCTGCTTGCAGCTGGTTTTATTTTTCTTGCAAACGTCAGGTATTTAAGTGCAAGACGTGTTTGCATTTCTAAGCGTTTCCATTAAGAAGGATTCTTCTCCTCTATGAGCCGAAAGTCCACTGAAAACGTCAGTCAGTCTAGAAAAGATCCTCAGCTCATCACAAATATTTATCCAGTTGCCTCTTCCACTTTTAAAACCATGTAATTCAACAGAGGTGAATAAAGACAGGCTAGGTCTGTAACTGTAAATTAAATCCGCCTGGGAACACTCCCAGGCACCAATGCCAGCCGATGCCGGACTGCATACAGCTTACAAGGCAGCTCAGCAAGACCTTACACCTCCCCTTCTTAGTGCCAGGCAAATGTATTTCTCTCACATGCCGCTTCACTTCCTGCCCTTCTTTTCCAACGAGAAAGCATGGCCCCAAACGCCAGCGTTTAACAGAAATCGACTCACCGAGGGCCAGCCCTGAGGCGGAACGAGGAACCTCAGCCCGGATCAGCGCAGAGTGGCAGAGGTGCAAACCCCGTCTGCGCTGCCGAGGGCTGGGGACATTGATCCTTCCCCCTCCCGAATCCCTGAAGGAACATCAGCCTGACGACTTGTGGAAGTTTAAATTGTTAGTGCATTAAAGGTTAACCCCTGTTAACACTCCCAGGTGAGTCAAGATATTTCCTGCTTTTCCATCATTTGCATTGCAAGTGTTCTCGCTCTGTCCCTGCCCGGGCACCAGCCACGTCCCCTGAGCGGGACACAGGAGCACCACATTGTCCGCCCAGCGCTGCAGCCCTGGGGGAGCATCACTGACCTCTGGGAGCGTTTCGTCCCCCACAGGGGCGAAAAACCGGTGAAACCTCCCGAAAAAGCCCCCGCGCGTTGCTGAGGCCGCCCGTGCCACTGCAGAAGGTGCTCCTCCCTCCGCCTGACCCCGGCCCTGGTCAATCATCGATGGCCAGCGAAGCACCCAGCGGCTGCCGCACGAAGCCGCCCGGATGGTGCTGCCAAACAACAGCTCTGTCTGTTCAAAGGGTGAAAATAACGAATTAAAAGATCATCTGAAAACACCTTGCCTGCAACCAACATGTTGCAGATCCGTCAATGCAGCAGAGAAAAGGGTCCGAGCGGATAGGACTGTATGAATTAATGGGTTTTTTTTCATCCCAGGACCAAATCAAAATGATTGAATGTAATTAGGGGTTGTTTTGATAAGACAAAGCAGTATGAATTCTGTGTTACTTGGTCTGCAATGAAATGTTCACCATTTGGTGATTTCTTGTTTTTCCTTTCAGTGCTGTAGAGCCTCAGGTGCAGAAATAACCCGTAACCAAAACCAGCTGAGAGAAAAGAGATGCCTCTGGGTTTTGGCAGCCATATATCCACATGGATCATCGCCCTCCACCGAACCGCTCTGCCCACCCTGTGCCGAGCCCTTGCTGCCGCAGCGCCACATTTTACCCGCCTGGAAAACACCCGGCGAGTTTTTGGGTGCCACTTGCACCGCTCATAACAGCAATCTGGGTGCTGCCCGCCGCCCCCCAGTGTCTCTGCCTCCGAAGGTGGATTTGCTTTGGAAATGTTGCAGCAATTCCTGATTTAATATCCACTGTCAGAGAGAGCCCGGAGCCCTGCAGCACCCGCTGGGATGGGCAGGGGGACACGCAAACATCCCCGGGCCTGGGGGCTGCCCGTGCCCCTGGGGAGTCAATGCCAGTCCCAGGGGACAGACCCTGGTGCCTGGCCTGGGCTTGGGCTGTCCTTGCTGCTGCAGCGGGGTCAGGCAGCAGAAGACCTGCGGGGTACGGGCAGGGACCCTGCCAACGGGGACCAGATACCATGGAATCACAGAGTCACAGCAGGGTTTGGGTGGGAAGGGACCTTAAAGCCCCCCCAGTTCCCCCCCCTGCCCTGGGCAGGGACACCTCCCACCACACCAGGCTGCTCCCAGCCCCGGCCAACCTGGCCTTGAACCTCCAGGGATGGGGCAGCCACAGCTGCTCTGGGCAACCCTGGCCAGGGGCTCCCCACCCTCACAGCCAGGAATTTCTGCCCAATATCCCATCCAAATCTCCCCTCTGCCCGTGGAAAACTGTTCCCCCTCGTCCCGTGGCTCCACTCCCTGATCCCGAGTCCCTGCCCAGCTTTCCTGGAGCCCCTTTCAGACACTGGCAGGGGCTGGAAGGTCTCTCTGGAGCCCGAGGATGCGCTGGGCTCGCCATTTGGATGGGGAAGAGGTGCTCCAAAAGCATCACCCCAGAGGATCCCTGCTCAGACGGGGCTGAGCCCCAGGGGGAGACAAGTCTGGTCCAGCACCGAGGTCGGTTTTCCTGTACTCAGGTGCACCGAGGCGGCTGGAGGAAAGTCCCTTCCTGCACGTTGCTGGATGTGGGTCTTCATTTGTGGGCAGATGCAAAGCATGTTTCTTTTCTTCTCCTGCTCTCAAACATTTAAATATCCCTCCCGAACATGTGCCTTTTGGACTGCTTTACAAGGATAGACGTTTGATTTGAAGAGCGCTGGTGGATAAAGACAATCTGAATCCTTGAAAGCTGATTTTCTTACATGACTCTCACTGCTGTTGTATTTTATGTAGGTTGTTATAACCAGGCACAGAACCTGGAGGAGACAAGACAGGTTGTAGAAACCTCATGCAAACCTGAGAAACATAGGAATCTTATTTGTAGATGCTAGTAAGAGTTGTTTCAGTAAAGTCACACAGTGGGTTATAAGACTGTACTAAATATTGCCCACTCTACTGAATTCTAATGCAATTAAATATTTCCCACATGTTGAGACATGCTATGTGATACCGAAACAAATATTAGATCTCAGCTTTATAATATGCAGACAGAAAATCTGGCATATATTAGAAAGAATATATCAAAATATAGCAAGAACAGCAGAAATATACAACTTACATATTAAATTAGTTGTTTGCAATTTGAGGAGATAATGTATTACTAAAACCACTCCGTACAATGCCAATTTCAGGACATAAAGCTGGTCACCAGCGAAGAATTTTAACAAGATGTCTTTGAACATGTCACTCTGCTTTAGAAAAAATACTATAACACAAATATTCCAGTTTTTTCCTTCTCAGTGGCAGAGCAATCCCAGAAACTTGTAAGATGCCAAGTTCCCAACAGACACAAAATGGCTGATGAAGAAGAAGAGAACACATGTTCTTTTTAAGAACATAAGCAAACGACTT
The DNA here is from genome assembly GCA_013398295.1 of Chionis minor. Lineage (NCBI taxonomy): Eukaryota > Metazoa > Chordata > Aves > Charadriiformes > Chionidae > Chionis > Chionis minor. The sequence continues at coordinate 4,671 of VZSF01008225.1, forward strand.
AAAAATCAAAAAAGCATAAACACCAACTGGAATTAAACACAGGCAAGTTTTGAAGTTGAATCATAGCTGTGCTCAGTGAGAAGACTTAGGGATTCAGAGACTTTCCATCAGACAGTTTTCTGTTGAAAACTCTTACATGCTTGTTTTATTCTAAAAGAAGCTTCTCAAGAGAGAAGAGAAATATTTGATCCAGTTTACTCCATTTTAAAGGTACTGAATGAGGAAAAATGACCCTCTTTCACAAACATGTGAGTCAGTGAAAATGCAATGTCTAAAGCAGCTTGATCCTCTTGTTCTCTCAGTGTGTTTCCTCCTGTGCATGCCATCTATTTATTAAGTTCTTCCGATATTCGTGTTTGTGTCATTTGAGCTAAGAGAAAATTGCTGTTATTTAGCTAATAAAAACATTACACAATGAGTTACTCTGATTTTTATGACTACCTTTTAAGACGTATGAATTCTTATCTAGAAATAAATGGTAAGTTCTTCTATTTCTTTCCTTCATTCTTTCAATGCTTTGGTTACAATCACTGTGATTTTCTTTGCAGGACAATCAAGACATCTGCAGGTCAAGCACAGCAACACAAATTCCTCTTAAAAACACAGACATCAGTCTGAATCTCTTCTTTCTGTTCCCCTGTATAATCAAAAGGCCACAAAGAACAAGCAGGGATAGATTTATCCAAGTTATTAATGATGTTAGTGTTTTGTCTGCCTTGCCTCCTGGTGCAATATATGTACCTGATTATGTGCCAGCAGCATATCTGTGCAGCCTCCCATCCATGTGAGACAACCCTGTATGACAAGTACATAATGTGTTGTCATGGCTTTTTTTTTTCATTTTAATTTTGAATCTGATATTTCTTTCAAAAAATTTCTTTGATTTATACATACAACTAAAGCAGTAGTTTTTAAGAAGAAAGCTTTTGGGGCGTTGCCTGTCGCAACTCTCAGATACTCAGAATATTTCAAAATGAATGTCTGAGGCTTGCACAGCAGTAAAATCAATGTGCAGGAGAAGGGCAATCAATTCCTTCTGTGGAACGAGGTATTTTGCATGCATCTGTTTGTACATGAGGCCTCCTGCTTTTTATGTTGGGCTGGAGTGAGAACAAGCAGCGGACAGCACAGGTGCCTCTGTATTAATGACACGACCTTTCTTACCTTTTGGAATCTTATCCTGGAGAGATTTAATCAAAGGATTAAAGAAACCACTGGGCCACTTCTAATTGATACCGGACTGTTTATAAGCAGGAGATACTGTGACAGTGGCAGCATTGTTAAACACTTACTTTGCATCTCTCTTTACAGAGAAACACGGAGATCAGTTCAAGCCACAGATCAGTTTACAAGTAATGACAGAGAATGAACTAGATCATGTACAGATTAGAGAATTGCTTCTTAAAACTTAAATCCACTTAATGCAGAGAAAGCATGCTGCCCTGATGGCATGAATCTGTAAGTCTTAGAGGTTACAAACAAGGAAATACGCAAAGCAGCAGCTGACTTTTTCTCTTGCCTTGGAATTTGTTTTAGGGGATTGGAATGTAGAGAAACATATCTCATTATTTTAGTTGTTTGTAAGGAAAGCAAAACTTAACAATAAAAATTAAATTGAGTGATTTGTTTAATTTTTGGGGGATTCCTGGGTACTATCTTAAGGAATCCAGAGAAAGGACAGGAAGGGGAAACATCTATCAAAAATCACGGAGAGAATTTTAATTTAAAAATCTACTACACCACTTTGAATGTGATAAAATACTTGCCAAGTATTTGAACACGAGTGAGCACGATAGACTGCAGACAAATAAAAGCAAATCTGACTATTCAGATTTCCTGCTTGCTCTGCGTAAGTGGATGTCCACCCTCCGTACAGCATCCGTGTGGGCCCATTACCTGACGTGCCAGCTGCCAGTCCTTTTTTGCAGGGTCCTGCTGGTACCCGTTGTGTGAGATCAAGTGTTTATGACATCATGCTGGCAGTGATGGGGAAGAAGTCTCTGGTAGGCAGGATAGCCGGTTTTTAACATGTTCAAAAATCGATGACAATGCGAAATTACGAATCTTAGTGCTGACCTCATCCATGGTACAATGCAGACAGCTAACCATCCCCATCTATTTTAAAGGCATTTGGAGAAACAGGCGAGTAAGTCATGAAAGAAAGCACGTTTGTCACTGAGTGACCAGATTTTGCATGTGTGCATTCATACCCGCTGTTATTCTGCTCTCATTTTAATTTTATTGTCACAATGGCATTCTCAATGTTTTGTTGTGATGCCTTGGTGCTTTTCTGAAATTGAGGGGGAGATGACTTAGGAGTGCCATGAAAATATGAGTTGTTCTGTTTCTATCCAGTACTTGAATCGCTTCCAGGCTGTTCCCAACAGCAGGGGAAAAAGCAATGCTCCAATTAATAATTTTTCAAAAATTTACACAAAGCAGGTAGTTTTTTCTGAAGCTGTGACAATACCAGGGGGAATTATAAGAGTAATAAACCAGAAGCAAATACATTTTATTTAAGATAATTTAAGTGTACAAGAATATTAAGAACTCAGTAATAGGTATTAACCTACCACACTTAACAGAAGTGGAGCATTTCACCCACCTCCAGAAATTCTATGTTTTAGGCACTACAGGGAAATATCTAAAGACTGTATCTCTGGGCTGATGAAAGATGACACATTTGACTGGATCTTTAGATCATTGACTTGCTCTAGTCACAAAAGCTACTGCCAAAGACCACTCGTGGTGGCTGCTGAAGGAGGATCATATTCTATATTTCCATCACAGTCCTAGATTTGTTCTGCGTGGAGGCACCTTGCATGGACAGATATGGATAAACTGACACACTGGGGCAAAACCAGCAAGACTGCTTTTTTTGGTTAGCTTTCAGCCTTGATTGCTTCTTTCACACTTCCTCTCTTCTCATCCTTCCATGGTCATATCTACTCCCTCTGCCATGTGCAGTGTGGGTCATGAGCAGAGCGAGTTCACACTTCCCACATGTCCACATGGCTCTCGTTAGTGTACACCAGCGTGGCTATCTTGCGTGGTATCATCTCGTACCTCATGAGATACGTGCTGGAGAACTCTTATAGGCCTGCAACTCTGCCTTACTACCTTGTCTACAGCAGCAGAACAGTCAGGTTACCGAAACTGTTGCATAATTGTATATTAATTACCTGATTCAGGATGCCAAATAAGCCTCCTAAGAAAGAGATGCAGTAAATTAGCAACATATTCTGCTATGGCCTGTCTCATTTCTAATTTTCTTCCTTTCCTTGCATTGCCTTCCCTCTTCCTTCTGCAATGTCATCATAAAGAGCTCACCGCAGAGTGATGGATTGAAATAGGCATGTATATTCACAGCCCTTTCAGCCTTCCTCTGCAACTGGAGTTCTTAAGATGTCATGCAAAAGCAAAAAATTAAGCCCTGTTCATCCAGCTTCCTTCACCAACTAATGCTTGTTGAAAACATGAAAGTTATTTGAATGATATACTGGTACTGAATGCGGTATCTTACTCCATGATCTTGCAAAAAGTGTTGTTTACACAGCCATGTCTTATTAAAAGACAACTTATGCCACAGTATAAAGGGTAAAAATATAGGGTAAAACCTTTTATTTGGGGCAGGGGTCATAATTATTTACTGTGTGGGGTTTTTTGGGCTTTCTCACCTCTGTGAGTAGCAGGCTGATTTCTTACATTCAGACACAGCTTAGCTTTGAATGGCAACCTGAGTGTCACCAGACCTTACACACTAGAGAAATGACTCACAGAGGCACAGTTTAAGAGAAATTCTGTTTGTAAATTTCAATAATGTTTGAAATGTTATTTTAAGCAGGAAATATTAAAATTTTAAATCTTAAATCTTAAATTTTTAAACCTTATGCCTCAAGTAGAAAACACTGAAGAAAAAGAACATATTTCAAAATTGTTCAACAGTTTTTAAAGCAGTAAAAATAACTAGACCAAATTTAGTTACCACTAAGACTAAAATGTTTTTTAATTAGTTGCGCAGCTTCTTATAGCTATTTTGTGTACTGGTCAAAAATTTGTATATGCTGGTCAAAAATTAGAAAGAGTGGTGTTGATACCTAAAGTCCATAATTTATACGGTAATATTCACAAAAACACATCAAAAAATCAGCTGTACTGTTACACAATTCACTCAGTTGCATTTTCCATCTGAGCAAGTAATTTGACAGCTGGATAAAGCAGTTTGTGCCTCAGTAGAATAAATGAAAAGCTAAAAATTGCATTCACAAGGAAAAAGGCAGGGGGGGTAGGTACACACGTACACATGTACACACACAGACACACGTGTCAGAAGTATTAAGTTATTTTCTGAAGGAATGAGACAAAATTGCAATGCCATCTTGAATAGCAGCATCTAATGGGTGTAAGATATTTGATCTGGCTTTGCTGCCTTTGTCATGAGGTAACATGGATAAAGGCTTGTTAAGCCACTGACTGCTGGCTTAACGAGATCTCTGTTCTCGGAGAAAGCCCAAAACACCATCTGGCTGTGTCTCAGCAGTACAGAAAAAGTAAACCGTTGTACCAGAGGAAACAGAGGATTGAATTTAAAGAGGTGAGACAGAGGAGAAAGGACAAAAAGACAGGAGCGTTGCAGATGAATGTATCAGCAGGACACTGGCTGGAAATTTAAGTATTCTGCCAAGTACTTTCAATAGAACAATGAAAAATTAAATAATAGCATTGCAGCAGACAGACACTGGAGTCACATTCCTATTTGAACGAAGTAAATATTTTAAACCCAGTAATTGAAAACAACCCTCAGTAGTTCAACTGCTCTGGAAACAACTCTTTGTTTGCTATTCCTGGCAGTCTCTGGCCGGTCAGTGCAGAAAATGTGGAGTTCTGGCTGCCCTGCCCGGGAACCTTGCTTTCCAGTACACATTCCACTGATAAAGGCTTCTATGTTGAAATGGAAGTCATTAGATGGAAGTTAAGACCTCATTGGTGGCTTATCTCCACAGTTTTTCTTCTGCTCAGGAAAAGGGATTAAAACGTGTCCATATTTATGTAATACAAAATTGAACTCCTGTTATTTAAAATAGATAAAGTAGGATTAAAAAAATACTGCCGTACGCTGAGGTGGAGATAAAGGAGAAGGGTGGGGATATGTAGAATGACTGGATGTTTTTCCAGTCTTGTGGCAGAGGCGTTCCTGCAAGGCTGTACTGGGCTCCACGGGTCCCCAGACCAGCCACAGCATCCCAGCTCTCCTGGGAGAGGGCAGAGCCCTGGGCTCACAGGCAGTCACATCCCCACACCAGAACGCCCGAGCAAACACAAACAGCTCCAGGCTCGCTTGGACAATGGCACAGGTGGACTTGCGCCTTTTTTGGGGAGAAGCCACAGAAAAGAGCCACACTGGAAGGCAGAAATAACGAGAATGTGTGAAATCTGATGATGTTTCCGCTTCTGTAGAAATAAAACTTTCACAGTTCCTGAAATGCTTTTATCGTGGTGACCAGCGCAGCAATTTGTAATGTGGTGGGTGCACTTAGCCAATGTTTGAGGAAGGAATTGTTGTTTTGTGGTAAAGGCACTGGACTAACTTTCCATTTCTTGCTGTGAAACCCTGAGCAGGAATTTTACTTCTCCAGTAAGACTTGTCCTACATCTTCCAGGGGTATATTTTTAATTTGTGATACCAGAAGCAGAGCTTTGCAACAGGCAATGTAAACACAGTGGTCAGCAGTTTACATTAATCCAGAATATTAGGCGGGTGATTTTATACAAAAAAGGGGAAAAACAATCGCTCTTTTTTGTGTTTGAAATTAGGAAAGTTTTGACAGGAACTGCTTTCAAATTCATGGAGCTGATCCTTTCTCTTGCATTTGTTTGGGGTTTTTTTGTTTTTTTTTTTTTCTCCAGGGGAAGACAAGCTGCTTTCTCATGTGGCCTGCACTCAACAAACCTGCCAAGTTCAGCTCCTACAATAAGCTTACTTAGTAGCAGGGCGTGGAGAAAAGGAGCTGTGTCTCTTTTCAGTTCAATGTAAAAAATATCAGAGAAAACTGCTGCTGTATGTAACCCATATACTGCATATGCAGTATAACAACTGCAGTTGTTACCCAAGCTACGGCTTCATGTTATAGAATGCACTTGAACTCATTGAGCCATAAGAAGCAAATTTTTAAAATGACAGATCTATGCTACAGGATCATGGCTAGAGACAGAGGGGGTGACATTAGTGCTGCTGTGCTAGTGTTATCTGCCTTGGAAGAGGAATATATCTGGCATCACGTGTAGGCTGATAAATATGATGATAACAGGAAAAAAAAAATTCCTTAAGCATCAATAGCATGTGTTTACTGCTCCAAACCCATCACAGCTGTCACGTCACATAAAGGAAGCAGAAACAGAAGAGTTGTAGGGAATAGGCTGTGTAAGAAGATTAGACAAATAAAAGTCTGGCATTCAACTATGTCCTTCAGGAGTACAAATTGTTTCCTTATCCATAGGATCCTTGTCCCCCCACCCCTTTAAATACATACTGTATCACCTACAGCTACTGTAAAAGCCACCTGTATGCAAGGATAAACCGCAGCAGTCTGAGGCTCTGCAGCACAAATCACAGTGGATTTCTTGAGGTACATCTGCAAATAAAAGAGTACTGTGCTCATGTTTCTCTTTCCTGGCAATTACAAAAACCAGTAGCACAAATATGAACATCTAATGTTCGAAACAGAAAATCACTTGGCTGATGGAGGGATTGGGAACTAATGAAGCAGGAAAAGTACTAAGTGCAAACGAGTAGAGCTTCAGTGGCAGAAGTCTAATTTTGCCCAACAGAGGTTATTATGGAGATACCTAGTAGCAGGTCTCTGCTTAGAGAGATATGCTAAGATTTCCGTTATCCACCACGTTTTTCAGGGGTCAGCAGTTTCAGGCAGAGATTTGGTTTGATACTTTCAATTCAGGCGAGTACTATTTTTCTTAGTCAGAGGTTAGAAAATGCAAAGGACCAGCAACCTTCCTTCGCCAACATCTGACTCAACAAACCAACCAACCAACCTTAGTTCAAATCCTATGCAAGTATTAATAGTAGTAAGCACTTTGACAGTAATTTCCTCTGTCCAAAATATGGAATTATTTCACAAAGGGCTACGTTTTCAAAAGCTTATCTGAAGGTAAATAATCAGGTAGCAAGCTAGCTGTGTACACAAACAGGGATTTTCAAAGCAGGTGAATAGGTCATGGCCCACGTGCTTGTGCTTGGGTATTCAGTCTCAAGGAAGGATGAGATGAGTATGTGGCATACAGGCAGGTTAATTTATGTTTATAACTCTGCTCTCCTAATTGTGGTCAAAAGTGTGGTGTGTAAGCCTTGGTAAAACTTTTTTTTTTTTTTTTTCTGAATGGCACGGAATCCTGGGTAAAGAAAAGTTCAAGAAGGTTTTGGGTTTTGTTGGGTTTTGTTGGTTTTTTTTCCATTATAACTGATAATTCCTCTGCATGGTGATTTGTAGTGGCAGGTTTACAGCCTTCTCAGTCAGCTCCATCAAACACTTTAGAGTCCTGAGGCTGTGGCTGGGCGACTTACTTCTCTTGTCTTGAGCTGGAATGTGTTGTCTAGCAACAGACAGCTCTCTTTGCCACACTAGAAGAAATACAACGCTTATCTCACCTGTGGTCTGTTCTCCATTTTTGTACCTGCCAAAAAGAAGAAAAAAAAAATTGGCTAAGTGCACGAAAGTTTAGTGGAGAGTGCCTTATGTACTGAATCACAGACAATGATGCAAGAATTCTAGCTGCGTTGAGGCTACACGCTCGCGCAGTAGCAGTGTCGGTCAATCTGAACAAAACGCTTTTCTACCAGAAGATGAAACCTTAGGCAGGAGTAGTCTGTGATATCATTTAGACAAAACCCTTTTCCTCCTATTAGTAGGGATTCTTTTCAGGAGTGGTACAAATTTTGGTGTTAGTTATCTGGCGTATGGGCCATGCAGCTGTCCAGGAAAAAACCTTGTGATGGCAGCTAGACAGGCAGCAGAACCGGTCACGATACAAGGTGAATACACCCTGCCACCGCCTCCACAACCACCCCCGTCCAGATTTTAAAGTGCAACCAGAATATCACAAATGCTTCTGTGTTCTGAGAAACTCAAGTTTACACACTACAGTTAGGGAGCTGTCTTTTAAAGTATGGTTATAAATTATTATACTTTGCGACAGTTCTTTGTGGTTGACGAAATAATATTGGGTTATCGCCACGCCTGGCAAAAAAGGCTGGCTACATTACCGAATGCAGCATAAGGAGAACTGTGATGAGAAGTCTGCCCTCTGACATGGTGGTAACAGTAACCACAATTCAATACTTCCTCAGGCCAGCAAGTGAAATAAATGAGCATTTATATGTAATACCTAATGGAGACTTGTCGGTAAATAAAACCACTCTGCAGGCTAGCATGACTGCTAATCCTTTCTCAGGCCTAGGGCAGCAGTGATCATAAATTATCCCTAAGATGCTTTGGCATACATTTGCAAGGTAACCGGCAGACCACGTGTAATATCAGCATCATCTAACCTCATTGCTTCCTCCCCTTAATGAGCAACAAAAAGAAAAAGGCTAGGATAACACTTGGAATATAGTAACTTCTTAAAAATTAAATTAGAAATGTAAAAATGCTGATTCCAGTGTGTGTTGGTTGTTTTTTCCAAGTTAAAAATTAAAAATAAATTATTCCGATCTTTAGAACTCAATGCAGGTAATTTTAGGCCCCTATCCAACAAGTTGGTCATTACATATAATTTAAAGGCAAATTCAATGCCAAAGTGTTTTGCAGGACTGTGCATCTAGAATTCACCATTTTCATTAAATCTGTAAGCTCATTATTTCAAATACACTTGAACGCATACATAGTACACTTAATACATATTTTTGACATCCGTATCTTTTTTAGCATCACAGTGGCTCTACTTCATGAACTGCATATGTTGCAGTAGATGTCTGAGCTGCTAACAATTTAAATATTACATAGACAAGAACAATTCTGTCATTGCTTACAACTGCATAACTCTAAAGTGGTTTTGTTTGCTTTGGTAGTCTTTAAATGCTAATTCCAAAATATTTTTCTAAGCACAGCTGCTGTCTGAAAAAATACAGTAGCATGACTAGTCTATGTATAAAGTCTCCCACAGTGAAAGAGCAAAAAATTAACAATGTAGAAAAGGGATGAGCAAGATTTTCAAATATCAGTTCTGGACTCAATGTAATGAATTTCAGGGAAATAGATGGGTTCAGAAGTCTAGTATAGACATTGGAAACATCCCTGGAGTGTAATGCTAGACAGAATACCTAAATGTGTCACTTCTACACTCTCCTAGCTTCCATCACAAATACATGCCAGGAGCACACCAAGCTATTATAAAGGGTATATTCGTGTAAGTGCTCTTCCATCTCTGGCTGCTCTGAGTCTTGCCCTGGGTAAGGCATTTTCTTTTCATAGTCTAAACTAGACTTAAAATAAGGCAGAGGTATGCATAAGACAAATATCTGAAATATCTTTGTCCCTATGCCCTTCTCAAGAGAGTCAGGTCAGCCTGGAGAACCTAGTTATTTCCTTAATATATCATGTGCATGAAGCTTGATAGGTGTGATAGATAAAAGCACACGCTACTTTACACAGAACTAAAAACTAAAATGTTGACTGTGAATTTCTTTGAAATTCTGTATTTCTAGCCATGACGTTTATGCTTTAATACAACAGCATCACAAGGAGAAAGACAACAACCACACTAAATAAGAGAAGCCAAATATGTAGCATACATCCATGCCGAGTGGGAAAGTGCCTACTGACATAACATTCAGTTTGCACAGCTAACTGTATCACAGACAGCAAATAAGAAACATACGCATTTTCGTGGAGCTCCTGGCTGAAACTTCATCCAGAAGAGCAAGCCTTAAAGTAAATAGGCAAAGACAAATTAAACAGAAGAAAAAAAATATGTTTCTTTGGCTTGAAACCAAATTCATGCAAAAGCCAAGAACAGCTTGAGAACCACTTTCATGCTAATAGGCAAATGCTAGTAAAGTATGATGTTTTATAAAGGATTTTCAGTGGAGGCACTTTTATATACTTCAATGGCTCTGTGAGATAAGTATTATTTATCCCTATTTCACAGACAATGCAAATTAAGGTCATTAAACTGCTTGTCCCAGGACATGTGGGATTAAAATAACGTTGCTGTAATCCTTTCTTTCCAAGCCTGCCATACTAGCTGTCAGTATGCTCTATCTTACAATGTTCTGGTCAGAAATAAGGCATTTTGTCCCCTGGGCATTACTGAAAAATTGAGAAGTTTCTGTGTTGAATTCCCTATTTTTTATCGAAGGCAATTCATGTCAGGAGTCTATTACCATGCCAGCTACTGCAGGCAGCTGTAAACCACCCATCTGGCATACAAGAATAATGATCCTGATACATATTCAGTGTGTTTCACTGAGTCCTCTGGAAATCAGATGCACTTTGGGAGGAAATTAGGAGGCAAGAGCAATCTGGGAACACAGTTATCTGAGGCAGTATCCTGCCTTAAGTCTTTGGAGGAGCAGTGAAGCATAAGGAGATGATAAGCTAATCACTAGTATCTTCTGTGTGTCCCTTCCCTCCTTTGCAAATCACCCTGCAGTGGTTCAGAGGAAGGAACGGAAGGAACATATCCCTTATGAAGGGCAGACTAGGTCCACTCTTGAAAAACCATGCAACTTGGCTTCTGTTTTACCCAAGGTGGGCATATTTGAGAGTCTGGTTACCACATGAAGGAGCGGTTAAAAAGATTCTGGCAGTTGCAAAGCTGAAACTCATCCTTCCTGCTCTTTTTCAGTCAATTCTATTACCAAAGAGGAAGTACCTTCTAATGTGCTCTTTGGTCTTTTCCCTTGGCCTGAACGTTAAGCACCTGTTGAAATGCAGACATAACTGCTAAATACTTATTTTGCAAAGCAAACAGAAAAAAATGTTACTCAACTAGAAGCTTTCTAGAAAAATGCTGAAGCTGTTGTAAGGTAAACCCTGATGCTCTGAAGCCACAGAATGGATCGCCCACCAAAAACCTGTGAAAAATAATTCATTTCATCTTATGCAGTTCTTAACTGATGTCTGTAATCATTCATTAGCCTAATGTTGCAGTAGTGACTGCCTCAAGGGCCCTTGACTTAGAGATACAGCAGATGGCAAGAAGATGCCCACCTGCTCTGTAGAATCAGTCAGAAATATATTATGTTGCTTCTATAAGGACTCCCTTTCAAACGGATAGAAATAATTTATAGACATTTGTCAATGCATTTTGCCTGCTCTACATCTCCTAGTTGCTGCGAATTATGGCCATACAAATTATTTCATTCCCTTTCTTTGTTGAGATTGCAACAAGGTGATCAAAGAACAAGAATACTTCTGGACTAATGTCCTAGCTTCAGAGTGGGTGTTTGATTCATAAACCTCATTTTATGTGTTAAGCAATGGCATCCATCATAATTGCTACAGTTGTTCGCTGGGAAAGCATTTTGAAGTTCAGGACAAACTTACTTGCAGAGAATCAAAAGTGGTCCTAGCAGATAATTAATCATAATTTTTTTTCCTCAAATATATGAATATTTAAAAGGCTAATGTTTATGACACTAAATAATTCTTGGAAAAAATCCAGTACGGAAAAAGGTGATTCATTTAACAGGAATGAGTTTTCACCTGAATCACTGAAAATGTAGGAAATATCAGAATTAGATTCTTTTTGGTATATTCACTGTGATAGTGTCTTTACTGACATGGCCAGATTTACTTATGCACATGACAAAGTGGTGGAACACAACAGAGATGCTCTTATTTAGAGTGGTGGGAACACAGCCATTTGGCACTTACATAGATCTTTCTTTCCTTTGAAGAGTGGTAGAGCTCTTAGAGTCATCAAATCACAGAATATCCTGAGGTGGAAGGGTTACATGAGGATCATTGAGTCCAACTCCTGACTCCACACAGGACAACCTAAAAGTTAAACCACATGTTGCCTGAATGCTTCTTGAACACCAACAAACCTGGGGCCATGACCACTTCCCTGGGGAGCTTGCTTGAGTGCTCGACCCTCTCGGTAAATAAGCGTGTCCTAATATCCAATATGAACTTGCCCTGATGCATCTTTAAGTCATTCCCTTGTGTCCTGTCACTGGACACCAGACAGAAGTGATCACCTCTCCACTCCCTCTCTTGAGGACATTGTAGATAGCAATGAGGTCACCCCTTGGTCTCCTCTAAGCTAAATAGACTTCATATCCTCAGCAACTCCCCATAAGTCATGGCCTCTAGATCTTTCAGCATCTTTGTTGCCTTCCTTTGGAGTAGGATTTTATATCCTACTTATATTGTGGAGCCAAAAACTGCACACAGTACTCGAGGTAAGGCCATACCAACAGTAGGTACAGTGGAACAGTCACTTTTGACTGGTTAGCTATACTATGCTTAATGCACAGCAGGGTACGGTTGACCTTTTTGGCCTTTTTGTAGAAATATAGTTTTTACCACTTGTTTCCACTCACCTCAGGAACTGCTGATTCTCCTTGGAGAATAAATCAAAACTATGATTTGGCACCACAAGGTGCCACAATGGTTGTGCTCACCTTCTATTCCTGCAGACATTGTTCTTCACATAAGTTCAGAGGTTAGCCTGAAAATATCTTATCATTCATTTACAAATCAGATATAAAGTGCTTCAGGCAAAATTTTTTGTACTGTCCGGTGGCAAAGAAGTGTAAAGCTGCCAGGAACCTGCTTCGGTGATTCTCTGAGCAGGACAATCCTTCAGAATAAATCCAACCGTTGCAACAGCCCAGAAACTGCTGTGAATACATGACTGGTGGGTTGTTCTCGAAGAACCATTTATCACCTGAGAGAGAGCAAAATGCAGGATTTGGCAAAGTTATCCTATTACATCCTAGCCCAGGTGACTTAGTTGAACATGGTGTTAAATCTACTGCTAGCTCCCAGACTATCAGATAAACCTGGCCTAGAAACTTTCTGCTGTTTTTCCTGTCTCTAATAGGAGGAATTAGGAGGAGGGACTTCTGGAGCTAGAAATCAGACTGTGTTCTTGGGGAGTCCTTGTACAATTGTTCTGGTTGCTCATGAATGTACTTTCCCCTCTACCTCCACCCATTAACTGCATCTCCCACCTCCAGAATGTTGATGCCAGATTGCAAGGCAGAGAAGTGGATGCTTGTATCTGGTCATTTTCCATTACTTGGCGGGAGCTGGGGGAGAGGTGGAGTGTGGGGTTGAGAAAGCTGAATGAAGCAAGTAACTTCATTTTCTTCAGAGATCAAGCACAACATTTTTCTGTGACGTTACTAATGGTAGGACTGACTGGGACCTACTTTAAGTAGGCACAGAGTGGAAATCCTTTCAGACACCCTCTAAGTTAAGATCTACGTAAGGATAACCAAAATTTTACATCTAGTGGTCTGGGAAAATGCAACTAAAGTCTCCTGGCAATGATAGGCATCTCTGAGACAGGGCTTTGTATGAAAAATGACTCCCACATTGGGAAGCAATTTCTACCCGATCAGTTTGAAGACCAACCTTTCCACAGTTTGGGCTGTGTTGACCTATTCTGTGACAGAAAAGGGGAAATCACAATCAACTTTCAATTATATAGGGCCAAATTCGGCATATATGGGTCTCACTTTCTTCTAATATTTCAGGAACATAATTAACTCTGTGGTACTTTGTGGACAGATATGTAAACTGCTGTCACTAAACAGGTTTTTAAGGAAATTTTAGTTTATGAAACCTAGTATGATAATTAGTATAAGAATCTTACCAATTAGTTTAATTTTATTGTGCTTTTTATACTTGTTTATATATTTAGTTTAGCTAATAAACTAATGATATCTGTAAACATGTGAACATGTTTGGGCTACTTGGGCTCAGTAGGAAAGGTCACTCTATACTGGCAGTCTACGGGTCTGTTCTTATAGTTCTTCCTTTAAGTGGTCCAAACCAGGAACGTTACTAACTTTTGAATACACAGTTCAAAACTTTCTAGCCTTTGGGTGCCTACCATTTAAAAGCTGATAGTTTTCCCGAGTAATTTGTATTCTGCAAACATTTATACAGCATTTCTAAAGCCTTTTAGTGGTCTTTCTGTTTTTCTGTCCTATAAACATGATCTATTGCATTTCTTCAGTCGTATCCTAAAAGTTTAGTGGAGGTTAATCCTGCTTCTGAGGTGAGCTCATCTGTCTGCTTTTCTTTTGGAGTTAATTTATTCATTAGAAATCCAGGACATCCACTGAAGAAGGTGGGAGCAACAGATTATGTCTGGGGTACCTTGTTAAAATTCAGTGAAATTATCTGCTGAAAGAGAGCTATTGGAACAATATTGCTTCAAGCTCAGTGGTCCTGTGGACAAAAGTAATGTGTTTATGTATTACATGCAGAGTAAAGCTTAGCTCTACTAATAGTGCCATGAAAAGAAAATCCTGATAAAATTAAACAATCAAAGAAGATAGGTGAGGTGTGACTTTATGTAGTAAACAGTGATTGAGGAAAGAAGAGAATACAGCAGGACTCTGCATGAAGCAAATTAATTCATGCTGGAGTCTCATGCTCCTGAAGAAATTAAATTGCCCACTTCCTAATCAGCACAGCTCCCTGCTATGTCAATTCTTTGCTTCATATTTCTCTCCCATACTTAGCATAATTTGTTCTGTATGAAAATCCTTTAATTTATGCTTTTACCATATTTTAAATATTTTTATTTTTCAATTATTCTACAGGAGTGCGTTTCTTTGTATTACTTTGAGAAAATCAAAGTATGACCATTCCTTTTCCTTTCTGTTGAAAATGTAACTCCCACTTGGCCCCTGCTTTCTGTATTTCTTCTTTACTTTCCATAAAAGTGAGGTATGAGACTATGATGCTGCTGCATCTATGAAACACAATCATGCTTCATGTCTTGTGGGATGAACATATTGAGTATACTGTACCCTACTTAAAGAGTAAATCAAGACCACCAACCTTTAAACTAGACATAGAACTAGAATTTAATAAAGGACAGATCTTCAAGAGTAAAGACACAAACAGATAATGAGCTAATCTAAAATACTAATTCTAAACACTGCTTGGTTTTGAGTAAGTTTGGAACTGAAAGATGAGTTGCAGATCTTAAATTAGCAACTCATTAATACCAAATATTGTGACTGGAGTCACAGAGTATTATTTTCCCTCACCCAGCTGAGTCTTTAAACCTGGCAGCTTGAGTGTCATCCATTCTTCTCAAATGATAGCAGCAACTGCAGAGAAAATGTAAATACCCATTATATGCTGTAAAGGGAATCTGGGATAAATCAGGGGATTTTGGAAATGGCATCAGTATTAGACTACAAGCTAAAATACAAGCTTTATACTGTACACAGTTCTTTGTTCACTTTGTTATTATGTACTCTTAAAATAAACCCATTACACGTGCACTCAATTTCCTTGCATAAATTGTTATGATAATTATTTGTTATTCATAATCCAAAACCTATGTTAAACAAGGCAATATTGTGGCTGACTGGAATACAGAAAGCAAATGAAGTGGTTTTGCCAGAACCTCATTTCCAAGAATCAGGCCATGATTCAGGAAAGCACTTAGGCAAATGACTAAGTATAAACACGTGCTTTGGTTTGTGCTTTTTTGATTAGGGATCAACTTAAGCACAGACTTAGTGCGTTTTGCTGAGCTGGGGCCAACGCTCTGTCCATGAGCTTTAACCTCTAGTGCTGTTCTGAGGGTAGGAATACAACCCACATGCAGCAGAACTGGCAGATATTGTGAGGTTTCCGTTATTTCAAATGGATGTCATTTTTTCTTCATACCTTGTGAGAAGAGCTCATCAGATTTATGTCTCAGAATATGAAGCCTAGCATGATCTGGCCCTGAGCCCAGACACTAAGCTTCAGCTTAAAACCTGATTCAGATCTGACTCTGAACACCTCGTCATCTCCTTGTTGATAATCCAGTATGGAAAGTGAATTGTCTTGTAGCCTGGAGAGGTGGTTCATCAATACAAGGATGACATATGCAGTATCACTGGAATGTCTGACACGGAGAGAAGAGGAATTGGTCCTTGGGATTTCCATGCCTGCATCCATCCCTAATCTCTTAGCATTTTCTATTTCTGTTTTAAGGTTCAACATTGTCATTGTGGCATGTATCTGACAGGATTTAAAATTGCCAGTAAAGTTCGGATTCTAGTGTCTAGCTGTAGCTGAAGTTTCTAGAGATCTATTCAAATTAGTGCTAATAACTTGCTAAATGATGCCACAGTGTTTGCAGTTTGTTTTCAAATGAATCACCTCAAGACTTCTTTTCAGGTAATCTGTTTTAGCATTTTTTCCTTTGCGAGGAGACTTGCCATCATGATTTTTTTCTCTTTCTCCAGAAGAATAAATGAAAAAATTGCATTCTTGCCCCTGCTTTCTACTTCATTCTTCTTTTGACAAGTTAACATGTGGACAGCTCCAAATCACTGCATTCCCATTACTGATGACATGCTGAGGATAGCTTCAGCCAATGTCTCCTTCTATTCTGACAAGTAAAATTCCAAAAAGGCCAGATGATAAAGTTGGTATTTAACACAGTCACAATGAATTGACAGTGATTATGGAAGCCTTCTAGTCTCAATTCTATTTCCAAAGTAAGACACATGGTGCTCTCATTCACTCACTGTTGCCCAGTCAAAACTTGCGTGTAGTATTTTGTAGCTCATGGATAAAATTCTTGACTATGTCTTTAAAACACAGATCCTGCCCATTCTGTGAGAAGGACCTTAGGCCTTTTACGGTGCTATCTCATATTAGTTGAAGTGGTAGAAGTGTTGATTGATGTTAAATGTGCTTGTGATACCCTCTGTGCCAAAAGACACTTTTGGCTATATTAATTACCTCCTTCTCTCACAAGTCGGCTGAAACGCTCTCCTCCGGAACAGTGCCTTTATAGAAACTAATTATAATTTCCAAACTTGTTATGCCAGTGAGATTTATAATGCTAATTTACTATAGCAGAGAACTTAAAGATCTATACATAAAATGCTGCCTCTCTGTGACAAAGTAATAGATGTTATTTTAGCTTACTTTGGCATTGTTTTTCTCTCCACCGAGAATGGCATGCAGGCATGCATAAGTAGAGGAACACAGTGGATGAACATATATTGTCAGCTGCGTATTGGGTAAGTCAGGAGTTTTATGAGGTTGGCTAACAGTACTTACTCATTTAATTTAAGTCTGGTGACCTGTTCACACCATTTCTTTCAGGTTTAACACCCTATCATAATTTGTCTGTACAACAAGAGAAATACACGTTAAAATAGAAAATCAGAGTGCCTCCAAATGTTTCACAATGAGTCAAGTTTAAAAAATGATGAGGACTTATTCAGTTAATACATTACTTACAAAGGTTTAGATCAAGAGTATGAGTATTAAATTCTGCATGGTTCCCCATGATAATAATGCTCATTTCACCAAGTCTGAAGAAATGCATGTTCCATCTAAATCATCCAAAAATGCAATTGAACATTGCCATGCCATTAGTCTCTGGAGCTTAAACAGCAGCCTCTTGACTTGACCTCCTGTCCTGGTGTGAGTGACACAGGACTAATTTCTTTCCTAATGCTTGGGAAAAGCTGTATTTGTGTAAGACTCTAGTGTCTGAATTAGTGAAGATATTTATTGTATAGCCAGTCATGTTGTGTGGGTTTCAAGGTCTCAGTGTTTTCGAGCTCGCCAGGTGCAGGGATGAGGAGGAGCAAGACTCGGGCACTTGACCCAAGCTGGCCAACAGGATTGTTTCATACCATGAACATCACATTCAATATAAATTAGAAAAGTCTGCTGCGAGGGGGCTCTCCCCTTTGCTTGCGTTCTCCCCTTTGCTCGTGCTCTTTTCCCTTGATGGCTCTCCCTTGATGATGGCGATCCAGAGGACTTCTTGCCCCGGTGCTGGATCCCTGAGGCCTTCCCTTCCTGCTGAAGCTGTAGCGCTCGCAGTGTCCGACATTTACTGTCCACTGCTGGGAGTGCACAGCTTCCGACTGATGTAGTCGTCTGAGTATAATCCTTGTACTGTATATTCGGGTATCGGGATCAATATGGGTTCCTTTGTGTTAGTACTGTTAATTATCCAGTTCTGTCCTATTAAATCTGTTTATCTTTCAACCCCTGGGTTTTCTTGTTTTCTTCCCGATTCCCCTTCCTGGGTGGGGAGGGGTCATCGGGTGAGAGAATAATTGTCTAAGCGACAATAAATTGTTATGGGTTTTCTCAAACCATAACACCTCCAACAAACATTGCTCAGAAATACTTTGAATTATGCCGTGACAGCAGTCTATATCACTAGTGGTTTTTAGCAATATGCTAGAAAAATAAGTGTGCCAGCTGCAGAGTTTGGAAGTGCATCATATGTAATGCATACAGCCTTAGGAAAAGAAGGAGAGGGAGTATCTTGGGTAAATTACAAGCTTTCTAGATGAGTAAGAAACATTATTATCCCAGGCATTTGTTTTCAGTCATGGGTCAAAGTGCAATGCTGCATATAGTGAGGTACTTCAGTATAAGGATCACAAAATTTGATGCCATATTCCATGTCTTAATAAAAGAATTTCTGAAGGCCACCTGTCTCAGGTATCTCTATAGCTGTCTGCAGTATTGGCAGGATGGCATCAGGCAAAAGTGTAAAAGAGAGAAAAATAATGATATTTGATTTTATAGAAAAATTGAGTTGTTTTCCCCAAAATCTACATAACTGTAGGTTAAATTTGATTTTGAGAAAATATCTCACTTTACTTCCAGTAAAAGAATCTATGTTCAAAAACAATAAAAAAGTTAATAAAAAGATAACAACTTCCTGTTTTCTCCATTGTAAAATTTTTCACTATTTGCTTTTTATTTCATTGAAAGGACTTTTACTTTTGAAAATTTGCTGTTGTACCAAGGGACATTGCAATAACATGTTATGTTCCTGAAGTGGCTGCATTTCAGTAGAGAGTAAGCAATCCCTGAATAATGCACATTACTTTTGGTCATAGGAAAGATAAAAAATAGGCAATGCTATTATTACTTGTGCTTTGACACAGGCCTATCCTATGCTTTTGTTGCTATAAAGCAGATCTCCAGAAACCTGTAGTGAGAAAATGCTTTCTTTTATTCTGTTTTGTACATGCTCATTCTTGAGCTGGAATGAATCACCAAGGCTGATGTTTTGTTTCTTAGTCATCTGATGGATTCATTTCTTTGTCACACAGAAGAAAATAGGGAAATTTTCTTCCAGGAAATCAGAAGAAATAAATACATTCCATTTTAAAATAATTTGACTAATTTTACAATGATCTGACTTTTGACTACATGGATTTCGGATGGTTTGTGTTGAAGAATTTTAAAGTCTAGCTGCAAAAAAAACCCAACAAACCAACACCAACCCCAAAATTAATCTATGTATACTTTGCTGTTTTACTCAGCAGTTCTGGAAAATTGCACTAACTTTGGAATAGGAAATAGTCCAAAAGTTTAGTGATTAAATTAGCCAGAAGGGTCCCAAACTCTCTTGAAGTCCTTAAGGTTAATGTACTTGCTGTAAGAGAGGGTTTATTTGACTTAGTGTCAAGACAAGAGCCTTGAAAACTTACAGCAAGAACAGCTGATGGATGCTTAGTTTCTGAGAGCAACTTCTATTACTACATTACACAACCCATCTTTTCATCTTAATTAAAAGTCATCCCTGCTGTTCTTTGTGTGCCATCTAATGTTATTATGAGATATTTCATGCCATAAGTGACTGTCATGGCAAATGGCAGTCTTGTTCATAATCTGAAAGTAAAGGAAAAATATCTATGCTAATTTATTGGCTCAGTAAACAATTTTTTAAAGAGATAAAAATGTGTGAGCTTGCTAGGGAAAATTGAATCCACTACACTATTAAGGGAGATATAGCCATGTTTGTAGTATAATTAAAAGATGGAAAGCATTGTCAGACTATATTTTTGTTGCAGTAAATCCTGAATGAAATTTCAGGTATGACCCATGTGAAAACAAGGCTTCAGGTTTGTCAGTTGTTATACCTTTGATGACTGGTCTAGAAAAGGAGCAGCAGGACTGAAAATTTTTACTGTGGTCACTATAACCTTAAATTTTTTTGAGCCACACAAATTTTCTTAAGGAAAACTTGAATGTTAATGGAGAAAAAATCTTGTATTTAAAAATAAATAGAAAATTGATGTAAAACTTGGTGATCAACCTTGCTTTTCAGAAAGTAATAGCAATGTTTAGAATCTATACATTTTCTGGGAATGGCATTCCCAGAATGTACATTCTGTCTGGGAATGGCAGTCTATACTAGTCACTACTGTCATGTCCCTGAGGGCACCGACAGCCCATACTGTCCCTACCCAGACCCCTGGGGTTCCCCATGGCGCAGAACCCATCTCAGCCCACCTGGGCTGTCAGCCCTTGCACCAGCAATGCCACAACGAGGACCTTCTCCAGCTCCCCGCAGCCCTGCCCTGATGGTCCATGGCACCCACCAAGCTGAGCCCACCACCAGGGTGGTGGGACGGGCCCAGTCTGCCAGGTGAGCCACTGCCGCTACTGGGCCCTCAGTATCAAGGGAGCCACCTGTCCATGGACAGCACTGACAGGTGAAAGCAGATGTATTGATGAGGTCTATACTTTAATGTGCCTTTCATTTCAGTGAAAAAAAAGGCAGATCATTTGATAAGATTAAGTTGGAACATTACAGAATGACAGAACCAGAGAATCGCTGGGGCTGGAAGGGACCTCTGGAGATCATCTGGTCCAACAGGCTGGCCAGAGCAGGTCCACCTGCAGCAGGTTGTACATCCAGGTGGCATCCAGGTGGGTTTTGAATGTCTCGAGTTGGAGACTCCACCACCTCTCTGGGCAGTCAGTTCCAGTGCTCTGCCACCCTCCAAGGAAAGAAGTTCCTCCTCATGTTCAGATGGAACTTCCTATATTCAAGTTTGTGCCCGTTAGCTCTTGTCCTATCACTGGGCAACACTGAAAAAAGACTGGCCCCCTCCTCCCAGCACCCTCCCTTTAAGTATTTATAAGCGTTGATAAGATCCTCCTCAGTCTTCTCTTCTCCAGACTAAGAAGACCCAACTCCCTCAGCCTTTCCTCGTGAGAAGGATGTTCCAGCCCTTAATCATCTTTGTAGCCCTTCGCTGTGCCCTCTCCAGCAGTTCCCTGGAGAGCCCAGAACTGGACACAGTACTCCAGATGTGGCCTCACCAGGGCAGAGCAAAGGGGGAGGATGACCTCCCTCCACCTGCTGGCCACACTCCTCTTGATGCACCCCAGGATGCCATTGGCCTTCTTGGCCACAAGGGCACATTGCTGCCTCATGGTCATCCTGTTGTCCACCAGGACTCCCAGGTCCCTCTCTGCAGAGCTGCTTTCCAGCAGGTCAGCCCCCAACCTGTACTGGTGCGTGGGGTTATTCCTCCTCAATCTGTGTTGTCAGTTTCCTCTCTGCAGCAGGTGAGAGGTGATGAAGATGAGTCATTATTTTCTGTAGGCTCTACCTACTGAAGGCTTCTCAAGAGTGAGAGCAGGCAGAGTTTCTGTCCTTGAGATGGAGCAAAGGGGACAGAGCTCATCTATGGTTGCCATGGAAAGAAGACAGTAGTCAAAAGAGGAGGAACTGGTGAGCAGCATGATAGTAAATGGAGCTTATTTTCACCGCTGTTCCTGAAGTAGTTTCTAGAGCACAGACCATCTGTTTCTGAGAAAGGATGCTTGGCTTCCCCTCTCATATCCCCAGGGGTACCCTACCAGTTGCGACCTCTCCTTCAGTAGGAGCACTGAAGGACATCAGATGTTTTCCTACTCCAGGCAATCTTCCACCTTACTTTGCTTCTGCCCAGAGCTGCCCTGCTTTGCTGGTAAAATGTTTCCATTTTCTCATCTTTTCAATGCGTTCCCAAAAGGTCACCACAAACACATAACGTTTCCCTGTGTGGGCAGCGCTCTTCAAGTTCTGTTTGCTGAAAGCCCTTAAAAGAGCTAGTCAGCTACCGGCTCGTCCTTGCTGTGTAACTAGGGATGAATTATTGAAAAAAACCCCAGCATATGGTAACAGCAGTAGCATGGCAAGGTAACAAAGGCAGCCTTTCCTCAAAGACCTCGCTCATGCTAACCAGGGAAGACATACACAAGTTTGACTGACTTGTGAAAGAAGCTATGACCCCCAGATTTCTGTTACTACGGGGGACGTGCATTACCCCGGGTTTGTCACTGCAGTGATGTGGCCTTACTGTGCTGTTCCTTCATGGGCAGTAGGAAGACACCCGGGCTAAGCATGTGCTGGCATGTGCAGGATTCAGCTGCGTAACTGCGTCTAGTAACCGTGCAATGTTTTTGTTCATGCTTCATTTCTTCCTTGTGCCGCTACAGAACCCCGAGTAAATAAATAATAGTGTTTTCTTCTTTAAGAAACCCAAGAAACTTGCACAGTAAAAGCTTAGATTAGGAGGGGGCTGCTGGGTGCTGGGGGGTGGCAGCGAAGCAGGCAGGGGGACAGGGCGCAGCCCCGCGGCGCCCCGGGGAGACGGGGAGAACGGGGAGACGTGGCGGCAGCAGCTGGGGACAGCCAGCAGGACTGATGCGCTCAGGGTGACGAGGCAGGTCCCGTCAAGGACCGTCAAGGACGTCCCTGCAGGACGTCAAGTCAGGGGGCCAGGGCTGCGTGCAGGGACTGGCGCAGGAGCGCAGGGATGGCTGCAGCGTAGCTCAAGCCAGGGCCAGGGCCTGGAGCCGCAGCTTGGTGCAGCTCACACGGGAAGCAGGGGCAGTCCCCCAGGCAGCTTCTGCCGGCTCCTGCTCCTGCAGCTCTGCTCCCAGCGACTTGGGAGCACGTCTGCCCCATGCCAGAGCTGGCACGAGCACAGGTGGGCAAGCCCAGAGGGCAGGAGATGGAAGGGTGCTGCAGAGCCTGTTGGTGCACTGGAGGCCAACAGTGAATCCCAGTGTTCCTCCAAATGTCGTGCTTCAGCAGTGACTAAGGTCATCGCAGGAGTCCATTTATAAACGCCTTAGCAAGCTGATATCAACAAGGACATACATCATTATTTTCGTAAACATTTGGAATTCTCCAAGAGGGAGAGTTCTCAACTTTCTGTCTGGTCTCACAGATGACAGAAGACTGGGTGCGTCTGGAATGGAAAAGGACTATTTGAGGAAAACTAAGGAGGAAATTAAAAGTTAGACATAAATTATGGTAACATTTTCATAGCATTAATCTATGAACTAAATACGCCATGAAGTAGGAACGGCTAATTAAATCCTCTTAGGTTAGAACTATCTCCAATTTGTTCTTTTACGAAAACAGACGCAGCTTTGTCAGAGTGACCGGCACTAGTGTGATTCTTTTAAAGGACAGCCACTTAAAGGAAGGTGTCATGTTGTGGGAGGGATTCTGCCCACCAGCTCCAAAGCAGCTCCACAGACTGTCAAATGCTGATTTTTCACAGTACAAATTGTGGTAGTGGCTCCATTTTGTGCCTACATTTCCCATATCTATTTATTGGAAATTTTGGCTGGGAGATACTAAAATGCTTTCCCCTCCATTTAGTTTATACCTCTGACTTGAAACTTTCTGCTCAGGTACAAAAAATTCTTCTGCATTTAGAATACGCAAGCCTGGTTAACATAAAAACTCTACTGGGTGCAAGCAGAGCATATTTATTCTCAAATCCAGTAATTTTATAACTTGTTAAAGAACATTCTGAGAAATAGTTATGCATTATCAGACTTCCAAATGTTCTGCGTATAATGAATATGCAAAGCATTGCCTGCTGCATGTGTAGGGTTCATTTTGTGTATGGAATGATATATATTGCAGAGACGATTTAATCAAATATACATGACATAGCTAAAGCAAGTGCACTCTTAAAAAAATACATGTTCCTTCAAGAGTCTTTCTTAATTAGCTACTTGATCCTTTCACTTATTGGTCTTCAGGTCACTATTTAAATCTTAGAGAAATTTAAACTGAAATAATAAACTTAGTGTCTGAATAGTTATATTCTCTATGAGCTATAATCAAGCTGTCTGCTTAAAATAAATAGTTTGCACGTAGATCTGTTTAATGTTTCAGTAGCATATCATTTTAATGCAGAATAGCTTCTTTGCAGGGAATTCAGCCTGTCACTGGATGTTTAAATTTTCAGTGTCTGTTGTCATGGCAACAGGAATTGACTCTGGTACCCACTGTGTTCAACATAAATTAATTTAAAGTCATAGCATCTTGAAACATTTTATTCTCTCTAAAAAAAATCTTGCTTTTCCTTAGATTTATTGTGGTAAAAAATAGCTATACTTGAAATAGTATTAAAAATGCATTGATTCTCGGCTAATTATTAGTTTTACTTGCAGAATTCAATAAATTGAACTTAATAAATAATGTATGTCTGGAAAATTGTTCCTCCATTTCTTGTGGAGCTATACGTTTCAAATGATATAATTGATACATTTTAACCATTCTTTGCTTTGCATTCTTGTGCTTTCAGGTTACAGTTTCAGTGCTTTCAAATCTACATGTGAGACTGACCAAGGGAAATGTTAGTATTGATGATTTCCTCAAATTTCCTGGTTCTTTTGCAGTTCTGTCATGCTTCCGTGAAAACTGCTAACTTAGGTCTTATGTTTAATTTCGTCTATCCTTTATGAAAAAATCTGTAAAACACAGCTATGTATACATTTAAAGGAAACAGAGCGTGCCATGTGCAAGACCCCTTGGGATTCTCATGGTTCTAAAGAGGATTAGGAAGAGATACTAAATGCACGTGGTTTAGTGGGGGAGGATTGTTCCAGCAGTCATAACAAAATTATTTTTCTCTTGATATTTGTAAAGTCAGTCACTCACAGCCTAATCTGTCCTCTTATATGTCTAACTAAAAAGAATAGCTTATGGTGTGTAGCACTGTGTAGGGTTCCTCAGTGCAGAAGATTGTCAATAACTCTGTTTTGCATAACATTGTTGACATTTAAAAAAAATTTCCGTGGTTTGACCTTCCTCATACAGGTAGGTCTTACATATTTCATTCCTTACGGTTTCTACAGTACAGTACGCTTCTTGCAGGACTAATGCTGAAACAGTTCTTTGAAAGAGCTATGTTTCATTTTTATTTTATGTTGAATAGATTATTTAATGATTTTGTAATGCACGTGAGCAAAACGTGATCCTTTCTGAAAATGCAGGCTTCTTAAAGAATAACATTTTGAAACGAGCAAACTGAGTGTTTTTCTAGGCAATCAGAGCCTTATTTTTTATTATTTGTCCTGGAAATCTTAAAAAAATCCCAGTTCAATTTGAACAATTGCCTTCTAGATGTTGAGTCTTACATAATATAACACTTTACACTGCAATAAAACATGTTGTTTAGATTTTATTTCATTTCTGCGTGGAAAGCACTGATTAATATTTAAGGCTTTAAAAATTACTGTTGAAATTCAGATGTTAATGTCTGGTGGTGTCTCTATGTGCCTAGCAGTTGTAACCTTGCCATACTGACACACACTGTAATGAGACATTTAAGAAAACAGAAATCTGCTGCAGCTCTGCATGACTCATTTGCACCAGCCGCACACATTCATTAATAACCCAGCAGAGACAACAAATCTGAATCTAAGGTTCCTGTGGGGATTTGTGTTGCAACATTTTCTACAAAAATGTTAATGGCTGCAAACTTCCCTCATTTGGATTAAATCTTCCAAACACCTCTATTTCTTAATGAGTATGCTGTCACTCATTATGTTAAATCTTCTGTAACGAGCTTCAGAGGAGAAAGGCTCAGATGGCTATTCTCATCTGTCACTGATGGAACAATTACAGTCTTACAAATGACTTCATTTTGTAGACTGCTTGATTCAAACTAGAAGTGAAATAGAATCTTCTCACTCCTGGGTTACTGAGAGGGTTTTTCTTTCCAGTTCAGTAAGCAGTAAGTATCGTAGAGTTCATGGTGAAGTTGTCGAGTCATAAGGGCGTGTTCTTACGCAAACGTGGATTTAAGTGTCACATCAATAGATGCCTTCCATAATGCAGAACTTTATTTTCAAGTTCACTCCAGACAGCTGATTGCTCAGTTGATGAACTCAGTTTGTTGGGTCCCTCCTTTCCTTGATGAGAGAAGCAGTTATTTAATATTAGCCAGGTCTTACAGTAGGCGGTGACAGGATCCCTCAAAGTGCCATGTAATCCAGGATCTTTTACTCATACTGTATTACTTTTTAAAACATATGTCTGTTCAGGGATCTTTCAGCTGATTACTCTGAGATTTTTCTTTACACTGTTTACTAATCTTAAATTCTTCTTTTGTTACAAGTGCATATACAGGTGGTGCCTCTTCAAGATAGGCAGATTGTAATGCTGAAATATGCCTTTTGTTTTAGCCCTGATTTTACTAAATTAATATTTTCATACAATCCAAATTAATTTTTGAGAGCAGGAATGATTGATATAAATCCTGGCAAATAGTGAGCAGCTTATAACATAGCTTAGCTTCGCCAAGGAGATGGTAAAAACAAATTATTAATAAAATATCTTGCCTGTTTGAAAATGCGTATCATATGCTTCCAAAAGGACTCTTGTTATGATTTCTTTTCACAAGTGGGGAGCAGAGTCCAAAACTTTTCCAGAAATACGGAATGCTATCGCTAGGAATACATACTAGGTTTACCTTTTGAAACAGTTGGCAAAGTTTCCTTAAAAAAAAACATTCTAAATTGCTATTACTCTAGGTAAACCTTTCCCCAACCACACATATATATGTATGTATGCAGCTAAATCACGTAGCAGAAACCAAACTTCCAATGGTAATGCTCTATTTTCACTTATTTGGAAAGCTAAGATTTGCCAAAGTGTAGTTCAGTAAGGTCTTTTTGTCTGTTTCCAAGGGCTTTATAGAGGTTGATATCATATTTTTATGCCCTTATAAAGGGAAAAAAAAAAAAGCAGCATGCTAATAAGTCTTGATGGTTTTGCTTTAGGTCAAGATGACTGAGTTTTTAAATATTCCTTTTTTCTCCCACAGTCACTGATAATGTTTTAGTTTTAATTAATGTCTAATATTGCTTCCTTCCGATATTTAAAGCATATTGTCTTAAATGAAAAAGGCAGTCCAACTTCAGTTTATTTGCAACAAATGGAGTAGTTTACCTAACAGCTTCCATGACATTTTCTCAAAAAATTCTTGAAAATTGGGTGCATTTGTGGACTGATCTTCCTTGGACACTTGCTGAACATTATTTGGTCTGGTGACAATGTTCATAATAAATTCTCCTAAATCCTGATCTGTATTTTTTTCCCAGGAATTGATGAACACTCAGAGAACAAACAACACTTGCCACTTGCTCTGTGTTCTGAATTTTCACAGAAAGAAAAAAGAAGTGTCACCTTGAATTTAGTGTGTGTTTCCCCTGCTAGATTGCCTGGTATGGTTACAATTTTGTGAGCAGTGCAGTCAGGAATGCATTTAATGCCTCAATGAGTTGAATACTCTTAGGATAGTAGCCCAAGTTCTTTCAGATGTGATTCAGAACAAGATTTTGATCATTTCTGTGAAATGAAAAAAGCACCATATAAAATATGGAACAAAAAACCCCCTGTAGCGGTGAAATTAATAGACGTAGGTAGGGGACTGGGGACTGCTTGTCTGTTTTGGAGTAACCCATGTGTTGCAGTGATACCTGCCTGTGCTCACATTTGGCTTCCTGTGCATTGAGATTCAGGGTCTTATTTGAACTTTTCTCCCTCGCTGTGTAATTAGCATTTGCTTCACGAGAACGCATTTAACTTTTTCCATTCCAGGGTTAATTTTCC
Source organism: Chionis minor (assembly GCA_013398295.1). Classification (NCBI taxonomy): domain Eukaryota; kingdom Metazoa; phylum Chordata; class Aves; order Charadriiformes; family Chionidae; genus Chionis; species Chionis minor. Next base: position 32,571 of record VZSF01008225.1, read on the forward strand.
TCAGCTTTCTTTGAACTCAGTAAAACTGATTTTCATTTATATCAAGAACCTTTTGAGCCACTCTGTTAACTTATTTCCATTTTAAAGGGCTTGTGTACTGTCAGTACGATGGAAAAAGTCATAGTGCAAGTGAAAAATCAAGGCCAGTGGGGTTTCTAGACGTCTTGTTTTTATCTTTCAAAGAAATGATAAATAAGAAAAGGAAAATGTTCTTGCCAGTTATTTATTTTTTCTTTCCAAATTTTGAATCCTTCGTATTTTATAAAAGTTATAGAAGAACGCTATACAAACGTACTTTGAAAGCTATTAAAAACACTTTCAGCATTTTCAAACTTAATGACATCCTTTAAAAAGCATCTGAGTCTATCTGAAGTAAAAATTTCAAAATGCAGCTTTCCACTTTATTCATGTGACGCATGAATTTCTCACACTAGGAACAGTTTACGCAGCGAAAATGGGTACAAAAAGGAAGCCCCTCTTTCTAATTTATAAAAATAACCTCTTACCCTTACCTCTTACCTAATTGTGATTGGTAAGTTTACTGTGCTGAAGATGTGAACCTGGGCCCACTGAAGACTGTGCAAAACTCCCACTGAATTCATAACCAGATTGCAAGCACTTGCTCCAAACAGAGCTTGTTTCACGTAGTTATATTTACCAGAGATCTGTTCATTTTCACTGGAAGCATCTAAGGCACATCACTTTCACATGGATGAATGTTCTCGCCAGGACATTTTTCCAGTGAGACAGCCTATGCTTTTCTTACAGCCACAGTAAAATATTTAACTTTCAGACCTTTTAAGGGATTGTTTAATGCCAGGCTATTGTCACTGACATTTACAGAAAATATGAAGCCGCAGAGGTTTTTGAAGAAAGCCTGAAAGAGCTAGATTTCCACTTCTGATTCATGTGCTTTGAAACCAACATTTTATTGGTAGGAACTGATCAGCAAGCCAAACTACTTCAGGCATCTTTATTCCAGTTCTTTGTATGCCTATGAAGAGATGTCTGTCTTCCACTCTACTGTTTGCTTTCATTGTAGTTGTCAAAATTCATTATTCAAGCAAGAAGATTTAGTAATATAATTCATAACTAATGTCCAGATTCTTGAATACCAGGCTTATCTGTGGATAAAATTGAGATTTTTTTTCAGCAGAGGCATAGCAATTGAAACAGCTGTAAATCATGTGGAAACATACAGACATTTAGCAAATGGTTAAATTGCATAGAGAACAAACTCTGGAAACCTGCTGGGCTGTATTTGTATCACAATTGGGCCTTTGTTTATAGTAGAGCCTCTTAAGCATCAGACCTACATAAATAATAAAGCAGAGCCATGTGGTGTCATTTTAAATAGTTAAAGCAGATGGGGAGATGCTGCATGCGGCTATGTTGTGAGGCTGTAGATCAGAGCTGCAAGTAACATTAGGAAAATGGCAAAAGCTTTTGTCAAAGTAAGGCAGCCTCCAGGACATCTCGAGGTCCAGGGTCAGAATCCATTACTTCTATTTGGAGAAGAAAAGCCTCTCTCTGCAATGAATAATGTGGAAGAATTTCCTTCCTGTAGGCATAGTCTGGTTAGCAGTGAACAATTGTCACTATGATGTATCCATGTTCACTGATCAATTTCACTTTTTGACCACCTGCTCTAACAGAAACAGTTGAAATGAAATGATATCCCAAGGATATATGTCTACTCTTTGGAAATGTTTGCATCTCAGCGTTTATGTTCAGTAACTGTCTTGGTTTCTTGGCTTCCATCCAGCAACAGGAGACTGTTATCTTGGGCATATCTGAATTGTATGCAAATTATATTATCCCTTAATTAAAATACTGTATGGACTCTAATGGTAAATGTTGTGTCTGACCTGTTTTCAAGCTGAACTGCATGAATGACCCTGTAATTCAAAGCGGCAGCCTCTGCCTGTCAAAACTGCTGCCTGCTCTGCTCTTGACATGTCATTCACTATAACAGTGAACTCAGTCCTGGTTTTACCAAAAGCAGTGGAAATACTTCTACCAGCTTTACAGGGAAAAGAATCAAATCCAACATACAGGAACTGAATTCTCTGTTCAAACAGAGTGATTATGTTTTGTGCTTGTTTTTCTTTTCTGTATCACTTTCCATAATACAGAGTATTTTGCCAGAAGAATAGCAATCTATTGATCTCACTCATCTAGACAGAAAAAAAGCATTGCGTTCTGCCAACTATTTTATTAGAAGAATTAAAATTATCTTTTCTGTTTCCGTTGGGACTTCAACTGACAGTTATATTCTTGTCATGTTAAACAAACCAGGTAACACAATATTTATTACAGAGCCAGTGATACAGGAGATCACATGATCTAAGTAACTGCATCATTTGCTTTGATCCACTCAGTAAAAATGGTCTTTATTTGTAATGTACATTTTCCTGCTTGTTCTAAATCTAATGCTAGTGATACAAGGTGTTACCGTCCAAGATCAAGGGAAAATATTTTGAAACAGAAAAAAAGGTTTATAGCATCTTTAACAATAATTAATTTCAGAATAAACCCACAGATGAAGAGGTGTTTTTTCATTCAAAAATTAGGTATAAATGTTAGACATTAATTTCCTTCTCTTGTTCTGTCTCTGTTTCCCATTTAGAATCCCTTGTTACCTGCTGAAAGAAAAGTAAATTCCAGTGGTGAAATGCTGCAGTTATATCTCTCAAAAAATGTAAGCAATTTTGAGAAATACATTTGGTTACTCATGCAGAGATACTTGTAAGTGCACTAATAGTCACTAAATAAATGCAATTCTGTGTTGTCATTTAGTATATAAGCCTGTCTAAATATAGAAGATATGTGCATTAGTTCAACTAAAAATGACACAGTTATGTTACTCACAGGCATCAGAAGCCTCCTGAATCTTCTGTCAATCTCCTGGCTTTTATTCTTTTCTCCTACTTCTCATGCTGAGCCTTTTGTTCCTCAGTAGATATCCAAAGAATCAGCCACAAATATTCTCTTTCTGCAGCATGAGCCATTTCATCCTCTTAGCCAGGATACCAATTTTGAGGGCTTCTTCTGAGATACTGTGCAGCAGATAGACCTATTATTTGAAGCCTCTCCTGTGCTTAATCTGTAATATCCAATACAAGGGTATGTGCTGGATTTTTCAGAACTACAGGCTTCTCAAACTGGAGCCAGTTTGCAGCAACCAGTACTGTCCAAAGATTTAACTTTAGATTAAACAAAGCTCTCTTATTCCCAGAATAGCAATAGTAAAACATCTTCATACAAATTATGCCTGTAAACAATGGAAGCATCTAAAAGGAGCGTGGGGTGGTACTTGGTAATTCCTGGTTTTCTCTAAGAAGGTGTCAGTCACTGAAGAGCTCTCAGATACCGGCTGCTAACAGTCCAAGTCTCCTGTCACTTCCTATCACTACAACCATATTGACTTCAAGTGAGATATTCTCATTTTTCATTAAGACAGTTGACAGGACAAATAGACCAGAATCACTGTCCCACTCAGCTAAGGAGAAGAGAAGCAGAGCACCTCAACATTGTATAATTATAACAGCTCTAGCAGTTGTGAAGGATATTAAAGGCGATGATGTAGCCTGTGCTGAAAACTGCTAATGCAGTGTATAATGCCTAGACATCTGCTTTCAGATGCCTGATTTATTAACAACAATCCTTCCCCTCCCCAACCTCCCCGATCTTTAAAGTTTGTAAAGATATTTCTAGAGGAGTTTCTTTATTATTCCCTTTTATAAGGGGAGAAATGATTCCACATATTACAGATCAGAATTTCTCCACCTCTGTTATATCTTTGTAGGCTGAGTAAAGACCAAGCCTGCTATGGAGATGGCGAGTCGGTGCTAACATTTTGCAACAGTTTGCACAATACAATTTGAATGTTACATGGGGTAAATCCCAAGTCTTGAGGTTTGGCTAAACTCGGAAATATCAATACAGTTGTTTCAACCAACTGAAATAGTTTCTGTTGCTCAGAGACTCCTTTCACTTCTCCTTTCTTTGTCAGCATTCCCTTCCGTCCCCTCGACTTCTAACAGTTTCCTTGCTATTTCTTTCATGCTTACATCAAGATTTCTGCTTTCCTAACACATCCCTCAAAGAAATGACCTTTGTGACAGATGTTACTCTTGAAAGCCCTCTTCTATATTTATTGCTCCTGGTCTGCAAGAGTTCGTTACTGGTGTGTACCTCTAGCCCAAGAAAGGCCTGTTGAAAGAAATTTAAACTTCTAAAGGAACACGACACTTAAGATAAGCCAGAGAAACAATTATTTTATTTTATTTTTTATTAGAAAATTCAGAGTCCAAATACCTATGCAGCTTCAGGAAACCTGGAGATGAATTCAAACTTCTTAACTGAAGTCACTTCACGAGATTTTTGGTGAACTTGCTGTGGAGCAGTATGGTATGTTACAACAATACCTTCTGCTCCTGAGTTTCATTTGAATGTTTAGCCATATCTAGTAACTCATCCCTTACAGGAGTACTGATAGCTGAAGCAGTATAAACCTGGTACCTTTTAATATCAGGGCTCTTGTGCTCACATTTTTGGAACCAGTTTACATATGGAGCTATCCAAGTGGTTGGTTTAATTAATATTTTCCTTCATATTACGTTGTTAAATATGGAATTTATTTTAAGACCTTTTGCATTTTATTAGAAAACACACAGAACTTTCTCCTTTTAATGCATTCCCCAAATCTGTGGACCACGAAAGTAATTTTTCGTTGAGAGTCTCTAGCCAGCAAAAACTAATTGATGCCATCTTGTGGTAAGTAAAGAAAATACAAAAACAGTCAATCCGTGTTCTTTGTAACATCCTGTATAATCGTGCACTAAATATTCCCTTTTTCTTCTCTTGCCTTTTCTCTGCCTTTCCATGAATGCCATTTGGTTACAGCTAGAAGTCTACCTCACCTCTGAAGAGACACTGATACAGTTCAAGAACATTATACATTAAAACAATAATTTAAGCAATCTTCAGAAAAAGAATAATCTGCAGTATCTACTACGATCAAATTAAAATAGGAAATATAGAGCAAAAAGTTAAGTTTATGAAACTAGGTTGAGCTACAGCTTGCTTCTTTGACACATGTAAACTAAAAGCAGAATTATGGAAAGGTTCTGTTTGACGCAGGCATCACTGTGGCAGCACAAAGCTTGGCAAAGAGATACATGCCAGATTTTCAGTAGAAGTACTTGTCTTTGACACTAAGTGGAATTTCTAGTGCTCTTTGACATAATTCCAAGTTCAGACACAGAGTCTCACTGTGTCATCATATTGTCAAAATTCCACCTTGTTGCTTTTCATTGTCCATCATTTTAGTGATGTTCTTGTAATGAGATAACTAGAAAAATAATAGCAAAAGAATGTGTATTTCCTTTAAGGAGTGTCTCTGAGCCTACAAGGCTCAGAAATGCCATAAAGACACTTATCCTAGGCTACACTATTTCTTTCCATAGTAAATCTATGGGAGAATATCATACTTACGGAATAATTGCAAGAAAAATTCTCACACCCAAATATCTGTATGGAATACAGAAAGCCTAGCCCTTCCAGGGGCAGGCTTGTGACAGATCCTGAAGTTGCTGAAACAGGTCTGAAAACCCAGTGTTTCTTTTGTTGCTAGCTTATGAAATTCCTACTCCAAATTTACCCCTTAGTCCAAATATCTTAATCGTGCAGATGGAAACTGAACAGTAAAAATTTAATGGCTGGAGTATCTGCTTAGTGGTACTACAGTCATCATGGAGAGGGAAAGACAGAATATGTTCGTCAGCTGTTTTTTCAAGCTGAAGATGCAGCCATACTGAATAGTTCTACCTTGCTTTTCCTGTGCTGAAAAGAAAAATCCTGCATCTGAAATGGCTGAAAATAATCATGAAACGACATTTAGTGTAGCAAGCAGTTGGGTAAAAAAAATAGGCATGATTATGAAAATGTGAGGATTATTTGTTCTCAAAGTTTCTTGGTAAAACCCTTCAATTTTTTGTTTCAAACAGCATTTTTTTTAATTTAAAATTAATCAGCATTTTACAGAATCATATAAACCCCTGAATTCCCACTGGCGTGAGATGTCACCTGATCTAAACTCTGTGTCCTAAGTCACGTTAAACCATGCCTTCAGCATGTCTAACTAAGGTTTGTTTATCTTGGTCCTAAGTACCTCCAGTGATGGAATCACTGCATCAACACCAGGAAACCTGTTCCAGTTCCTTACAGTCCTTATTGTTGACCCATTTATCCTGCTGTTTAACTCAAATCTTCCCTGCAGCAAACCTGCTATTCAGCTTGGACATGTAGAACAGTTTTTCCCTTTCCTTTTAGCAAAAACATTTACAAACTTGGGGATTTATATTCCTCTTCATTTTTCTTCTCCTGCAGCTGTTCAAGCTTCCACTGTACATCACAACTGCCTAGTCCTCTTTGAACTTCTCTGTTGTTTTCATCCTTATCGATCCACAGGTCCCCTGAAGCATGGTGCCAAAATGCCCCATCAATGCCCAATACCTTATGACTGCAGTATAGAAGGAAAAGACCGTTTCATGTTCTCAAATCTTCTGCTTCTTTCTATTGAACCTGTATTCTTTCTTTTTTTCAGCTATATGGCACCACTCAGACGGTCAGCTTTGCAAACCGCTATGAACTCACATGCTGTTCTAGGAAACTGTTGCCCAAGCGGTTGGCTCACATTCTGTGTTTGTGCAGCTGCCAATTTCAGCCTACACACAGCCTTGTAAATTTGAAGTTACAAGTTTTGTAACTGGATGTGGAATTTCATCCTTTTTTTTTTTTTTTCTATCGGTTGCATTCCCACGCAGTTCTCCTGTATACTAGAAGCTCAATTCTAGCTCTGTCACATATTATTATAATGATCATATTCTCTGCAAACAGAAGAGAACACGGAGCGTTTTCAGGAAGTTTATGAAACCTAATATGCTACCTTGTCTTTGAAAATGACCAATTTTTCCCCAGTTTTTCAAGTGCTGAAAAAGGAACCCTCTATTTAGAGGAGTCTCCAAATACAAATTTACAAAACTTCCTTCCTGACCGTTATTTCTACTCATAATTAAATCTTCTTGTTAGCAAGACCAGGCAGGGACTGTCTAGGACCTCTTTCGCTTCCCCAGATTGAGTCTTCTTTGCACTGCAAGGTTTCACTCTAATGATTCTGAGAATCTCTGAATTTGTTCCCTCTGAACTGAAAATGGGATACTGTACTGTTAAAGGAGTAGATTGTGCAGGAAGTTTCTGGTGTACTACAAGTATGTTGGCAAGAATCTTTTTTCATTATTTTCTCATACTCGCTGTGACAAGGTTCAAGGTTACAAAATTGCCGCTCATCTCACCAACCATGACTCAGTAATTGATAATAATTTTCAGCTGTATTTTGTAGGGCTGGAGTTACTTTTTTCAATAAAAACATGTGACATACGTAGCCTTAGCTACAGAGACTGTTCCTGAATTTAGCTTTTAATTCAAAACTGTGTACTAAGTTAAACTGTTTTGCAGTTTTTTTAGTAAGGTAGGTCGCATTTGTACTAGTCTGTTTTGGGGGTTTTTTTGGCTTTGTTGTCTGTCCTAGTGCCATTCATGACTGTGTGCTACAGTCAAGAATCCTGTATCATTGCATTGCAGATGGATTAGCGGTGGCAGAGTATTTTTCATGCAGTTTCCTTACCCAATGAGCCTCCTCATTCATTGTTTGTCACCATGTCAGAAACTAAGGTTGTATGATATGTTCAAATATTTCTAAAGAGGAAATACCTTACAGCAGCATGTAAATAAACAAAAAATTTCTTTCATATTACACAGAACTTCCAGTCCAGTCAGCTGGAATTGGCTCAGTATCCATAAGCCTAACAAAACATCCTTGTTTCCCAGTGTGTACGTGTATGTATGAATATAAGCATATATGTGTTTTATGCTTTAATTGTATGTATGTGCCTTAAGAAACACTATCTATAGCATATAGGCCATTGTGATCTAAAAACCAGTGAAAATGGAACTTTATTTCTTTGACACCTGTTTTAGGAAATAATGAAAATGGTACAAAATTGTATATTTGAACTTTTCTTCATTTGCTTTTCTATTTCCAAGACGCTTCTACAAAGAGCTGAAAATTTATGCACCTTGTAGTTAATTTTTGTCTAGTTCTGAAATACTGGATCAGAAGCTGAATGAGTAGAATTTCATTTCTATATATAATCATTATTGCTAAGTAGAGAATAGCAGCTGGCCTGTGGAAACATCTACTTACCCTTGCAGTATGAATCATCACATCAAGGTTTTCTGCATAGTTGCCTCTTTCAGTAATCAAAACAATGTATGTTTGATGATAGATATTTCACAAAAAGACCAGTGAAAAGCACGCCCTTCTAAAGAAATGTTTCACGTCATATTCAACTATTGCTAAAGGATTTTCACAATATACACAACAGACAATATTTCATTCTGTGCAGAACTAGTTAAAGCTTAAATCTCTTTTTATCTTGTAACACAGGATAAAAAGAGGGAAATCTGACAAGAAAAGTAATTGGAAAATGGAATTATCTACCTGAAAGGCTGTTTTATTTTGTGGCTCCCACCTGTATTTTTAAATGAAAAGAGATCTGTGTATTGTCTTATGAAATACGGATGGAACAGTTCAAGAAATAACATACCTCACTGAAGTACTGCCAAAAGAGAGCATAACCCTAAAAATGATTAGCGATTTCAGAGCTCCCTCTGTCACATAGGGATATTTTCTTCTACAATTTCTCTCTCTCTCTCTTTTTTTTTTTTTTTTTAAGGAAACGATAATGACAAGAGATTCAACACCACAAACCAGAAACAAATAAGTTCTTACAATATTCAAACACAACAACGTTACGGCTAGCAGAATTATGTTCCACATACCATTGATTCATTTACCAGGCATTCATTGCCACATACCAAGCATTAATTTATGGTTCCATATGAAAATGCATTGTAAATTTCTCTACATGTTTTTTGTTAATCATCTAGAAGTAATACTCACAGAGGAGAAGCAGAAAACAACCTCTGATAAAATTCTTCTACCCTATAAGTGTGGGATGCACCATTAAATTTTACCAAAGGAAACTGATGTGCCAGTCATGTTTTAGTGAAGCTCATGTTTAGCAGAGGTTATATAGAGGAAAAATAAGATTTAAAGTAGTGAACAACCTCTCTGAACAAAAACAATCTGAGGACACTCTGAGAACATTTTTGAGGTTTTTAGATAATAACTGAAACCTCCTCCTAAGTGTGGTATACTTAAAAATTAAGCATTAAGTTACACACTTCTAAAGACATTATATTAAACAAAACCCAAACCAAAATAAAAATGCTGGAATAATGCAGTATCTTGCTGACCTAATTCAGGAAACTGTGAGACAGAAGACATTCCTCAGCAGAAGAGAGGATCACATTTATTCTGCTACTGCAGACAATGAGAATTAATGTAGAAGAGTAAGTCTCTTCATTCGGCTGGTAGTGATAATCTGTGACAGTATTTCAATAAGAAATCATCCTAGAAATTTTACAACTGTGTTCCTTTTTGTCATTCTAACTTTGCAAACATAGTCTATACTGAATTAACACAGTAGGTAAAATTCGTCACTGATCCCTTTCATGTCTTTGTCCACACAGTACCTTGTGTGAAAAAAACCAGGCAGCTGGAAGGTAGGAGGGTGAATGAATGACACAAACTTTCTTGCTAGTTTGTGAAGAATGTGATTATTATCAAATGCTACAGTTGTGTTTTTGTAAGTATTATAATTCATATATACCATAGTCTATAGCATAAAAGAGACAATAAAGACACATGAAATTGGCATGGATTATGCACTATAATTGATCATTTCAGTACAAAAAGAAAGCCAGTTAAACGACAATTTTTTTTACATTACCATGCTACGTCATGTTTTCATTTTTCCATTTTGAAGTATACAGAGACTCCACATTAATAGTATCGAAAGGAAAAATAAACAATTCTGAAGAGAAACAATTTCCCATTAGAGTCAGTAATGAAATGACTAGCTAAGTAATGAAAAAACTAGCTAGGTTTTTCTATCTAAACTCTTTTAACAGATATATGAAGCTGTGATTAAATAATGTTTTGTTGTAATAAATACTAATGTTTGCTAAGATATCTTAAAATAAATTTTGGACTAAGAAGTGAATTTCCACTAGGGATTTTTCTTTTTTCTTCAGTAATATCTGGGGGAAAAAAAAAAGTGCATGTGTATTTTATGTACATAGAAGTCTAGGTTCAAAAGTTAATTTCATCCCAGCTAAAGCAAAGAGGAGGAAATAACTCCTGGAATTTGTTCCAGAAATATAATATGACCCATTCCTTTTAATTCCCCTCCCCCCCAAGGAGCCCTGAAGATATTTTGCTTCTTGACAGATTTATCTCTATTCCTTAAAGAGCATCAAGTAATTACTCCATCTTATTTTGTCTGTGAAAAATACACAACTTTATAAATTATCTCAGACAGAAATGTACCATTTTGGCCAAAAGATTCTCTCTCTTGTTAAAAAAACAAGGCCTTTTTTTCTTCTTCACACTGCTGGTTTTGCTACAGAGACACTGTAATCAAACTAAATTTCGTGTCTGGATAATAAGAAAGTATCTTCACAGATATAGTTTTACAGTGGCTGTAAAAATCTCTGCAAAGATCTGATGAAACTTTCCATAAGACATGACTAACAGCTAGTTGTCTTTCTCAACGTGCGGGGAGTTACCTTGGTCACTTGTATGAGCTACGGCTTTGCAAGTACTTTGCAGTGAGTTTCTGCCTAAAGTAGTAGGATTCAAAACAGCCAGGTGCTATCTGGATCAATATACTCACCATAAATTTAATCCAAGACCCAACTGGGGTCATGCAGTCTATGGAAAACTTCAATATTTTTTCTTCATGTGGTGGGTTAAACTCATCCAGAAACCAAGCACCTTCACAGCTACTCACTCACTCCTTCTCTTGACCAGTGGGACAGGGGCTGGAATAGGAAGAACGAAAGCAAGAAAACTCATGGATCAAGATAAAGGCAATTTAATAGGTGAAGGAAAGGGAAAGGAAAAACAAAAAAAAAAAAAGTGAAAAAAAGGCAATGACTCGCCAACTCCCACAAACCGACCGATGCTCAGCTGCTCACTGAGTGATAGACACCTTGGAAGCCAAAACCACCCCCCTCCTTCTACCTCCAGCTTTCATTGCTGAGCCTGACATAGCAGGGTATGGAAGGCCCCTTTGGCCAGCTGGTGCCAGCTCTCCTGGCTGTGTCCCCTCCCAACCTCTTGCCCACGCTGAGCCCGCTCACTGCGGGGGGGAAGGGGTGGGTGGGTAGTGCAGAGTGGGAAAAAGAGAAATCCTTGGCACTGTGCAAGCACTGTTCAGAAACAGCCAAAACATTGGTGCGTTACCAACTCCGTTTTAACCGCAAAAGCAAAACACTTGTTGTGAATAATTGTATAAAAGAAAGAGAAGCAAATACGTCATAACAACATAGTTCAAAATGTTGCATGCATCATATGGGTCTGTAATTTATACTCTAGATAATGATGATACTGACAGCTGCAAAAATATTTTTTTTCTTTTTTAACTAAAGAGAAAGGCATCTTTTTCACCATGTATTCCTGTCCCTAGCAGCTACCTGAAAATAATTTTTGTATGCAGCAAGACCCATACACAAGCGTGAAAAATAACTTGTAGGTATTCTTCCTCAGTAAAGAGGGTGTTGTTTCTACTGATGATTCAACTAGCTTGCCACTACTTGTCTGGACTGAGGTCTCCAAGTAATAGCCTTTGCTAGACAATGCTGAGGAGAAATAGCTGATATATAAAGACGTAGAGCTGAACAACATTACCACCCGAGACTATCAAAATGTCTGTCCAAGTGTCCTTATTATGCCTGTAGCAAATTAATGTGTGCATTTAATGAGAATGACAAGATGGAGCCTCGTAAAATCCTGCATGGCGTAACTGCCTACTAATAGTGCTCTCAGAAAAGGAGCTTGTTCTCTCAGGTTCATCTAAGGGACTAAAAATCTCATGATCAATACTAAATAGCCAACAGACAGATATACTTGAGTGTGATATGAGACTTTAACTCCTTACACAGGTCAAGGCACCCAGACAGGAAACCTGTGAACTAGAGTAAACATGAGGTTAGAGATCTCTAGTCTGACTTCATCACATTTTCCTCACATGAATGAAGTGGAAGAATTCAAGCAGATAGTCAGGTGGGAAAGGTGTCCAGAAAAAGAGGTAGTTTCTCTGCTGGTGATACGGCTGATGCTGTATACTGGGCTTTTACAAGGCAGAACGCCAGTTCCCTAACTTTGTGGAAGGTCAAACTGCAACGTACGCAGACTTTGCCAATGTTAGAATATTTGCACAGTCCAAACACACAGCTTAGAATTTATTCCAAGTATTAATGGCCATCTCCTTGTAATACAATCAGGTTCTGAAGGAATGAGTGATTCCTAGCGCTCTCAGTTATTGAGTTACTGTCTCCAAGCATTGATTTCTTACAACAGAGCATCCTCAGCAGCCTGTTCAGTAGCATGCCTATCATTTTGTACTTGATGAGTCACTGCTCTTTCTAATAGTATCTTAAAGTTTGAAAAATTGTTATGTAAATGTAAAACTAAAAATGTTTATTTCTTCGTCAGTCATCAAGGTTCTGTTAGCTTCCTTTACAACAACATTGCGAGGTATATATTCAGAAATGTTCAACTCAGTATTCTTTTAAAAACAACCCTGGGTTTGGTTCAGACTATCAGATAGCAAATGGTAAATCAGTAGTATCTGTGGGACACTTCTCTCTTTCTGCTTCTATTTGCAGGAGTTAAGTCACATAAAAAGAAGAGCAGAATTAATCTGAGTGTATATGTAAATATATTGAATTCTGTATTTCTCACTTCAGTTCTAAAAATTATGAAAGCTGTGGTTACAATAGACATTCCTTTATTCATCCAGTAATTAGTAATCTTAATAATTCAATTTTCACTGTTTTCTAAGACAGAAATTCAGAAATATTCAGGAATAATCTCTTAAGTATAAATGGGTATTTACAATGTGTTTTCCTTGGTACATTTTTATATTGACTTACCAATATTTACACTATGATATTTGCTGACTTCTGAGATGGGATGGGTTACAAATGGAATCCTCTGTATCTCTTTAACCAGACTATTCCAGCATTTTGATTTCAGCATGTTACCAAATTCTATATACACTTAGTCATGTGAAGACTGAGAAAAATGCACAGGGATTGTCTTATAATCTTCACATACAAATTACAAAATTTATTCATGTCCTACTTTTCTTAAGTTAGAAGCAATATATCAAATTTATTTACTTAAAGAATATAAATTATCTACATTAAAAAAAGGGTGTTCTTTCTGTTTTGCAGCAGCTCGGTTCCCACAGGAACAGCTAAGGCTGAGAATGTGACTTCATCATTAATGAGGTCATTTGTTCAAATCAACTTGNAGAGGAGAGGAGAGGAGAGGAGAGGAGAGGAAGCCTGCAGTTTGCTGTGGAAGAGTAGAAGAATCAAGTAGAGCTATTCAGACAAAGTGACAGTCTAACTGACAGTCCAGAAAATGATCTTGTCAGCAACATTTCCTAAGGACTACAGTTCATGGAGCCATGAATGTGAGAAAGGATAGGAGATGAATTAACAACCCTTTCCTTGTAGTTTTTGATGAAAGTGAGAATGACTGTGTCACTTGGAATGGGAGCAGAGAGGATTATAGAGAATAGACAGGGAATTTGCTTTTGTCCACGCTACGTGGACATACAGGAGGGGGTTTAGAGAGACAAAATGAAATGCAGAAATATAGTTTCTTAGTTGTGAAATCCTGTTTTAAGAGCAACCAATCCAGCAATATATCTTTTACAGTTTCCTTTTATCTGACAAGTAACTTGTCCTACAGAAAATTAAATGGCTTTGGTTCTAATCCTACTAGCAACAAGGAGCAGTTTATAATGTCAAAAAGCCTTCCTCAATGAATCATTACTTAATTTATTTACCTTATTTTGCTAAAAGATCTGTAAAAAAAAAAGTAACAGCTGGGTGGAAGACTTCAGATTGTGAAATTTGGGAAACTTTTATAACATCTAGTATTTAGTTTCTCCATTTTCATCTTTTTCCTCAGTTGCTACTGAAATCACTGAAGATAGAAATTCTCTTTGTGAATGGAAATTCCATTATACTCACAAAATGAGTTTCCATCCATGCAAATGCCAGTATAAAAAAGTAAGGTTTCCCTTGCTACTAGGCCATCTGAAACCAGCCATTGGGTCTCACATTTTAATGTTCTAGTTCCTGTGCAATTACTAATTCCTGAAAACAGAAAATAAGAGAGGTCCACATACAAACCTGGATTTAATTCCAGTTCAGTTCAGTGGAGGAGCTCGTGCTTCCACAAAATGCTAAAGGTAGAAGACAGGCACAGCAAAGATAGAGCAGACACAGCACTTGAATTTTTACTTTTCCATAAAAACGGTCTTCAAAAAGCCTTAGGTGATCATAAGTGACTTTAATTGAAAACAGCTATGCATTATTACTCTTCATACCAGCTGCCAGCCCTGACTGCTCCTGCCTGGCCTCCCTGGGGCTCCTGTCACCTGCTTAGGGGCCAGGATGCCATCTCAGCCCCCTGTGGCCACCAGCCCCTGCCCCAGTGATGCCACAACAGGGACCTTCTCCAGCTCCCCACAGCCCTGCCCTGTCCACCCACGGCCCCTGCCAAGCTGGGCCCCAACAAAGCTGTCTTCATGCCCAGGGAGATGCCCGAAACCCAGGGCTGAGGCTGCCCATGGTGGCCTCTGCTCCTCACTGGGGTGGTGAGACTGGTCCTAGTTACCAGGCCTTGCCTGGTATTATCCTCTACTCCTGTCCCACAGGAACCTCCAGTCCTTGCTGGGCCCTGGCATGGAGGAAGAACTGTAGGAGAAGGAAGGAGGAAGAGGCTGCAGGTGAGCCCAGATACTGTGGATGAGCAACCTGTTGCTGCCAGCAGAGCCTTGCCAGATCTTTTCTTCCCACGGCCATTGCACCCACCCCAAGCTGCCCCATTCTCTCCCTCGAAGGGTTTCCCTCAAGAAATCAATTTTAAAATCCAAGCAGCAGCAGAAAAGGAAAAAAAGAAAAGCAGCAGAAAGCAGTGGTAGAAGCGAAAACACTTCTGTTAAGCTGCCGTGCCTTGTTTTAGTAAACAAATTTGGGGTCATGCCCAACGTTCTCACCGCCCTATTGTTTACTTTTAATTATGGCATTATTACATGTTGCACAGTTGTTCTTTGTGGTTTTTGAAAAAACACCGTTATTAGAAATTGCGGCTAATTAATTGCTTTCTGTGTCCCCTTGCAAAATGTACAATAGCACTAAAATAGCACTTGTCAATTGAAACAATGACAATAATAAATGTGAAAAGTCAAATGAAACAAGACATCAAATGCAACAATTGCAATAATATATGTAAAATATTTGTTATGTCTGTACAGTTTACATCAAACGCCTAAACAAAACCTTCTAGAAGTTTCTTTTGCATTCAGTAGCAGAAAGGCATGTATTGCCTAGGGACTGAGGAGAAAGTTACTCCTGGTCTCACTACAAAACCTGTCCTGGGAACTTTCAAATTGGACAGGAAGCTTTCCCAAAGATGGTATTTCTGTTAGCTAGATTCTGTTAAGTAAACGCAATGCCTAAAGCACACTGGGAAGCCAGCTTTATCTACTGTGCTTTAGGGTCCAAGGAGAAATCATTTCAGAAACTTAGTCAAACTCAGGCTTCCACGTGTGTTTCTTTAGAACCTTATCTTGGTAACAATGAATTCTTGGTATTCTGCCCGTGAATAGTTTTTTTTGAACTCAAGAGTTTTAGTAACTTAAACTCACCAATAAATGACTGGCATCCAGTCCAGCAACACAATTTAATTTCTAAAATAATATATTCAGTATGTAAATTATACACCTACGCTAAGTTTCCTCTGTCTTGAATTTGAGTCAGCTTGTAGTCTGTCTTGACAATGCTATCGGCCAGAGTGTCAGAGGATACAAAAGAAGATAGTTCCATTGAGATACTCTATTTACCCTAGTTTTACCATGGCTTACTGCCTTTAAATCTTCAGGTAATTGTTTCAACTGGACACCAGCATAGTAACTTATGTCTAAAACTGTGTTCCAAGCAGTGGTATTGATCTCTTCTATTTACATTCTCCACTTCTGGCTGCTTCCCAAGTAGCTCTTGTGAAACTTCACTGGCTAAGTTGGAACAAAACTACTCAGCCTTACCTCCAGTTTCAAGCCAACTGAAACCCAGAGAGATTTCTGGGAACAGGCATGGAGTGTTGAAACAGGAGAAAATTATTTCCTTGTGGCTAAAAAATTTGGCTGAGCCAATTCTGGTGTAGAGGAAGAAATTAAATTAAATGCAGCAGTATTCATAATTCAGGAAATTCAAAGACACTGACGTGAACAGCATCTAAAAAACCCTGTTGAAGATTTCGTAGAGAGTGTAATGACTGGTTTTAGTATTGGCGTAAAAAAGTGATTTTTCCTCAAGTAACAACAGCATGTGTATTTTCTACAATGTTTTACTGACTTTATTCCTTGTACACACTTAAAAAGAGAATCCAGATGCAGAATGCAAAGGCAAGGATTAGGAAAATGAAGACCCACCCATGGTAGGTGAAGATCAACTGTGAGACCACCTGAGGAACCTGAAGGTGCACAAGTCCATGGGACCTTATGAGATACATCCACGGGTCCTGAGGGAATTAGCAGATGAAGTTGCTAAGCCACTAGCCATCATATTTGAGAAGTTGTGGTGGTCTGGCGAGGTTCCTGCTGACTGGAAAAGAGGAAACATAACCCCTATTTTCAAAAAAGGAAATAAGGAAGACCCAGGGAACTATAGGCCAGTCAGTCTCACCTCTGTGCCTGGCAAGATCATGGAGCAGATCCTCCTGGAAACTCTGCTAAGGCACATAGAATATAAGGAGGTGATTGGTGACAGCCAGCATGGCTGCACCAAAGGCAAGTCACGCCTGACAAATTTGGTGGCCTTCTACAAAGGGGTTACAGTGGCAGTGGACAAGGGAAGAGCAACTGAGGTCATCTACCTGGACTTGTGCAAAGCATTTGACACTGTCCCACATGATATCCTGGTCTCTAAATTGAGGAGACATGGATTTGACAAATGGACCACTCGGTGGATAAAGAACTGGCTGGACAGTCGCACTCAAAGAGTTGCGGTCAATGGGTCAATGTCCAAGTGGAGACCAGTGATGAACAGCATTCCTCAGGGGTTGGTGCTGGGACCTGTACTGTTCAACATCTTTGTCAGTGATGGACAGTGGGGTCGAGTGCACCCTCAGCAAGTTTGCCGATGATACCAAGTTGTTTGGTGAAGTAAACACACTGGAGGGGAGGGATGCCATCCAGAGGGACCTGGACAGGCTGGAGAGGTGGGCCCAAGCCAACCTCATGCAGTTCAACGAGGCTAAGTGCAAGGTCCTACATCTGGGTCGGGGCAATCCCAAGCACAAATACAGGCTCGGCAAGGAATGGCTGGAGAGCAGCCCTGAGGAGAAGGACCTGGGCGTGCTGATCGATGAGAAGGTCAACATGAGACAGCAATGTGTGATCACAGCCCAGAAGGCCAACCGCACCCTGGGCTGCATCAAGAGAAGCGTGGCCAGCAGGTCAAGGGACGTGATTCTGCCCCTCCACTCCACTCTCGTGAGACCCCACCTGGAGTACTGCATCCAGCTCGGGAGTCCCCAACATAAGAAGGACGTGGACCTGCTAGAGCGTGTCCAGAGTAGAGCCACGAGGATGGTCCAAGGGCTGGAGCACCTCTCCTACGAGGAGAGGCTGAAAGAGTTGGGGCTGTTCAGCCTGGAGAAGAGGAGGCTCCAGGAAGATCTTATTGTGGCCTTCCAGTACCTAAAGGGGGCTACAGGAGAGCAGGGGAAGTACTTTTTACTAGGGCATGTAGTGATAGGACAAGGGGGAATGCCTTTAAACTGGAAGAGGGCAGGTTTAGACTAAACATTAGGAAGAAATTTTTTCCCTTGAGGGTGGTGAAGCACTGGAACAGGTTGCCTAGAGAGGTTGTTGAGGCCCCATCCCTAGAGGTGTTTAAGGCCAGGCTGGATGTGGCCTTGGGCAACCTGGTCTAGTGGGAGGTGTCCCTGCCTATGGCAGGTGGGTTGGAACTCGATGATCTGCAAGGTCCCTTCCAACCTAAACCATTCTATGATTCTATCAATGTTTCTGTTAGTGTTAGCAAGCATTAACAAGATCCAGCTCAAAACTTTCCTGCAACACAAATCTGGAGAGTACAGAGCCCAGGAAACTGGTAGGGCAGAGATGGAACGCCTTGAAGAGCCAGGCCACTAGGAAGGTGGGGGACATGATGGCATGTCTGCTGATGACAGGAGGATTTGGCGCTCCTGCAGTAGTTGCCATTCCTGACGTCTTAGCTGCTCTTTTGGCAGAAAGAACTGCAGCCAGCCTGTCTTTTGAGGGCTCTGCATTGATGAAGTAGGCATGGGCAGTTTGCTGATTAAGTCTTCTTTTCCTGTGTCATTGTTCATAGAGTTGTGTCAGTTAGTATAGCAAGCTTTGCATGTTTATTTTATTTTCAGAGCCAGAGAGAAAGATTCTGCCAAAATCTGGAAGAACAAATGGGAGGTAGGAGAGGCTAGAGAGAAATGGGAGAGGTATAACAAACTTCCCCAACAGCCTGCCTCCCCAGCTATCCCTGGCTGATTTATCCCTGCTCTAAGTTTCTCCTAGAGGGGCATGCAATGACAGCTAAGGATTTGGTCTCTGCTTTCCCATACCTGCCAGTACAAACACAGCTTTTGAAATATTTAGGCAGTGCTCATAGAGTCAGTGCAATAGATGATTTCTGGTAATGGTCCACTCCTGGGCAAACAAATTGGCTAGTTTAGTACATATAAAAGACTATAAAATAAACTACAGCAGGGGTGACTCACAGTCTTATTGCTTCTCCTCTGTGTTTCCAGTAGCTGGAAGAAAAACATTCTTTCTTGCCAATGAATTCCTTTGTGTTTCTTGCTAATGAGTTCCTCTGTGTTTTCCCAAAATGCAGCTGAAGACAAGGTACCTGCTAGTTTCTGTTGAACAATAAGAATATAGGAATCTTACAGGTATCCCGTTACGCAAGAGGTTCCAGTCACATCATTGGTTTCATAGTGCAACATAATTCCAGAAATATTATCTTTACAAGTGGCATTCTTACAGTCAGTTGAAACATGCCCGCCACCCACCCCCCCAAACTTTTCGCATTAAAGTAAGATACCATTAGGACAGCAAAATATATGGCAGATTTTATTGTAGGCAGCATATGTATGGTATGAAAGTATGTAAGTATGAAACACAGTAATAAAGAAATTACAGACTCTCACAGTGTCCAGCAGACCCTGATGTTCCAGAGAGGAGCTGCAATACTTGCTGAAGCTGGAGCCACAAACATTGTTGGAACTTCTAGCCATTGTGAAGATCACATTAAATTTTTGGTATTTTGGCAGTTCACCCAATTTCTCAATAATTTTTACTTATTCTGAAAACATAAATGTCAAAGCTGAGAAAGAATAAATTTCATTCCCTTATGTCTAAACAAAATTCATTCATTATGTGGATAAGAATACAATACACTCTCTTCACCAAAATGATCACAGATATGTGAATTTGCTCACATGTATTGCTTGTTACATTACATTTCTTTATCGAGGACTAAAGGTATCTTTTAATACTATTAACAGCAACTTTTTGAGTATTTTTAACCTAAGTTCCAATACCAGACTGACCAATAACCAAATGACCAAACTCTTTGTCCTCCCTCCAGTGACTTGATGCAGCAACAGGCTCTTTGGCCTGTGCCTTTGAACCGAACCTTCTGAACGCCTCTGTAACTGTCAGGTGTTAGACAACCGACCCTTCCTTGCCACCCCTTCTTGTTGTCACAAGTTTCATGAAGCTGCAGCGAAGCTGTCTTCTCTAAAGACGTGCACTGAAATGGCCAGTTTCTCCTGTTGATGACATCATGCAGATTTCTGGGGCACAGGCAAGCTCTTAACACACCGCTTCAAGTTTAACCGGGCGACTGATTTGCAGCTGGCTGAAACGCAGGTACTGATCTAAGCCCTCCTGACTCATGGCACAGACTAGACCTGTGATTTATATTGAAATCACAGGGTAATGACCACTGCTATGATTGAACGCATTGTTCACCTTTAGCCATAAGCTGTTCTTAGGTCTTTAAAAGCTAGAAATTAAATTCAAATAATAGATAACTGAAAGCTATCTTATGTATTGAACTCCTTTCTCCTTTTTGTAAGAATTTTTTGTAAAACAAACTTGCACTTTCAATTTTTCTATCGAAAACAAATACTGTTAACTAAACCAGATGGGAAAAAGAGAAACAGATTCTCAAGTATTTGTTTTATGAAACAAGTAAACATTTTCCTACATACATTATTAAGAAAAAATTTTGGGTCTAAATCAACTAAACTCACTAATCAAGCACTAGCTTGCAAGCAGATGAAGAGCAAAGCAGTAGCAGCAAGTTAGGTATTTCCAGAGTGCACCAGTGTCTGTGAATACAAAGCTAAAAAAAACCAGTAGTGAAAGAAACCAATTCTTTCAAAATCAGGATTCATCCAATCACACAGCATGAGGAAAGAAAAATAAACTCCTGAAAAAGGTTGTTTTGTTTTGTGGGGTTGTTTTTCCTTTTTTCTCACTTAGCAGTGCAATTTAAAGCCCTCTCCTTGAACCTCCAAGCATGGGGAAGGCCAAGTGAAATTGCAATTAACTTTGTACCCATAAGACCTCATGAAGGCACTGTTGTCTCTCAGAATCAGCGTGTTTCTTTAGTTCTTTTGCTTTATGTGAGTCCCATTTTTATACCAGCTTTCCTATCTCAAATAGCCAGACATAAAACAGTTGTATTACCTGAAACAGGAACTTAGAAATTTCTCCAGCTATTACCTATTTTAGAAAGATAGAAAATTAGCAGCTTGAGACATGCTACTAAATTATATTTCCTAAAATGTTATACTCTTAATATTAACATGAATCTAATTCTAATTTTATTTTTTGAACAAAAACGAAATTATGGAAAAATAGCAAATGGCTTTCTCGCAGTTCCAAATGATTTTTAAGTATCAGAATTGTGTAATGATAGCCATGTATTTAATTAATTAAAGGTAAAAGCTTATTGCTTCAACATCTAAATTTAATACCATAAAACACAGAATCCAAAGTTACTGTTACAGAAATTTTTAGAAAAGTTCATATTCAGATATGTAGATTTGAAATAAAGCTGTTTTTATAATTTTTCTTTTCTCAATGGCTAAATTAAAGTGAATTAAAGTGAGTTTGAAATATTACACAGGAAAATGTTATGTGAATTTATGAACTGAATTCTAAAAGATTTCATATGTAACAGGGGCAGTGGTGCTGCCCCTGAAAAATAAATGGCATAAAAACTTTCAGAAAAATATCCAACATCTTTTGTTGTTTCATCCCATAAAAACATTTAGATGATGAAACAGTTTTCAGGTTAAAAAAGTTGTATTAACTTTTAATATTTGTATATTATTTTGTATTTTTAAATATTTTATTAATTCTTTATGTATTTTACCTTGCTTAAACTAACAAATCCTGAAATTTACCAGATTTTTAGGAGTATCTTACTTTCCTGTTTCCACGCAATTAATTTATTTCTCACTCATATCATCTGCTACTAGAGGCACACAGGTATTTTATTAATATCAATGGATATTGTCCCTTTACATCCTCTGAAAAGTATTTCCAAAGCACTTTCACTTACAGTTATGGAAGAATATTGCAGTCATTTAGAGTTCATACATTCTCAATGGTGAATACACATAGTAGTATTCCAACTCACACAGGTATCCCATTGATGCCAAGGTAATCATTAGAGTAGACAGAGCATATGAAATGGGTATAGTCAAAGGAAAACAAATCCTTGCACAATGACGTAAATCTCAGGATAACTTTCAGCTTCAGTAGTATCAGGTTTTCATCCTGGTAATATTCTTATATCAGGCTTTTAAACTAACTCCAGTCAGTGGGATATCTACTTCTGGCGTACTTGAACTGAGAATTGGCATTTGTAATTCTACCTCAAAAACCTTTCTGAAAACTTCCTTTTCCCTTCTTCTGGACAGTTTAAACTTCTCTTTTGGGATTTACCCATTTAAATGCGTATTTCAAATGCACAATTATATCAGTTATACTCTGGTTTTCATATGCTTTTAAATGCTCTTCCCAGAAACCTGTGCACTGAGCTATATATGCATAGTTTCCCAGGGGAACACATCTCTCAGTCGGATGTGTTTTCTTGTGAAGAGTTAGAGAATTGTTTAGTGAAAAATGTTTGGTGTCACACCAGTTCCGAATGTCAGCCGGGGCATGTGTTAGAATAATTTGTTGTAATTGTGACAGCTAACATCAGTAGCAAAAATAATGGAATCATATCAAGGACAAGTTAAGATGGTACCAGATTTGTCAGAAAATTCCTTATGTGTTTTCTCTATAAAGTAGTTTGAGCTGCTCTATTTAAACAAGCTCAGTTTGTTTTCTTTTCCTTACACCCAGGCTGTGGCATCTATCTCTTGGATTACTTGCCAGTCTTCATTTATTTAGAATGCTTTACATTCTGTTTAATTCCTCCTCAAAGTTTCCCTCAGATGACTAGTGCTCTTCCAAAGAGAATATACTGAAAGTGGAATCGGTTTGTCACTTTCTCCTTGGCAGTAATTTAGTATTCTGAAGTATTTTTGAAGTCAGAATGAATTTTAACAACTACTTAGACCTTCTGCATCTGCATGCGTGTAAGCTGCATATTTGGAACAACTAAAAGACCACCTAAGGTTCAATTAAGATTGCAGATAACTTCTAGTTGGAGGTAAAATAGTAGGACATTGAAACAGACACAGTTAAAGAATTATGTCCCCCCAGCTGTTTGTAACTTCCATCTATGCAATGCTGTGAAATAAAAGAAGGAAAATACCTAATAGTAACTAAAGAAATAAGAGGTGGGAGAGATGCACACCGGCTGCTATTTAATATGCCATTGTCCAAGAAAATTTGAACAAGTGCTTGTAAAATGAGTTATTTCCTAACCAGATCAGCCAGGGTCTCCAATGCACCAACCTCTTTCCTCCCACCCATCTCTCCTCCAGGTTTCCCTGCTTGTGCTCGCGCCAGCTCTGACATGGTGCAGACGTGCCGCCCTGGACGAGGCTGCTGGAAGCAGAGCTGCCCAAGCAGGAGCTGGGAGAAGCCTGCTGGGGGCCTGTCCCTGCTTCCCCTGGGAGCCACATGAAGCTCGGGTCCCCCTGCCTGCTTTGCTGCTGCCCACAGCGCCCAGTTCCCCAGCCCTTGCACAAGCAGCAGGTGCTGCTGATCCCTGACTCCACCAGTCACGAAGGTTCTGCCATCACCACGTGCACGGGTCTAACAGCGATGTATCTACACCGCCTCCAAGCCTTGGCCGCTGCCCACTTTCTGCCCTCTCTAACAGCTTCCAGTATCTTCCCAACTCTTTTTTAACTTATGACAGGCCCTCAGCCAGGTTGCAAAAGTCCGTCCTGGGTTTCTGATGCCAAGCAGAAAGCATTGGGGACGTAGCCACTGGCCCTTGCTGCTCCTTGGGCTTAGGTTAAGAGTTATGCTACCTGGTCTCCCAAACAACTGTTAGCCCTTAACAGTCCTGTCTAGTGCCATTCAAGACTTTTCTGCTAGTCTGGACATGATTTTTGCTCCCTCGGGCCTCCCTCGGTTTCCCGACCTCAATGTGTCAGCGCTGGTGTCCCCATCTGGAGAACTGAGACTTTTTACGGGGAAACCTGAGTACGCCAGAAACAGACCACTAGCTCATTCCTCAGCTGATCCTCACCTGTTGAGAGGTGCTCATTGGTAGCAGATAGGTCCATAGGCTATCTTGTTCTGCTGGGCCTCCCTTTACAACATCTTTTTTTAAGCTGGATAGGTGAAAAGAGCATAGCAGGTCTCAGCTGAGAGCTCATAGCATGGCTCTCTCCCCCACAATCCAAACTGAAGCCATCAACCTTGAGGCCCACAGGGTCTGTGGAAGAGTGAATATAACACCAAAGAAAGGCGTGGACACTAGAAGCTTGTACATGTCCTTTTAATGGTATAAAACTGGTACTAAAAATGTTAAACCCATGGTAATTGGACTAACAACAATTCCTTGATGAAACTGCTAAGACAGCGTGTTTATTTTGCCCAGAACAAGACTGAGTTTACCAAACTCTTGGGAATACCACCAGGTTACTTTAACTTGGATCCTGTAAACTGGTGGCAGCATGAAGTGCCCCGAGATCTGTCAAAATCTTCCCATGCATTGCTGTTGGAGATATATCTCCTGCCCCTTCTAATGGGTATGCTATACCCTCTCATGTTGTATTTATTGATCTACTAATGGCTGTAAATCCTCTGATCCTTTTTCACTCTATTGTTCTTCTGTCACTGTGGTTTGGCTGTTAAATAGGATTAGTATAAAGAGTGGTTTGGTGGGGTTTTTCTTCCATCTTTTGCTGAATGCAACCTTTTCTTTCTGCAAGGCTTCTTTAACATCACCTACTTTAGTTAGCGTATGACCTAAAAAATATTAATGTGATTTAATTGATGGAAGGCCATGACTTCGGCTTCTGTTTTCTCAGAGCCTCAACTTCCCTACCAGGTCATCTTGAGTAAAATAGGTAACAATGACTGGGATATTTTAGTTACGTGCCCCAAAACAGAAATCGTGTTCCATTACATTTCTCATTACAAAAGTCCAAACAAAAATCTAGCAAAAAAACTGAACTGTATACGAAGATACTTTTAAAAACTGGTAGATACAACCCCTCAATCAGAAATTAGAAAATGGAAATGTATTAATAAGTTTTCTCCTGAACAAATCCTATTTTATGAGTCTATGTATAAACTAAGGTGTAATTTAAACTGTCGTGCTATGGACTTCTAAAATGACAATTTTCTCTGTAACTTCTCCTTAAAAACAAACTATTTAATGAAGATCAACTTTTTTTTCTAGTTAAATGAATCACTTAATCACTAGAGAATCTTAGACAAAAAAAATCCTATGGCTTAACTTCATAACTTGGCTACCACATTTGGTAAGAGCTAACGTACAAAGGTTTTGGGTTTTTTTCCCTTACATCTATTTTTATATATCTTGTGAATTAAATCTACTTGATCAACCTGATATTCAAAGGACTGCTGAGCAGGAAAATTGCTTAATTTGCAGCTGAAAATATTTTAACCTCCAGCGCAATGAACTTTGAGTTTTCAACTTCTTTTTCTATTTTTTCAACTAGAGCTTTTAAGTTTTAGATTTGCTTTTTAAGTTTTATATCAGTATTTTGACTTTTTTCTAGGTTAAGAGAAATATAATAGGCAGTCATCAACTGGAAAGCTTCATTTTTAGAATTTTGTCTGTGCAAGGCAATTTTTTAAAGCTTAATTTGTTAACAGATTATTTTTTTGATAGAGATAGTCCAGGGACTTCATCAACTTAACAATTTCTATGCACAAATTCTCTATTTTGTAATACATATTAATACTTTCCAGCTTTTATATTTCACACATACAATTATCATGACTAAGCACATCATTTAAAAAAGAATCTGTACAAGAATCACTCACAGAAACATCATTTTTGGCCAGGAGGATAATAGTGAATGAAATCAGACTTAAGTCTCCTAAACAAACAGAAGTTTCATATATTTAGAGAGAAGGGGAAATCCCTGAAAACCTTTGGGCAAGTTTATGTGGTTTCAATAAAAACATGGAGCAGAATTGTGTAATTTCAGCTTCATTGCACTAAATGGTAAAAAATTTACTGTAAAAGGCCAGAACAGTTTGAAATATTTGTCATTAAGACACTTCTGGAAATCAAAGCAACAAATGCAGGATTTGTGTAACAATCTGAATATATACCTGACATCCAGACAGAAATATCTAGCTGATAAGAAGTCTTGCTTATGTATTCTGTGGCTGTAATTTGCAAAAATGCTACAAACCCCATATAATCTTGATCCTTTGAATTGCAAAGAATGTCATATCAATTGATCCATCCCTTCAAACACAACAGATCTTCCAAAACTGAAAACATACTTTTCTTGGAAAAATCTGAGATTACTGAGAAAATTCAGATATATTTTCTATTAGTTTTTAAGACAGGAAACAAAAGTATTGTAATAAAACTGCCCAAATCCAACAATCACATGACTTGGTCACCTAATTTTGAACCTTCAACTATACAGACCGTACAGTCCAATATTGATTGGACTTCTTTTGCAGTGGCATCTCTAACATATTAGCAAGTTTTTTTTCTGTATACATTTCTTTCAGGGATTTTTTTAAAAGCCCAAATGGAGAAACTCTTTCTAGATGCACATTCATAGTGGTGTCCTCCAATAGTAGAGAGGCAAAGTCAATAGTAACTAGAACTGTGACACAGGAGAATTTATACCATCCAACCCCCCAAAAGGCACCTTCTTCACGCTGTTGAGATCTTTTTTTGTGACAGATCACAGAAGCAAGAGTGGTCGAGGTTGGCAGGGGCTCTGGTAGTCACCTGGTCTAACCGCCTGCTAAAGTACCACCTACAGACAGGTGCCGAAGACCACATCCAGTTGGCTTTTGAGTATGTCCAAGGATGGAGACTCCACAACCTCTTTGAGCAACCTGCCCCAGTGCTTGGTCACCCCACAATGAAAAAGTGTTTCCTGATGTCCTGATGGCATCTCCTGTGTTTCAGTTTGTGTCTATTGCCTCTAGTAATGGACACAAACAGCACACAGTAGATATAGTAAAAAAAGACGAGTGCTAGTAGTGGGTGACTACTCTCTGTTAAAGGCCACTGAGGCACCCATCTGCTGTCCTGACAGGGAGCCACACGAAGTATGCTGCCTTCCAGGAGCTAAGGTTCAAGATGTTGCTAAGAGGGTACCACAACTTGTCAGTAGTACAGACTACTATCTGCTGTTCTCTTTCCTGGGGGTGTGAATGACACTGCAAGCCAGAACCTGGGCAGAATCAAGGAGGACTATAAAGCCCTGTGGGCACTAGCGAAAAAAATTGGTGCCCAAGTTATCTTTTCCTCCATTTTACCAGTTAGAGAAAGGGAGCAGCAAGAAATGGACAGATAATGCGTAACAACTCCCAGCTACGTGGCTGGTGCCAACACGAGGGTTTTGGCTTTTATGACATTGTTTGATGAATATCCCTGTTACAGAGGGATGAAATCCACCTGTCTAGAAGAGGCAAGGCAGCAAGATCATCAGCTTGGTGAGGTGGGCTTTAAACTGAAGGACTTGGGCAATGGGGACCATGATGGCAATGCTCACCCCACCACATCTGACTGGGGAAAAAGCCAGGCCAATCAGAGCAGCAACAAATGTTCCTTAGCTGACTCCCAAGATGAGATCCAGAAGGCCAACCACCTCAAAGGTGTGTATGGATGCGGTGGATCCTTTTGCACCCCTCCAGGGAAACGTTTATGCCCAATTACCTCTCTGAAGTGCCTGTACACCAATGCACACATCATGGGGAATTAATAGGATGAACTAGAGATATGTGTGCAGTTGCAATGCCATAATCTCATTGCAGTTAGAGAGACATGGTGGGATAGCTCGCATAACAAATGCTATCATGGATGGCTATGTACCTTTTAGGAAAGACAGGCCAGCAGGGTGAGGTGGTGGAGTTGCTCTCTACATAACAGAGCAGCTGGAATGTATTGAGCTGTGCCTAGGGGTGGATGAAGAACATGGTAAGACCTTATGGGTAAGAATTAAGGGGCAGGGTAATATGGGAGACAGTGTTGTGGGTGTTCACTACAGACCACTGGATCAGGAAGAAGTTGTTGATAAGGCCTTCTACAGACAGCTGAAAGAAGACTTATGATCAAGGGCCTTGTTCTCATAGGGGACTTCAACCACCCTGATCCAGGAAAGACAACGCAGCCAGGCACGCACAGTCACAGAGGCTTCTGCAGAGCACTGATAATTACTTTTTCACTTAAGTGATGGAGGAACCAACAAGGAGAGGTGTGCTGCTGGACCTTGTGCTGACAGAGAAGGACCAGTTAGGGACATGAAGGTTGGAGGCAGCCTTGGCTGCAGTGACCATGAAATGGTGGAGTTCACGCTCCTGCATGGAGGAAGCAGAGCAAAAAGTAGAATTACAGCCCTGGACTTCATGAGAGTTGACTTTGCCCTCTTCAAAGATCTACTTGTGGAATCCCATGGGCTAAGGCTCTAGAAGGAAGAAGGGTGCTGATTAATAGTCAAGCACCACTTTCTCCAAGCTCAAGATCAGTGCATCCCTAGAAGTAAGAAATCACGCAAAGGAGGCAGAAAGGCTGCATGGATGACCAAGGAGCTTCCGGAAAAACTCAAATGGAAAAAGGAAGTCTATGGAATATGAAAAAAGGGCCTGGCCACTTGGGAGGAATAAAGGAATACTGTCAGAGTATGCAGGGATGCCACAAGGAAGGCTAAGGCCCACTTGGAATTAAACCTGACAAGGCAAGTCAAGGACAGCAAGAAGGGCTTCTTCAAGTACATCAGCAGCAAAAGGAAGACAAGGGAAAATGTGGACCTGCTGCTGAATGAGGTGGTTGCTCTGGTGACAGAGAATGCAGAGAAGGCAGGGTTACTGAATGCCGTCCTTGCTTCAGTCTTTACTACTAAAGCTGGCCCCTAGGAATCCTTAGACCCTGGAGCTAAGAGAGAGAGTCTGGAGAAAATAAGACTTTCCCTTGGTCAAGGAGTATTGGGTTAGAGATCATTTAGGCGACCTCCACACCCACAAATCCATGGGCCCTGATGGGATGCATCCACAATTGCTGAGGAAGTGTGCAGATGTTATTGCAAAGCCACCCTCCAACATCTTTGAAGGGTCACGGAGAACCGGAGACATGCCTGAGGACTGGAGGAAAGCTAATGTCATGCCAGTCTTCAAAAAGTGCAAGGAGGACCCAGGAAACTACAGGCCAGTCAGCCTCACCTCCATCTCTGGAAAGGTGATGGAACAGCTCATTCTGGATGTCATCTCTAACCATGTAGAGGAAGGGGAAATCACGTCTGACTAATCTGATAGCCTTCTATGATGGCATGACTGGCTGGGTAGGTGGAGGGAGAGCAGTGTTCCCCAGGGGTCAGTACTGGGTATATTGTTCAGTATATTCATCAATGACCTGGATGAGGGGACAGAGTGTACCATCAGCAAGTTTACTGATGACACAAAACTGGGAGGGGTGGTGACACCCTGGAAGGCTGTGCCTTCAGCAAGAGCTGGACAGGCTGGAGAGTAGGGCAGAGAGGAAGCTAATGAAGTTCAACAAGGGCAAGTGTAGGGTCCTGCAGCTGGCGAGGAATAACCCCATGCACCAGTACAGGTGAGGGGCTGACCCACTGGGAAGCAGCTGTGCAGAGAGGGACCTGGGAGAACTGGTGGACAAGTAGTTGACCATGAGGCAGCAATGTGCCCTTGTGGCCAAGAAGACTAATGGTATCCTGGGGTGTATTAAAAAAAGCACAGCCAACAGGTCAAGGGAGGTCATCCTCCCCCTCTACTCTGCCTTAGTGAGGCCGCATCTGGAGTACTGTGTCCAGTTCTGGGTTCCCCAGTTCAGGAAAGACAAGAAACTACTGGAGAGAGTCCAGTGGAGGACTACGAAGATGACCAAGGGAATGGGGTATCTCTCTTATGAGGAAAGGGAGAGGGTGTAGCAAAGGGCCACGAAGATGATTAGGGGGCTGGAACATCTGTCTTACGAGGAAAGGCTGGGGGAGTTGGGTCTTTTTAGTCTGGAGAAGACTGAGGGGTGATGTCATCAATATTTACAAATACTTAAAGGAGGGTGCCAGGAGGAGGGGGCCAGTCTTTTTTCAGTGGTGCTCAGTGATAGGAGAAGTGGCAACGGGTATAAAATCCAATATAGGAAGTTCCATCTAAACATGAGGAGGAAATTCTTTCCTTGGAGGGTGGCAGAGCACTGGCACAGGCTGCCCAGAGAGGTGGTGGAGTCTCAGACTCTGGAGACATTCCAAACCCGCCTGGATGCCATCCTGTGCAACCTGCTCTGGCAGGAGGGTTGGACCAGATGATCTCTAGAGGTCCCTTCCAACCTTTAACATCCTGTGATTCTGTGAAAGGCTGAGAAACCTGTGTCTGTTTAGCCTGGAAAAGAGAAGATTGAGAAGGGATGTCATCAATGCTTATAAATATCAAAAGGGCGGGTGTCAAGAGTATGGGGCCAGACTCTTTTCAGCGGTGCCCAGTAACAGGACAAGGGGCAATGGGAAAAAACTGGAACACAGTAAATTATATCTGAACATGACGAGGAACTTCTTTCCTTTAAGGGTGGCAGAGCACTGAAACAGGCTGCCCAGAGAGGCTGCGGAGTCTCCTTCTCTGGAGATATTCAAAACCCGCCTGGATGCATTCCTGTCCAACCCACTCCGGGTAAACCTGCTCTGACAGCTGGGTTGGACTAGACAATCTCCAAAAGTCCCTTCCAACCCCTACTATTCTGTGATTCTCCGATCCTGTTACTGGACACCACTGAAAAGAGCCTGGGTCTGTCTTCTCTGCATCCTCCCTTCAGACACTTATACACATTGATGAGATTCCCCCTCCCAGAGCCTGCTCTTCTCCAGGCTGGACGGTCCCAGCTCTCTCAGCCTTTCCTCATAGGAGAGATGCTCCTTTCCCTTCACCATTGTAGTGGCCCTTTGCTGGACTCTCCATTAGCTCCATTTCTTTGTTGTTCTGGGGAGAACTGGACTGTCCTCACTAGTGCTGAGTAGAAGTGATCCGAGGATGAAGCCAGTGAAGCAGAATGAACATTCACCTGCCACATGAATGTTATAAGTAGATTAAATTCACTGCTAAACAATAAGGAGTTGTCATCATGGTAAGCGTAGCATTTAAGAGAGAAATTTTGCAGATTTACCTGTTCCGGTTCTGTATATGCAGAATTTACTTTACATTATAAATCATTACTAACTGTCTGCCACTAGAGGTCATGTGTTTGCTGATGAAACAAACTATGAGGCGGATCAAATTTAATTTGCTTTTGTTCAAACTGGGAACCAGGCAGAAAGGAAACAGAAGAGACTGTCCAGTTCTAGAAAACACTCAAAGTAGTTTTTCTTAAAATAAATGAAATAATTATTTCTCTATTCATCTGTTCGTCAGATTCCAAGGGTAGAAAATAATCCATGGAATTTATTATATGAAAAATCAATGGCTGCGGTAAGGGATTTGTCACATTAGCTCTGAATATGTTTACAGGTCAAAGAACATTAAGTTTACAGAAAACAGGCAGGGTTTGCTTAGAAGTAAAAGATTATAGCATTGAGATAAAAACATGAGATGCCTTGACCTTTCACATCGAGGTATATTCATTACACAGTTTAATAAATGATGGGAATAACTATAGGAATTAATTGTAGGACACCAATTTAACCCCTTTACTATCACTAATGACGTAAACAAACCTGCATACATTTAAATGTATTTCACTGCAGGCTAAGTTGGTTGGACTTCCCAAGGACAAAAATGGCACAAAAGTAAGAACAGAAGTTTCATTCCTAATGTCTTAATAAAGATTAATTCAAGAAAATGCCTCCTTTGCCATATATTCAATAACAGGGGAAAAGTTGATGTTGTTTCTTCGGGCCTATACTGGTGGCAGAATTAGACACAGGGCAGATTAAGAGCTACATTACGTTAATTAACATAGATACGAGACTCTAAACAAGCAGAGAGGTTAATGCTGTGTTGGCAGAACACATGACTGCCCTAAGGCACAATGTAATTTAGAGATACCTTGGGCTAGTTCAGACCCTACATCAGAAGCTACGCAGCTGTAAGTTTGCTTTATTCACTTCAAAAGAATAAATGTGTTCAAAAACAAGCAAAACCTGATAATTTTTGCACAAATAACTAGAAAACCACACACAGACCATCAAAATGCTGATTTTACATTGTTTCCAAAACAAACAGATCATCAGGATTTAAACAGGATTAAGATTTTACTAGAAATATGAAACAAGGAAGATAGTAAAGCGATAACATAATCAATGTGTTAAACTCCTGGTTCTGCCAGGCAAGCAGGCAGGATAATTTCTACTGTATTATGACTCACTCTGGGTGCTAACATATCCCAATCCACATGCCTCTTCAAAACAGGGAAGTATACTCGGTAGAGCTGTTAATTGTATCTTTAAATGCTGTAACACAGATAAAACATAAAGACTCAAGGCTTTTCTTCACTGGAAAATAAAGCAGACACAAAAGAAGATTCTATGTTAAAAAAGATAGAGCTCTTTTTTCACAGCTTCCTCTTGAGTGAATTCTGACCTCGGCCAAATAACAGAAAATGATGTGTAGAGAGCTACCACAGTAGAGACAGAACAATCCACAGAGGAGAAGGATCTTATTCAGAGCCAAAGTATCAGAAATAAAGTTGTGGAAGAATTTGACATCTGAAACATTCAGCACACATGGAAAAGCTGCCTGGAAAATGTGTTGCAAGGATTCCAGGTAATCTACTTTGCATCTTATTTTATAGCTGTTAAGAGTCAAAGGGAGTATTGTACTGACAAAATGTTGTGCCATGTTTGTGGGAGATAATCTTCTTACAAGATGAGAGTGGGTCTGTGTACCACTTGGTCTTTAAATGAAAGGGGATGGCTTTGAGATGCTTGAAAAAAAAGGTTTTAAATACACTGGGTTCTGCCTTATCAGCCTTATCTGGTGGCAAAAACGCAATCACTTTCAAAATTCAGAGAATGGCAGTTCTCAGACTTTTTAAAATGCAACTCTATTTCTTAAACAAATCCACAGGTCTTACCTGGCATTCCTATGGTGGGCTGATGTCTGATCAAAAATGCGACGCACCATGATACCATGCAACGGGAGAACTTTTAGGACATGTGAGACCTCAGAAGCTGTAGCTGATCTAATACAGTACCGTGAAGTTAGAAGACGACTACATTTTATAATACTTCCACAAATTCAGCATTTTTTTCTTTAAAATACTTGTTTGTCTCCCTGCAAGGTATTCGACTATGAACTTTATGATATTCTTCTGAGTTAACAATCACTTTTTTCCTAGAAAATAGTTTCCCATTCCCACTTCACAGGAACTTTGGATCAGAAAAAG
The DNA here is from genome assembly GCA_013398295.1 of Chionis minor. NCBI lineage: Eukaryota > Metazoa > Chordata > Aves > Charadriiformes > Chionidae > Chionis > Chionis minor. The sequence goes on from VZSF01008225.1 coordinate 65,868, forward strand.
ATGGAATAGGTAACCAGTTGTTGTGTCCTTATCTTAGCCATAATTCGATCAAGCTTCATCTAAAGTTTTAGAACTCACTAAATCCATTAGAAGCTGGTTCCAAAATTCACCTCTACTGAAGATTAAAAGCCTTCTAATTTCTAAGGGAATATTACTCATGGTCAGTTCGCTTATTTGTTCTAAAATTTTCTGTTGCCTTTTGTCCTCCTTATGGTTGCTTATTATTTCGTGGAGACCTTCACTTTGCTAGACTGAACAAGCTTGTTTCTCTCAATTCTCTGTTGGAAAATAAACTTCTCTAGTAACCTTTCTGCACATAGGGATTTCTGGGAAGTTGAGGATCCAAGTGGTACGTATTATGGCAGACAGCAGTTTGTAGAACAACTTCAGGAGGTCTCCATTAGCTCTCACAGCAATACACACATAAACTGTAAGTCATATTTGACTTTTCCATGAGCAACCTTCATCTAGTCCAACAGACTATTCATGTCACAGTCTACTACCATTTTTATCTGAGCACTCTAGATGCTTTCCTGGAAACCAGCTATATTTTGCCATTTTCAGGTAGGCTGCGTATCCAGTCTTGAATGTCAGGAATTTAAACCTCTTCAATAGCTTTAAGAAATGTCTCATATTAAAGCATTTTATAAGAGCTAGCTGGATCTACTGCATTTCTCCTTGAATTGCTTGTTGAGGAACAACAGTATCACTCAGGCAACATAACCAGTACAAAAATACATCATATTTAATTCCCTCCCTCTCTCCCTATCCCTGTGGCTTTCTCCTAAAATCTGTACTCTACTAGCATGGTATAAACACTCGGGAGTTCACTCCTATTTAATTCCCTGGATTATTCAATTCCCTATGTAATACCCAGACTAGGCCTAGACCGGACACCACAATGCTACCCTGCCCAGTTTTCTTAAAACTGTTGTTGGCTTCAGCTGAACACACTATTTTTGATCGCGAGCTCCACTTCTCTTTTTCCCTTCCCTTCTGTCACCTTCCTGTGATGATAAAACCAAAACCAGCAGTTGGGAGGGTGACAATTGGATGAAGATAACAATGAACCTAGCTGACTAGGCAGATCAAGGAAGGTTTTTATGACTCATTAGCAGTGTAATAATTTAACAATTTTGTGGATTATTCTTACTACTCTGACATGTAGGCACTCTAGCAAAGATCAGGGTATTATTTCAAATGACTTGTCCTACTTTATTTTAATTAGGGGGATGGAAAAAATAAACCCACAATAAAATGCAAACAAATACAGGCAAAAGAAGACTTTACTAATATGCTATCCCTGAAACAGGTTAGTGTGTCAGCTAGTTTAGGCACGTTGTTAGACCCCTCAAGAGGCTGTTATCTGGGATATATCTTGATAACCAGTTGAAGAAAAAACATTCCAGACTATAGCCTGAAGTAATAATAAGCTAATTTCAGAGTTTGGGGGCCATCAGTGATGAGCAGAGGAACGGTTCACTGGGGAGCAGATCCCTGAGCTCCTGCGGGCCTGGGAAGGTTACCGCTGGCTGTGGGGCTGGGACCCTGAGGTGGCTGAGGTGGAGGATGGGGAAGGCCATGGTCCTCCAGCTCCAGCCATCACCCACTGCCCTTAAAAGCTGCAGCAGACACAGACACAGCCGATTTCTCATTTCCAATTTACCTATACAAATATGTGGAGACATAGCCTCTTCGCTAACCTACTGCTTTCCTTTGTGCAGAAGGTCATCTCCATGTAGTTTCTGTGCTGCTCATCAACACTTGTAAATATGTGGTTCTCTCTGAAGAGCTGTGACACCAGGGGAAGACAGGATGGTTGGGAATTCAGAAGGATGGCCTGGCTTTCGCCGTTAAACCAAAGCCGCTGATGCTGATGTCTCCGGTTTAATTTCACTTGCCTCTAAAAGGTTTTGGACTCTTGAAAAGGGAAGGACTCCTCAGGACAAACCTGTACTGCCCAGAGATTAACACCAGTGGTGGTGGTGAATAGATCTTTGGACGCCTTCCCAGGGGTTCTTGTGCAGATGAGTAAAATAATTCCCACTACATGCAAGCAAACTTGGTACTTCCTTGTACACTAGACAAATTCTCATAGTTGATGTCTGCAACTGAATTAACTTGTTAACTAACTTAACTGGAAGCTGCCGCAGGTGGAAACTTTCTGTGGTACAGTCAGGGAATAATGTTTCCAAAGGATGACATTTGCAAATGTCCAGGGTTTCTTTCGCTGGAGATGGGTTTCCACACCCAAGCAGTCATGTGGCAACTCACTTGCCTAAAGTGGGAAAGTACCGTATCTGGAAAAAAAAAAATTTAAAAAAAAAATCCCTTTCACTTTTTCCAGCACTTATAAAGACCATTTTGAATTTTCTGGTTTCTCGGAAGAAACATTCATGACGGCTTTTTTTTGAGGTGCCTGATTTTTTAGTGTTTTTTAATTTATTTTCAGAGCGAATGTTGCTAGGCAAAGCCGATGTGCCCCCTTCTGCCGCCACTCACACCCGCCCCCCGCACCCGCGGGCGGCGGGCGCCCCGCACGCTTCCCACTAGGCGCCGACCGGGAAGTTCAGTGCAGAACTGGAGCCGGGACGCACCAGCCCGAAACGAAACACGNGGGGGTGCCGCCGGGCGGCGGGAAGCGGCGGGGCACGGCCCCAACGGCCCGGGCGGAGCGGGGCGGGGCGGAGCGGGCCGCCCTCCTCAGAAGCGGGGCGGAGGGGGGGGTGAGGCGCCGCCACCTGCCCCGCTCAGGGCCGGCCCGCCCTCTCCGGTATTTAGAGGAGCGTCGCGGCCGGGTGTCGCTAGCAGCCGGGGCAGCGGTCTTTCGGTGCAATGAAGGGTGGCGGTGTCGAGAACCCGGTGTTTGAGCCATCGAGCCCCGACTTCGGCCGCCAGCGGCAGGCGAGCCCCGCCGGGGCACGGGCAGGGGCAGAGCCAGAGGCCGGTGCCGGCGCCGGGGCAGGTGCCGGCGTCCCGGCCGAGGCCGAGGAGGGGCCCTGCGGCTGGGGCCGCTGCGCCCCTAAGGCTCTGCAGCTCTGCAACAACCCTGAGGGCTACCTGGCTGCCTACAGCCTGCTGGCTATCTTCCAAGGTAACCCCGGCCGCCGCCACCTTGTCTGGAGCTGCAGGCCCGCAGCCCCCTTCCCCACTCGCCCGGTGGGACCGGGCACCTGCGGGTCGTGGGGGAAGGCCGGGCGGGAGCTTGGGCTGGGGAAGGCGAGGGGAGAGGGGTGGCCATTTGGGTGGTGGGTGAGGGGAGATGGGGCTCCTGCAGCTGCCCCCGTCTGGTGCTGTTGCTGAAAAGTGATGGCAGTGGCTGCAGGAGGGGAAGGAAGCACTCGAGTGCCCTGGGCACGGGAGTTGCTCATAGAGCATTACTCTCGGTAGGTTGCTGTGTTCCTCCTCTTCTCCTTTTCCCACTTGTCTTTGACTGCTGCTGAGTCCATGGTGCCATCAGCTCTGTGCATCGTGCTCTGTGGTCTGCCTATATTGGTCTATATTCTTTCCCTGTTGTGTGCAGGCGAGTGGTTCCCCGTGCCCACCTCCAGGCTGGGATTTATAAGCTGGGGATAAAACACATGATATAAACCAACAGACAAAGCTGTAGTGCCATAGCGTCTACTTGGTTGCCTGCCTGCCAATTAGAAAGGTACCTTGGCGTGGTTGGGTAGGACTTTGAGTAATTAAGATGGCTTTAAAAAAAAATGTGTTTTTATTCTCTGTATCCCAATGCAGACATTTTTCCAGCGGTTAGCTAGTGGCTTGATGTAACCTTGGGGAGAATCCGAACTTTTAGCTCTTAATTTTTGTTGTTGAGCTTCAGATATTTTTGTCTGTATTCTTAGCTTTCTGTAACAAGATTTGTTAGGGTCTTGGCAAGCCTTAGGCTTAGCGAGTAGTAGTAATGGCTGAGGGGGGCGTATTAGCATACCAAATACACAAACTTGAGGTTTGTAAAGCTTGATATTTGTCTGTCCAGTTGAGCTATTGAATTAATGTTCAGAACCCTTCAACTTTATTGGACTACTTAAGAAAGAAAACTGTCTCCTGAAAAATTTTGAGGCTTTAAAGCCCATCCTTGTTGCTCATAAAGAATGAGACTGCTGTCAAGTGGTGGGTGGGCATGTAGGAGAAGAGATTCAGTACTACAAGAGCAGGTAGCCCACACTGAAGATGAGGGATATGGACAGCTGTGTGGCACCACACTGAGGTAATTAGGATGGTCTGAGAAGTGAGCAGGAGGTTCTGCTTAAAACCTAGAAGGATCTGACTGTTACTTGTTCTGCTTGGAAAACCCTGAGAAGAACTAGTGTTTCTCAGTATGTGTTTCTGTGAACTGATTTCAACCTGTCTAGAACCTGGTCTTTTCTTAGTATGCATGTGTTGTGTTAGAAGTATCTAGAGTTTTGGGCAGAGCGTGTTGTTCCTTGCTTGTATTTGAAAGTCCATGCTACAGCTGGTAGCACCAGGAGGTGATTACTGTTGCAGTTGTCCTGCTGGTAGCTCAAATTTATTTTCTCTAACATAGTAAAAAGAAAGGGAGGGGTAGAAGATTTCTTACAGAGTAGATTTCAATGGCAGCTGAGTAGTAGAAGACTTGTAGATCATGCCTGTGTATTTTTGTCTTTTAAGAATATGGGTAGGCAACCAAAATGCCCTGAGTGTGACACTGAAAAGTTTCAGATTATATTACACTAGACAAAGAGTCATGAATATTTCCAGCAATTCTAAATATGCAATAGCAGTATTTATTAAAATCCAGTTCGCTATTCTGATCTGATCGTCTGCTTAGCTGATTAATGAGTTCAGTGTCATTTAATTTTTATCTCTTACTGGTAGTGTAGATAGCTTCCCACTCATAAAAAGGTCTTGTATCATAAGAATCTCTGTCCCCTTAGGATGCTATGTGTGGTGGTTATGCCACTTAACCAGGCCTTGGTCCTGTTATCTAACTGGAGATGTATCCCAGACATCAGGGAAGTACCTATCTAATCCAGTTCGGATGTAGGGCCTTAGTGTAAGGAAACCTCTGCTCATTTTGGAAGCTGATGTAGGCACAGCTATTATAGATCTTGTGGCATTCTTAATGATGTGTTATCTGCATTTTCGGACTACATGTCTTTCCTTTGGCTAGATCATAGAAAGGAAGTCAGGCACTGAAGACTCAAGTTGCTTCTCAAAAAGTTGCAGAAAAAATAAGAATAATTTTCAGACAAGAAGTCAGCGCTGCATGTGAGACTTGGCAAAAATATTCAGAGCTTGCAGTGTCAGAGTTTAGATAAAAGCACACAAAATGCAACCAGGATTTTGAAGTAGTGTGCTACTACTGTACTCTAGCTTTGGGTCTAATTATTTAATTTACCCTCCAAATTACAGGAACAATCACTGAGGAAGATTAAAATATATCTGTAAAACTTGCTAATGCTAATATACCTCTAGGAAAGCTGATTTCCTAATGCACTGAAGAATAATGAAGTAATCCTTAACACACTTTTGATGTATTTAAGTTGTTATAGTAGACACAATGAGTGAACATGGTAGGTAGCAATCTGCAGTGACCTGGTACGTGTGTCTAGATTTTTATATGTGTGTATCTAACTGAAGGTTTGTATTTATTGGGTTGTTATCTGTCTGCCCTAGGAAAGATGTTGTAGTCATCACAACACCTGATGTGCTGTATTTCAACTTCTCAGAGGATTCCAAGTGAAACTGAACTCTTCATTTCTGGCTGTTTCTGTTTCAAGTACATGCAAAACCTGTATTTCCAGAATAGAAAACACTTCTTTACGTAGAACATGGTTACATGACTAATACTTGCTTTCTGTATGGCACTTGGAGTTGCATAAACATATGATTGCATCTTGTAATACAATAACTGGGTATACTGCTGTTCATAGCTGTAGTAGCAAACAAGATAGAAGATATCTCACTATTTGGAGTACAAGAAGGACTGTTTATTCCTCATGTCAGTAATAATTTTGTTAAATGGAACAACAGAACCACTGTTTGAGACTAGTCCAGTCTAATCTGTCTGAAAACTTTGGATAGCACTAATATTTTATACCCTGATTAGATTTGCTACTGGAAGGACTTTTTAATTTTTTTCTTTTTTAATTGGATGTCTGCAAACCACTGCTTTAAGGCCACCATTCTTATAACAACTGTTGAGCACCTTTTCTTGTTAAATGGATGAAGAAAAAATACTCTTGTTTTTTGTTAGAGCAAATGAAGTTGGTTTATGATTAATCAGGATTTTGTGGGTCAGCACACACTGTAGCTAAACTTCTAACAGGTATGGCAGGACAATAAGGTTTTGGATGGGAATGGTTAAGAAATGATTTCTATACTACTATTTAAGTGTTGAGATGGCCTCGTAGGATTTGTGTTTCAGATCAAGTTAGTATCAGCCAGGTTCCATCTTTCCTGAAGAGACATCAGTGATTAATCACTAGATGATGGCATTGGAGAAGCTATGCTGCCATTCATCACATCTGCATTTTTACAGGTGAAATCTAATTAGTGAATAAAATTATCTGCAAGTCTTTATGGCTTTTAGGATGTAAATCAAAGGTGGCAACTTAAACTACAGATAAGAGACAATGTCTTCTAGTTCTGTAACCAACTTGCTATGTAGCACACCCACTTCATGTGAATGTTTTAAGGCCTTAGTAAATGTTTGAAGTGCTGGCAAATGGGAAACACTTGTTTGTTCATTCCTTTGTGCTAGTATTGTTCTTGGGTTAATGCTTCCTTAAAAAGAAGAGAAGAAAGCTGCCAAATGTATAAATAATGGCAGTGGAGGAACACCTGAATATTTCTGTTAATTCCATATGAATTTAAGTGTGATGGTCAGACTGACAGGTGAAATTGGCATCTTTAATAAAGAGGCCATAGTACGGTATTAGAAAATTCAGGGGGCAGTTCTTGGCACAATCTTATAGGAAGTTGAAGTGTTTAGTTATGGTGGGGATTGCACTGATAAGAAACCAGCTGGTTAATCACAGATTTGGAGTAATTTTTTTTTAATATGTAGAGCACTTTGGGCAGACCTGTCGAAGTTCAGCCTGTGTAGTTACACTTCTGGATGATGCAATGCTTATTGAAAGCTAATTTAAATCCATTGCTATCCCCAGTCATCTGTCCTTCCAGTCTGTTCTTGGAGTGACAGTGGAGAATTGTGTTTGAATTTTAGAGAGAGGAAGGATAACTGTAGGGCCTGTGTCATGAGAGATGCCCATTTGTCGTCTGTGAGTTTACAAAACTCTTAATCTTGTTTTTAATGGTGACTCCAAGGCTTCCTAACTTTTTTCCAGGGTAAATATTTTATTATGGGCACAGTTTAATTAGACTACCATTAAGTTACCTGACATTGTTATGAAGTACAGCTATTCATCTCACTTTTAACAGCCACAAAATAGGATTCCGTTAGAACTAAACTCCTGTAAATTTAACTGCTTGGTTTTTCACATACAAACAGAACGTGAGTCAGGATGGGAGATTCAAGTTAGTATCTCCAGACAACACTTCTGTAAAAATGGACAGCGTATGCACTGGCAATTGCAGCTTACTTGCTTCTACTTCTGGATCGATTTTTTGGAGTTTACCTGTGCCTAAGTAGGACAACTGCTACAAGGCCTTTTCTCCAGGTTGCCTGATACTTCTGCTTCAGGGAACCTCAAGATTCAGAGGGCAAACTTTTTTCTCAGTTAAAATAAAATCCCCTCAGTTGCTCTAAAACAATTACAGTTTATTTTTAAATAGCGTTGTACTTTTTTATGTTACAGGGGAAGGATGTCTGTTCAAAAACCTTCTTGTATCTTCCCTTCATGATGTCAGAAGAAATTAGGTTTGACAATCATCATTTGAAAGCTATGTCCTGAATTTGCTTCAGTTGTAGCTTGTATTCTAATGCAACTTTTTGATTTGTACAGTGGCATAACATACTGTAATGCATTCTGTTTGAAATCTGACTGTACTTCAAACTGAATCTGGAACCTTAATACATGAAGAGGGTTTGAGGCATAGTAATTTGCTGGCTGAATACTTGAGTGTTGAATCTTTAATGCCCACAGGAGGGAACAAAACTGAATAGGTCTTGTGCAGTTTGGGCAACTCTGTCAAATAAAAATATCTTTGACTAATTATCTTCTTTTTTTTTCTCCAGGAATTGTGGTAAATGGCCTGATTAACATTAGTATTTCAACAATTGAGAAGCGTTATGAATTGAACAGTTCCCTCACTGGCTTAATCTCTGCAAGCTATGATATTTCTTTCTGTATATTGTCACTGTTTGTGTCTTACTTTGGAGAGAGAGGGCACAAACCACGATGGCTTGCTTTCTCAGCATTTATGTTAGGATTGGGCTCACTTATATTTTCCTTGCCACACTTCAGTAGTGGAAAATACCACTATGGAGCTAAACTTGAAGGTAAGCTTATCCTTATGTTTTGAAAATGATTTAAAAAAAATAAAAATCTTTGTAGCGACTTGGTGCAACTCTTAATTTGGTTCAACATAGTTAATTTCTGTCAAAGTCCTGAAAATTACGTGTTATCTCTAACACTGAAAATAAAATTATTCTGTAAAATCTGTAAGTTCAAGAGATAATATCTCTTTTTCAACTTACTTTTTCAGAAGAGAGCTGAGTGTCAATATCAGTTCTTGCTCATCAGCAGTATTTGAATAAAATGCTTTTTTGACTTGCATTGATGAATGCAATTAAAATTCACTTTCAGCAAAAAATGATTTGGCATTTCTTTGTCCATAGGCATACAAGTTAGGTTTGTGATGTAGAATAAATATTAAAGGAAAGCTGTTAGACTTACTGTCTTTGTGTTGAATGGTGACTACATGTTACAGTTCTTTTGGGTTTTGAATTATTAAAGACATCTTGGGTAATTCAGTAACAAGTTTCACTAAGTTCTTCTAAAATGGTGATTAAAACTTGTGAATTTCTTTGAAGTAAAGAGGGAGTAAGCAGTACTGAAGTATACTGAACAAAGCAGTATTGAAATCGTAGGAGTAGACAGCTCTCAGGCCTTGCATCTCTTTTCTTGTGAAACAATCTTTTAAGTGCAGTGTACTTAATGCCAGCTATTTGCATCTCAACTTAGCAGCACACCTGTAACTAATAAAGAAACATCAAGATAACTTTTAAAGTGGGATGACTTAATCTTTTAGGATTGTCTTGTTATTGCAGTGTTTAATCAGATTTATGCCTTCAATGACTGAGGATATTAGAGTGCTCATGAAGAAAAGGCAGTAGCTATTAAGCAATCTGGTGGAAGGTTCTCAGTCTTCTGGTTGTTGATTATCGAATTTGTTTTTTAAGTGTTAATCATGTCACACACCTCCATGAGCTGTCCAGACATCAACCATTAGTTAAATAACTTTGGTAAGCTATTGTTCCGTGTCAAATAAATGAGGATGTGAGGCAGAAGTTAATTGAACTTTTAACTGAACAAAGCCCAAAGAAGAAAACTCTTCAGTGTTTGGATGCTATAAGCAGATGATTGCTACCCCTTAGTAGAGGGGCAACAGCTTACTTGCTCCTGACTCTATTACAGTACCTTTCCTCTGCAATTTAAGTTTCAGTATTACCTTCCCTGATTCACTAATATGGAAGGGCAGCTGAATTTAATACAAAAGAAGGTCCAACCTGATTGTGGTTTTTCTTAGTGCAACAAGGTGCTGAGAGGGTGGGAGTGTGAAGGGAGATGGCCAGGTATTGCAACTGGTCTCTCCCCCTCCTACCAATTTTGATTGAGATTTCAAAGAGCCTGTTACTGTTTCATCAAACATCTGCCACTTTGTTGGGCATTAAAGATGCTGTAGGTGTTGATCCCTTATTAGGGATCGTGTTCTACGTGGATTTTTGAAAGCTAAAAGCTGTAGGGAAAACTTTAAAAGGAACACGTGCTTTCTTCTCCATGGCACTGAAAGCTGACTGAATTAATGCTGTTTTGACTGCTGTAATTCGGATACCTATGCTGTGACTATGGTGAGCAGACTTCGGGACTTTAGCTAACTCAAACAAAACACTGTCAAAGATAAATGTCTACAGAGAATGTCTGCACCATGACAGACTCAATGCAAATCTGCAGGTGCTGTGCAACATCATTCTTTAACACTTAAGTAAACTATGGCACCTGATTTTATAGGATTTTTGGTGTAGCTAGTTCTGATGTCGATGAAGCATCTTAACTATACATTTAGTTGCAGAATTAGTAACACCAACCTTCCTTGTTGCTTATTTGTTTGGGTGAATAGTTTATAGAGATTTTAATGGATTGTGAGTAAACATCTTTATTTGATGCTTTGTATTAAAATGTACCACCTAATTTATTTTTAAACAGTTCCTAGATGGTTACTTGATTATTTATGTTAATCTGTTACATGTAAGTACAGTGAGTTTCACCTGCAGCACAACTTCAAAGTATAGTTCAGTGCAATATTTAATATGGCTACCAAGTAAATTAATAGATGTAGTCTGGAATACACAATATAACTAGCCTACAGTATAGGGCTTACAGACTTCCTGGAACTTCCTGTTTTGCCTGGAGATACTAATTTACTTTTTATTCTGAGTATATGCATAACCTACCCTAAAAAAAAATCAGAAAATAAATATTGCTGTTGGAAATACCATAATAAATGCTCTTTAGAAATAGTTTAATCCATTTCATATTGAAAGAGAAGCTAACCAACGGTCTACCTATTTACAAAAATTTTTAGCCTGTCCAGGAAGGCTTCAGACTCAAACTGGTAACCTAGGTGTATCCAACTATTTGTTCTGACAGCTTTTATTTTTAAGGTTGTGTATAGTCGTCACTCTCAGCTGGTTCTGCTATTTGTGGACAGGAGCTCCATCTAGTGGTTTTTCTGTAATGAAACCATTCTGTGTTTGAATGCCAGTAGACAGAACAGAGGACTTTAAAAACTGCAGATGGTATAAGCAATATACTTTTAAACTTCTGTCTCAGATCTTACTGAAACATGATTAAATTTGTGAGAGATGTCTGTCACAGCGAATGTGAAAGGTAGATCTTCACTTGACACAAGGAATAGAACTTTATTGTGAAGAATGCATTCCAGTCAAGCATTGGAACAGATTGCCCAGGAAGACTGTGCAGTTGGTATCTCTGGGGGCTTTCAAAACCTGCTGAGTCCTGAACAACCTGGCCTGCATCTGGTTTTGACACTGTTTGGATTAGGAGATTGGACTACATGATTCCCTCATGCTTCTACCAACCTGAATTGTTCTATGAGTCTCTTCAGTAACAGGTTGTGGATGATGTCTTTGTAAAAAAAAAAAAAAAAAAAAAAAGAAATATCTTTGTTAATAACAAGTCTTAGCCATTTGAATTGAAATGTGTGGTGTGATTTGAGAAGAGAGAGGATGACCTGAGCACCTTTCTTCAGTTCTCTGTTCTACTGGAAACTGAGGTAGTGGGTAAGTCATTTAGGGTCTGAGAGTTAGTGAATCTTCTCATAAGAGCATTAATTGATCTTCCTTCACAGAATGTCAAGGGCAATTAAAGAGTGAAGACGACTATGGCATTTGTGTACTAATGGCAATAGAATGTGTGATGCCAGCCTCTAATTTCACTGTTTTGTCTTGCATCATCAGTATTTCTGTGGTTTTTCCTGTTGGTTTTGCTTTCTGAAGAGACTATCTGATTAGTTGACCAATGGATAGTGTTACTGTTCTCTACACTGTTTGGTCTGTTTCTCTAGACCACTTAGATGTTCTGTAATACCGTAACATTTGTCTTTAGAAACCAAGAACTTAGTCTTCATTCAGCAAGTTTGTTGAAGCTTTGAGTGATTTACCCATTCAATACTTAAAGGGTAGACGGATTTTAAAGTTTAAAAAGGGATAGACACCAAGCTGTTCTTTGTTTCTCATGACTCTCTTTAAACTGTTCCCACCCCCCAAAAGACAAAAAAAAACCCCACACCTACTGGCTGCGGTTTAAGATGTAAGTAAAGTTAGTCATGACCTGTTATACTTCTAATTAGTGTAATTGCTAAAGCATCTCAGTTGTTTCCGCCTTCTTGGCTAGTATGTTGCATTAGATATTTAGTAATTAGATATGGTAATATTTTGGTCTTTACATAATGTGGACTTGGGTAGATGTGTTAGATAAAAGTCATTATAAACCTTCTTGCATGCTAACTCTTTGATGGTGTTGCTATTAATGCAGTTCTGTTATTTAAAATGCAAGCCTAATCCACTGACTTCTAGAAGGGAAAACAAGTTTAATGAGAAAAAGTAGTTAAAAATGGTCAGCCACCCATCTTAAACTTCTCCCAGAGCTTGACTTATCTCAGGTTAGCCTTTCTTGATCACAAAAAAGGCAGCGCTGCCTCTCTCCACCATTCTTACGACATCAGCAAACAGGCTTGTGGATCTACTCCAGGTTGGATTTAACCTGTGTCACTTTACCAGTCTGCTTAAACCTTGGACTGGTACAAGAAGGGGATGACATGAGTGGTGGACATAGACAGTTGTTTGGCAGTTTTGGTTTACGCTGGTTTAATCTAATCTCATAGTTTTGTAGTAAACTGTCTTTGCTTTTAAAATGTTTCTTGGAAACAAGAAATGTAGTCTGTGACTCCACTCAGCAAGAGTACTTGACAACTGTTTGTTGTTTTTTTAAAAAGAAGTTTGATAGCTGACGCAAATAAAAGGATTATCATTGTATTAAAGTGCATATTGATGGTTCTCTTAATTTTGTAGTCAGACCTGATTATGTGGTTCTGAAAACAAACTAGTGTGATAATCTTCTCTCAATGTCAGGCTAAATTGCCTAGGGCATATAAATTGAAGAGCTAGAAAACTGAAGGAGAGAGGCTATAATCAGTTAGTTAGACAGTGGCACAGGCTTTAAGATTGACGTGAATGGAGACACGGAGGGTAGGGAAGGGAATTCATGAAGAACCCCAGTCTGCCGGAGTTTGTCATTACCATGTGTCATCTGCTTATTTCGTGAAGCTGTTTCTACATCTCAAATTAGGCTACACTTCTGTCATTTAACATAGTTCATAGCATTTTCTACCCCTTCATTACTTGTTTTCTGATGTGTGATTTTAACAGAATACTATTATTTGTGTACTACAATAAAGTAGCTTGCTAAATGTTCTTTTGGTCTTGCCCAATAGGTATAAGAGGCGAACTTAAAACTGCAGGTATATTCTATATACAGACTGTACATAAATAAGTGTACATTAACAAAATATTTAGGACATGGTGTCCTTTGATAGTCAGATTTAGATTCTGTGCATGTAAATAGTATAAAGTTAATCTGACTTAAGACTTAATTTTCTGCCGAAAACAGGAATATTTTTAAAGAAAATAGATTGCCAATAAATGGAAAATACACTCCAAAAACTTTATTATGAATCACGACTCTGAAAATTAAAATGTTCCCCATGTGACTTCAGTATAGCTGTAAAATGAGTATTGTTCCTAAGTGGAAAGGAAGGGAAATTTTAATTATTCCTCCTCTTGAAGTGAGGTTTTCCCATCACTATGTTGGCCAGTTTCTATGCCACAGCACTGCGTAACCTGTTGTGTGCTACATGATTCCACCACCACTGTGGTGCTGCTCCTTCTAGAAGAAGGCAGGATAAAGCCCATGGATGCATTTGTAATGTCAGTGTAGACAGTTCTCTTTAAATATCTGCTGTGTGGCAGGCACTTCCTTGTATTTTATGTCCTGTGAACCCAGCATGTGGCCAGGCTTGCCCTTTGTTTGAGTAAAAAGTGTTCTCAAATGTAAAAGGACCTAAAAAAAGGTAATAATTTTGTAGCCAACTATTGGGAATTAATCAGCCTACTCATCTGATCTGATGGGTGTTTTCAGGCATTTGCTCAGTATGGCTTGTTTCAACAAACTGATGGGTTTATCTTCCTTAGGGTTTTGTGCTCTTCTGTGGAAAAACCTGGAAAGAACCATGCTTCTCTTTCATCTTGTCACTTGAGACTGTCTGCTACTAAAAGTGCAATGATAGCAAGAGGAAGAGAAAAGATGCTCTCTGTCTTCAGTTCCTCTTTTCTCTTCACTCCTCATAGTGCCAAATGTTACAGGAGCAGATGCAACCTTAGGCTGTTCTACCTCTGCTTCCCTCTTTGTGTGCGTTTGGACAAGTACAGAGGCTTTACACTATCTTCTAATTCTGGAGATACGGAAGTGTGTGCTCTATGAGAGGTAGTGGTGTGAGTTTTTAAGGTGTTCCCCCCCCCTTTTTTTTTTTAAGGGAAATACTTGTCAAAACAGAGTGTGAGAAGGGAGGATTGTCTTTGCTTGTGACTCTGACTGTGCTTTCCTCTCCAGCAGTCCAACTTTCCTCAGGCTGCTCTCTCACTTAAGAGTGAAAGTTGTTGTTAGTACTCCTGAGAATCATTAGAAGATATGAGAACAAAACGAAGTGTCTCTTAACTAGGAGTATTCACTAAGCTGTTGAATTACCATTTGACTGTTTCGTGTTTGTGGGTTTGGTGTTTTCCTGTGTACAGCTGGTCACAACAGCTGCTTTCAACAACCCAAAACATTTTAGTGAAGCTATTTCATCCATCTTTCCTTCCTGGTAATGAAACAAAAAACAAGCTGTGATAGTATGTCTATAGGTGGATATGCTGTTGTAGAAGGTCATGGCACTGTCATATAGGAGATATTAGTAGGCCTGGAAATTAAAATGGGAGTCTGGCACTTAGACCACTTCGTATGCAGTTTACCTTTCAGTATGGGTCTTTCTTCAGTTGGACTGTGATGGGCTGCGTAATAGAATTTTAAAATCTTGCTGTCTCTGTCTTTCAGACACATGCCAAATTCCAGGAGCAAGCTCTGCTAACTTCACCTGCAATGCCAGCACAAAGTCTTCACTTCACAATTATCTGTATGTCTTTATCCTGGGACAGCTGCTGCTGGGAGTTGGAGGAACGCCACTATATACTTTGGGGACAGCTTTTATTGATGATAGTGTCCCAAAACACAAGTCTTCGCTTTATATAGGTAACTTTTAAAACTGTTTATAACACATTTACTGGGTGGGTCAAAGACTGCAATGCCTTCCAAATGCTTTTGTGAATTCCTTTAAATCAGTCTTGTCACTGTTTACTTATGTGCATGAAGTGTTTCTATATTGGTTACCATGCAAGTTAGGTATTAGTCTGCTCTAAGAATCAAGTCTTTTCAATAGTTATTTTGCAGAGGACAGTATGGCTACTTTGTGCACCTCTCCTGCTGTTTTTTGATGTCAGTAACTGAAAGTGATTAAGTGGTTAATGTAGCCTGCCTGTTAACAACAGAGTAAGTAGTAGTAAAAATGTGCTTTTAGTGTTACAGGTGTTGAAAAGTACTGTGTATCAATTCAGTAGCCAGACCTTACTGTATAATTTAACAGTTTTATTTTTTTAACCTTCTAACAGTAGGCTACCCCCTCAGTGCAGGGATGCTCCTATGCATCATATGATCAATGCAGTCCTATAGCCATATACAAATTTGTCACTTCAGGAGAAAATAATGGCAGTATCTTTCCTTAATTGAAAGTAAAGGGATTGCCTAGAAACATGGAGAATGTGTTTGACTTACTGTGGGGCTGTTTGAAAGCTAAGGAATACTAATTCTTAGCAGTGTTTCTAATCTTTTTAAGTGTTACGTGCATTTTTACTGCAAAGATCATTGCAGTCTAAGTGTTTTCTATGGGTATGAAGGTGTTTACTATTTGCCCCATTTTCAGGTGTAAGCTGATAGAGGTATGCTAGCCATACTGGTAACTCGCAGGAGGAATTCAAAGGATCTTAGATTCCTGGACTGTTTTCCAGACTAAATCAATATCCCATGCACAAATACAGGCTGGGTGGAGAATGGATCGAGAGCAGCCCTGAGGAGAGGGTCTTGGGGGTGCTGGTAGATGAGAGGCTCAACGTGAGCTGGCAATGTGTGCTCACAGCCCAGAAGGCCAACAGCATCCTGGGCTGCATCAAAAGAAGCGTGCCCAGCAGGTTGACGGAGGTGATTCGGTCCTTCTACTCCACTCTGGTGAGATACCACCTGGAATACTAGATTACGCTGGAGCCCCCAGCATAAGAAGGACATGGACCAGTTGGAGTGGGTCCAGAGGAGGGCCATGAAATTGATCAGAGGGTTAGAGCAGCTCTCTTATGAGGACAGGCTGAGAGAGTTGCGGTTGTTCGGCCTGGAGAAGAAAAGGCTCCAGGGAGACCTTACAGCAGCCTTCTGCTATCTGAAAGGAGCCTGCAAGAAAGCTGGAGAGGGACTTTTTAGCAGGGCATGTAGTGATAGGATGAGGAGTAATGGCTTCACACTGGAAGAGCGGAGATTTAGATTAGATCTCAGGAAGAAATTTTTCACTGTGGTGGTGGTGAGGTACTGCAACAGGTTGCCCAGGAAACTTGTGGATGCCCCATCCCTGGTACTGTTCAAGGCCAAGTTGGAATAGGCTTTGACCAATCTTGTCTAGTAGGCAAGGGGGTTGGAACTTGATGATCCTTTAAGTGTCTTCTAACATAATCCATTCTGTGAATATTTTAGGGGGCAAAATTGAAATCATCATCTACTTGTGTACAATTCTTAATTGTTCCAGGCAAGCCACTTCATTTGATGCCAACAAATAGAATAGTTGCATATGTTAAATTATAGATAACAAAGACAGCTTTTATTTTTGTTGTTTCTTTATATTGAGAGAGAAGATTATTACACTTTTTTTCTGAGGCCAGTAAAATAAATAGAGCAGAATTAAGGTTGTGTTAATGATTAGAGGATCAAGAAGTGGCCTGAAAACTCAGGAGGATGATTTTGGTGCTCATACCTAAAATGTAACAGACCAATACAATAAAATAACGCTTGTGCAATCTTCAGACAACTGCTGAGTTCAGAAGAATATTTTGCCTAATAGAACAAAACTAGAATGCAAGTGAGTAGGCAGGTAGCTACATTAAACCTTAATTATTTTTCTTGCTTTTAAACAATGTATTGAGAATGTAAAATGTATTGCAATTGCTTTGTTTAATGCAAGAAGGCTTGTGCAAGGCAGCAAAAAAAAAAACCCTAAAACTTTCTGCTAGTGTCTGTGAAGAGCTGCTAGCATCTTAGGCTATCAGCTTGCAACTCATAAGTTAGTAGTTTCTTTTTCTTCTGAAACTTAGTGCATTTTCATGAACACTGCTCTCTTGCTGAGCTGAGGCATCTACATATAAAGGCAGCGAAAAGTTAAGCAATTACAAAATATAATTTAAATTGAATGGTCTGTAGGAGGAAATGGGCACCTTCTAAGACAGGTTTGAAGTTCTGTAGGATTAGTATGGACTTAACTCAGAAAGATTCTGTGAGCATGTCCTCATTTCCAAAATACAGGAAAATCTGGGATATGCCAGTTCAGTATTTATTTTGGTTTAGTAATACTTGAGTGTCCCCTTCTACATCCCTTCCCTCTCTTGCACCACTTCCAACCCCTTCCTCCCTTTCTTGCTGTCTAAAGACTGAAACAAACGGGAAATCCAGATTCTTCAACCTGGGGGAAAGCATAGAATATCAGCAATAAGGATGCATGTCTTAGTAACTAGATCTGTCAAAATAATTAGTATTAGTTGTGAACCTTTATTTGTAGAGACAGGGATCCTGCCAGCAGTGCATCAGAAATCTGGCTGTCCAGGGAGACTGTTGTAACATTGAGGAAAATCTTGTCCCAAGGCCCCCAGAAAAATGGTAGACTTTAGAGTGCTCTTTAGTAGGATATGGCTACACCTGCAACTTTAGTTTTGAGGTTTTTTAGAGCTGTCAGGAGCTTTTAAGAGCCCTGGCTTTGTATTTTAAGGATCATATCAATAAATTGTAGCGCATATGATTGAGTTCTAAATGAATGTGTGGCAGATAATACTCCAGTCAAAAGCTTTAATGGAACCCTGGCTTCTGGTTTTGGCAGATCTAAAAACCAACCAGACTTAAAATAAAAACATAAATAGGGAGGTTCTTAGAGATTGTGGGCATATACTATTAGCAACTGATGCTTGTAACAACTCACTTAAACTTTTCCACAAGCTAGCTTGTGATTATAAGCACAAGATATGCAAAAGGCAAACTAATAATGCATAAAGATGATGTCAGTGAAGTACCATTTGCTGACCCTCTGAGTTGCAGCTTTTAATGAGAGCTGCAAATTTTCTTGAGGGGCAAGTATGAATTTTGTCTTCTATGTGCTATAGTGGAAGTAATGACAGTGAAATAATAGGCTGAATTACAGAAACACACTTGGTCTGAAGTTGATTTAGGATTTTTTTAAAAGAAAGCTTCAATAATGTATGGTGAACTCGATGTATTTTCTCTTCTAGGAATTGGCTATGCCATGTCACTACTGGGTCCTGCTATTGGCTATGTCTTAGGAGGGCAGCTACTTAATATTTACATTGATATCCAGATCCCAGAAAGGCAAGATACAACTTAGTCTTTTGCTTTCTATTTTCTTTTCCTAATAATTCAGATTAAAATCTTCAGCTTTTCTCCATGTGAGGAGGAGACAGAGTTTTTGTTTGGAAAATACTGCATTTTCAAGAGCTTGCTTAGCTTGATAACAAGGTGCATTTATAAGGGCTTTTAGCAACTGAGTTACTTCCCAGGGTGAGTCACTCCATTGTGTGTGAAAGTTCTCTGTAGTGCAAATACTTAGCTCTAGCTTTTTGAGATACTAGATACTTTAAAGCTGACTAACAAAAAATGCTTTGTATTTTGATTAGTTGTTCATTTAGGGTTAGATTGCAACTATTGATTTCTTGTGCAAATAGAGGTGGGATATGAGGAGTAGGATACTGGTACTTACCTCCTGGGGAATAGCTTGCCAGAAAATTACCAGCTGAGTGACAGTCCACTATTAAAAAAAGTTATAAATTTTACTACTGTCCAGACCAACAACTTCATTTACACTTTTATTTCCTGTGTTTTAGGGACTCTGGATCAATGCAATGGCATTCTGAACTTCTGTATTGTCTTTAGTGTAACTAAAGACTAATTGATTATGAAGATTCTTTCTAAAAATGGCTTTTTCAGTATCTTAGTAAAGCTACAGAATCTTGAAATCAGAGCCAAATAGTGGCCTTTAAATTACAATGAATTTGACTAATGAGTTGAAAGCTATATTCAGTAGAATGCAATATTATTATAATAGAGCTGATGAATATGCTTTAAACAAGCAATCATAAATTTAATACATGTAGAAAACAAGAAAATGACAATATGCAAAGACTTCCTGTTAAACCAATATTTAAAAAAAAAATTAAAATTCCAGCTCACTGACATATGAAACTGCTGGTTGGCATTCATGAATGGTAAACCTGCTTTCTCTAAATTATTTTTCCAGTATGAAAATCGATCAAGATGACCCACGTTGGCTTGGAGCATGGTGGATAGCATTTGTTGCATGTTTTTTTGCAGTTTGTCTGCTTATAATACCTTTTTCATGCTTTCCAAAACACCTACCAGGTAATTGTTTAACAACAATGGGCTACTTGAAAAAGATTTGTTTATGCTTGTGGATTGTAGACTGCTGGACTGCATGATTGATTCCTCTTTGATTCTCAGTTAACTGTCTTTGGCTGAAACCTGTTGACAAATAGTTTGTTTTCAATATGCAGCATTTAAAACAAGACAAACGGGCTAGAGGGGTGATCTTGTGTATGTAGTGATGTACGGTAGGACTGGAAAGCAGTAGAGCATGGAAACTGATGGTCAAAGTTTGGAAGATGCTTGCAGCTAAGTGTCCAGGACTGTATTTAAAGCTGCTGTGTTATGCACCAAGAATTGTAAGAGAATTCCATTGACTTAACTCATGCGTTCTTGTCTTTGACTCTGTTGCCTTACTGTTTTTGGTGGAATAATAAAGCATGAATCAAAATATCCCAGAGCAGTCTTCTAAAAAAATAACTTTAATATATTTTCTGTTCAGGCAAATATTATCTAGGAGTCCCTTGGAAGAGCATCTAAAGGATCTTACTATGCTTATCTGGAAAGGGAAATGATGGAGGAACAGAAACAGTGAAATAGGGAACTGGGGAGAATGTGATGACTTAATAAGTAAATAAATTGAATGGTCTTCAGGATAGTCTGAAATTCTTAGGATATTCCTGATGATGACTTCTTACTGCCAGCGCCTGCTGATGGAAACATGATGCTTTCAGCCAAATTCTTTCTGCAGCACTACATTATTGTTATTTCTATGTATCTCTATGAATAAGATATTTAAGACGACTTAAAATGTCTGAGTTAGATTTCTCAAGGAAAGGAAACAATTATTTTGATGCTTTTTCTGACTTTAAGAGCACAGATATTCAATGTTATCATTGTCAATAAATATGCCTGTTTGTAGGAACAGCAAAAATACAAGCTGAGAAAATCTCTGAAACCCACAATGATGGAAGTGAGGCCCTTGTTGAGACCAAGAATATTGGAAAAAGTTTTAAAGACTTTCCCATGGCTCTCCTGGTAAGCAAGCCTTGAATTTACTGAAATTGATGCGTTCTGAGAAATAAAATTCTTTTTCTGGTAATGCATAGGTGTTTTTTAGAAAGGTAATTGGTGCTTTATTGTGTTGCAGTAGGGAAGTCTCCAGTACCTACTGATAACTTAATCCATGTTCATTTTGTTGATGCTTCAGATGGTTAAAGCAAGAAAAGCCTAATAGTGGAGTTTCACATGAAAGTATCTGCTTCAAAATGTGACTACTAGTTTACACGGTACTACAATGGAATGACTTCCTGAGTGTTATGCTAATTTTCCCCCATAGATACTCTTGAAGAATCCTGTGCTTATGAGCCTAATAATAGCGAGTTCTTCAGAAGCTTTGGTTGCCACTGGCTTTGCCACATTTCTACCAAAGTTTATAGAAAACCAGTTTGGAAAGACGTCAAGTTTTTCAGCAACTCTTGGAGGTAATGTGGCTTTTCATTTTTAATTCTTAAATATTGTGCTGAACACACCAACATTATAGGTGGAAGATTATATAGTGTTTGTCTGAGCTATTTGTGAATATACGTATATGAAATGCAATTTTCACAGCAGAAACAGTATTTTTATACTATTTTTTTATATTATATTTTTATATTCTTGCCTGCCCTGTGAAAACCCTGGTACTTAATTCATCAAGGGTGTAAATGTACTCATCTGTAGGTTCAGAAGACTTGACACTCGTATTCAAAGTAGAATGAGAACTCTTGTGTGCAGCTGAAACTCATTTAGTCCTTTCTTATTCTTGGTGGAAAACACTTTTTTCCTCATTTAAAATCAGCTGAAGGAGCATTAAGCCTTAGTCCCTACTAAAGGAAGCAAGATGAAGGGCAGCTGGAAAAAAAGCAGTACTTCCCACAAGTAAGGGGTTGACTTGGCCTTTTTCTTATTCAATTCCACCATAGCATTACATTGAGATAGCTTACAATAAAATGACTAATCAGGATATATTATAAAACTGTTATGTAACTGCTTCTGTATTTGGCTTGCTGTCACTTATTTGTATTTTCTGATATTCAGAAGTAATAGGCAGAAAAAGGGGAGGCTATGAAAAGCTGAGTGTTGGAGAAACAAATAGGAAAAAACCGCTAATGTGGCCCTAACTAGTGCAGGTCTTATGTGATTAACTCTTATATTTACTTTGGAAGAACAGCAACCAGATCAAGGCAGATAGGCCAACAAATACTTGCAATGCGTCAGACTTAGCATTTCTGCAAAGTGTCTTGCTAAATCACTTCAGCCATGTAGTGTTCCAGTGTAAATATATGCTAATTGAAGTGCTCTTTCTCCAACAGAAATATGTTTGGGAGAGACTTTCTGAATGACTTAACTCCTCTGGATAACACTATCGCTGTCAGACATCATTGCTTCAAAACAAAGTGTCTGCAAATTTTGCATATAAGCAAATTGGAATACATGCTCAATTTAGCAGTGAAGTAGAAAACTGAACGTTCCTTTTTTGTCTATAGACCTTGTCTGAATTTCTTCTCATTTGAGTTGAAAATATTGATAGTGTTACTCAATGTACAGCTTTAAAGACATGCTTACACTGATGTACCTGAACTAATGTTGAGCTAGCTAGTCTGTTACCAATGTCCATGTTAACTACTTAAACTATGTTTGACTATGATGTCTGTGGCCTGTGCAGATCTTCTAGTGTACCTGAACTGTCTTTAAAGTTGGCTGTCTCAGGTCTGATGCAAGTTATGCTAAAGTTCTGTGGTGTATTGTAGATTAGCCATGCAAAAATGCTCAGTAATGTGTCTGGAGTCCTAATAATACAACAAGGATAAATTATTAGACTATGACAACAAAACTGACTCACTGATCTAGACCTTTAAAATCTTTCTGTAGCTGCCTTATTGTATCTTGTACTGTCTCTTGTATAATAGTGATAATGTTCTGTTACGAAAAAGTTCATAATGGGCATAGGAACAAAACACCAAAGGAGTGAAAGAGCATTTTCTGTTTTCATGAAATGAATCTCTAGTGTTCAGAGATTCCTGCCCAGTGTGTAGTCATCTTAAGTAATCTAGTTTTGCTGTGTTGAGCTTGAGTTTTGCAAAACTGTAAACTATGCTGTCAAGTTGAACTTCTGGAAGGGCTAACAATAATGTAAGTGTAGACTAAATTACTCATGCTGACAGATTCTGGTAGGATTGTTTGCAAATGTCATAGCATGGACTGCATCTTAAGATACAGGTAACTGTTGTGAGTTTTTTCTTAATGTAAAATTGCACTCTAAATTGCTTCAGTACTTATATCTTGCATTTTTGTGTAATTGCTGGTGTCTTGTTTTCCTCTAGGGCTTGTATTAATTCCAGCAGCAGCACTAGGCCAAATCATAAGTGGCATCTTGGTTTCCAAGTGCAAACTGGATTGCAAAAGCATAATCAAGTTCATGATAGGCACTTGTTCAATGGCCCTACTATTAAACACAGTGTTTTTATTTGCTAAATGTGGGAATGAACCTTTCGCAGGTGTCTCTGAAACGTATAATGGGTAAATATGTTTTAATGCACTCTTGGGTTTGGTGTTAACATTTAAGATAAATAAGCTACCTCACAGAATACAAAGCCTTTAAAAATGTCATATTTTTCTTTGATGTATGAAACTGAAATGTCTTATGGGACTCTAAAACCTTGTTCTTGGAATCTTTATGTAGTAGACGATTAAGAAAATGTAATGCTAAATTGCCTGCAAAAATTTGAGTAGTCTGGTCCTCCTTGACAAAAAAAAACCCCCGACAAAAAAGCCCGGTTTCAGTAACCATTGTTGGTGTCCCAGCCATGGTATTGAGTACGGATAACTTTTTATATCTGTAGAGGTAGTGTGTATTTTGTACTTTGTTTTATTAACTAGCTATTGACACCCTGGGCAGTTTGTTCCTGGAAGGAGTCTGACATGCACCAGTTCTATGAGAGAGCACTGAGGTGCATAACAACTTAAACTGATTGCGAATTTTTCTAGGGAAAAACAGAGGCATTATGGTAGCATCAGGTTCTAGCACATCTAGCCTCCATTTATGAAGGAGGCTTTCTCTTTTCCTGATATAATGGCTGATAAGAGGTAGAAATTTAATGCAAAGAGGACATAGCTTGGTGACTCAAGTTGAAGAATAAAGTGGGCTGAGCTACACTTTTAACTGAAACATAATTCAAAATATTGTTGGCTAGTATGTAGGAAAGACTTCTCTAAACACGTACTTTTCTTTCCCTTAAATACAGTTATTTCTGACAAGAATGTGGTCTATCACCCTTTTTTTATATTCGTAGTAATTGTAATAAAAATTCTAGGATGAATGTTTCTTCTACTGCTGTGAACAGTGCTTTAGTCTGGAAAAGTATGGCAGTGAGGGGGGGGAGAAAGTCAGAAAAGTGAAGGTAAAAACAAAGCAAGATTAAAAATAAATATCTGCAAGGACAGGTGTTCTTTAGAGAATGGATTTCTCAGTCCACTTTTAAAATTTCAACATTGAATATATGTGATCAAATCACCAGCATAGGCACTATGTTGCATAAAATGCTCAGTCATGCCTTATTAAGGGATTAACTACAAGATTATGATGCTTCAGTTCTTGTAGTTTTAAATAGTATGCATTTCTGTAGTATGAGGAGTGTTTAAAAGCACGGGGGAGGCAGCTAGCTGTGCCAAAATTGTGTTCTCAAGTGGTTGGTTACTGTTCTGAATTGACACAGCCAGAGGCAACTACAGCTGTTTGAGGGGCTGCCAAAAAGTCAGATGCTGTTGTGCAGAATAGCTCTAGTAGTCTGGTAACTAGGGACTGCTGGCTGCCATTTGGAAAAATCTTAAGCCTGAACACTGTGCTGCGCAAGGGAGTGAATAATTCACCTATACTTTTTTGTTTGTTCTTTCCCAAATCACACATTTTAGAAAAGGGTTAGATACCACTGTCTCATACAGAAGCAGAATCTGTAACTTATGGTCCAATGAATAAAAAAGCTTTGGAACCTGAATAGGGTGGAGAAATCTTTGCACTTTGCTGACACAATAGCATGAAGTGCACCATGAAAATGCAGAAGATGGGTTGTGGGGGGGTAAGGGTTTTATAGTCTGTAATACACATGCAAGTTGTTCTTCTAGGAAAAAAATGATAAGCATCTAAAGATCAGGTAGGCTTATATGGCTTCTTTATTTTGTATTTATCATACTTTTTGACTGACTTAAAATGAACGTATAATAAAAAACACAGGAAAAGGACGTCTTAGTCATGGAGGCAACGAAGTGCAGAAATATGGTAGAATATGAAGGCTACTAATTTTCCTAGGTCCTTTAAGGGAATCATTGACATAAATGACAAATACTACAAAATTTTCCCCAAAACGCAAAGAGTGACATGAAAGACTAACCAGATACTTTTCAGGTCTCTCATTTAGGTAAATGTGAAAACAGTAGAATAGCTAGCCTTAGGTTAATGGGGCAGATACACAGAGGGCTTGGAGGCAGTAGTGACTGAAGGCAGTCAGGCTTCCAGTTCTCTAACAGTAGAAATTTAACACCATGATGCTTTAACTGTTGATTTGTATTACCTTTTCCAGAAGGTGTACAAACTGAATAAACCAGATTTCATACACTGGTGATAGGGGGCGGAAATAATCTTGAGGCCCAAGTTACCATTCATTCTGATTTCGTCTTTATGACTTGCTGCATCAATTGACAGTATACGCAAAGGCTGCTGTTGACATTAGACACTTAAAACATGGCTCTGCTTCAGTGTCTGGAAGAAAAGCGGTAGCTGTAAGATTACTGTGGACACTTCAGAACTGTGAAAACTAGGATGCAGGCTTTATTGTGGAAAACGTATAGTTAGATATTGAGCAAAAGAATCTGTATGTAGCAATACCGAAGTGGCTGTATAGACAATAGTATGTGACGCTATCTGTATTTCTATACCATGTCCTATGGTAATGAGCAGCTGACAGAAGGTACAGCTGAATTGATTTTTGTCCTAAGTTCAATACAGTTAACTTCTGTTTAATAGTTTTGTGTAACTTTGGCAGCTACGTAGTTTAACTGTTGCCGAAGACTTGTTATTTACAGCAATTTGGAGTTAACCAATCCTGAAATAACTCTCTCTACTCAATATCCATTATGAAAAATGGATAGGTTTGGTTTTACCTAATTCACTGTTACATGTTGGATTATAGTTTGTTGGACATGTGATGGCATCAGGTTAGTGGCACTAGTGTAGTACCAGTTCTGAAACTGCTTTCCATGAAGGAATGAGCGACTGAAATATGTAGTAGTAGTTTTAACTTGTAAGCTTCTGGAAAAACAGGCAACTGACTGACTCCTGCTTATGCTTCTGAACAAATACAATTCAGAACAAATGTTTCTGAAAGAATAAATTATGAGAGCGCTCTTAGAGTTGGATTGGGAGTTGATGCACATTCGCTTTGTGGATATTTCAAAGAAATCCTTCATGGCAAGTGTTGTCTTTCTATTGAAAAATAGCCTGGATATTGGGGGTGGGGGCTGGGGAAAGCTTTTTGTAAGTTTGGTACCAGAATTACGTGAGTACAGGATCACTTATGTTAATGAACAAAATACATGGTTTGTAGTAATTCTGTTTACTACTGAATTAGGCTATAGGCAGAACTAGCATGGTTTACTACATCTAGTAAACACTTCAAAAAATTGTTTTAGCCAAATTCTTGTGCCCAGTATTTCCTTGAAAACTTGCAGGAACAGAAATGTCAACGTGTCACAAGTCTCTGGGACACGTTTTGTTTTCATGTGAAAGACAACCCAGCCTGTAGAGCTTTTAAAGACCATTTAATGGCCTTGTCTGCTAGACTTCTTTACAAAAGTGATGTTAGAAAGAAGTTCTGTGTCATATAGAACCTATGAACATAAAACTGTATTTCTTCTGTTTAATATCTTTCTCTGGCCATGCATAACTAAAGGTTCAGTCCCTCTTCACAGGTCAGGGGAGGGAGACATTATCTGTTTACAAACAGGGCAAATATTGTCACTGAATTGATTTAAATACTTCTAGGCTGACAAGGCACTGTGTGAACAAACCTGTGATTAGCACTGTAGTGCTTTAAGCCAGAGCAAACTAACTTTGGTTCTTCTGTGTATGAAGAATGAACTAATGTAGCTGAGTAGGGCTTAACTGTACTACAGCCAAATGTTGTATGTAGGTAGTTATGTCCCAAATATTCCATGTGCAGTTTGAATTCTGTGTAATCAGCTTAATGCCTAGGTAAATTATTTCCCCTCTTAGTATTTGTGACAATCTTAAATTCTCTTAAGAAACTGGCCTTATAGGTAATGAATCTGGAACTTTCAGTTTACAGTACAATACTTAAAACTACTGGCAGTGTCAGTATCCTCGTTTCAGCTGACTGAACTCTTACCCTGTGAAGTTTCTTTACTTATTAAGGCACTACTACTGGAAAATCAAAAAGTGTTTTTGTTCTCTCCAGTTATATCTTAACAAGGGTCCCCCCCCATTCCAAAATGATTTCTCGTATTAATAATATAGTGAGAGTACTTCAAATACAACCATACTGTGGTCTGTACTGGAAGTAGATGCCTAAATTGAGAGCAGTTATAATATGCAAGAGTTAAATTAAACTATGTTCTTCATTATTTATTCCCTAAACAGCCAGAGAAAGTCTTTAAGGTCCTTTTGGGTGTGATAAACTGTTCATATGTCATGGCACTCTGCATTTAGCATGTGCAGTCATCTTAGTGCTGGAACAATCTAGATGTCTGCATAGCAGTGTTGAAAGCAGTAAAAATGCAGGCTTGCAACCGGCCTTGGATCCAAAACGGGGAAAAAACCTTGGAATGTGATCAGTAGAATAAACACCAAATACTGCTTTTAATCTTGTTGGTTTTTTCATTAAAACTGTAAATTGAGCAAATTCAAATGTCTAAGTGTATGGGAGGGAGGAGATGATATAAGAAAAGCATTGGGTTCAGACACAGAACTTAGTCATCTGTTTTTTGAATGGAAGGTGGAGGAATAATTTAGGGAAGGAACAATAACACTAAAGTGACTAGGTATAGGATAAATGGGAATCCCCTCTAGAGCTGTAACTACTAAGACTATGGCTTATTTTTAAACAATTAAATGCATAAATCACCTGAATTGAGTATTTTGAGATTTATTATCTTATAAGTACTGCATTACTTATTTACATATCTGGTGTTTTTATATTACTTTATTAAAAGCCTATTAACTTTTACCTTTCAGAACAGGCATGCTATATAACTTAACAGCGCCCTGCAATGCTAACTGTGGATGTTTACGCTCAGTGTACTACCCAGTTTGTGGCAGAGATGAAGTCCAGTACTTTTCTCCCTGTTTTGCAGGATGCACATCACATCTCTTTAACAACATGCAAAAGGTACTTTATGCTACAAAGACAGCTGACATGATCTGTTCTGGTTTCCTGCAAAATGTGTTCTATATCGAAAACACTCTTCCCTTAGTACAACAGGAAATCACAGTGTTTCTGAATCTAAGTGGTAGTTTCCACAAGAAAAATCGGTGTGGATTGGAAATATGTGTCTAAGTAGGATGAATGTTGGTAATGTGTCAGACTCCAATACTCTCTGTCCAGATGGTGTTAATATATTCCACTTGTGGAGGATGTCATGTTTAATATCAAATTTACTTACTTGATGACTGGTGATGTTACACAGGATTTCTGATTTGGCCAAGTGATCCAAAATATACTGAAAAAACAATAAAAATGTTGGCTACAGTTAGCAAAATACAGTGATTGCAACACACAGTTCAGCCACAATGCTAGTGTGATTCCCACTATCAGTCTCACTGTCATGACACTGGGCCTCCACAGTCATTGGAGGACCGACGTGGTTTGAAGCATGCTAAAGCTCATAGTTTTCTGGCTTTTCATAGTCCGTGTTGGGCTGAGCCACACTATCCCTGTGCTGGTCTGGCTAATTAAGGAAGGTGTTGCCAGTCTTAATGAACTCAGGGAGAAATGTTTGCACCCCCACTGGATCCACTCAGCTGATATAGCTGTTTCTTTTCTCCATAGCTTTCTTTGCAACAGCTGTGGTGCATCATTCTGTGTGCTTCATGGGCACTCACCCTTTCCCATCTCCTCTGAGCCCTCTTCCATGTAGAAGTGTATTGGACTGTCTTCTTTACTTCTATTAAACTTTCTGATGTTTGAAATACATTAAACCTGAAAATACTTTAAATAGAATTGACAATCAGAAAAGTAGAACTCAGCAGCTGCCTTGACATTCAACTGCAGTTCTTATCTAGATGTTGTCAGCATAATGTCATGTTTATTGCAGGCATGGCAACCTGCTTTTGCATGTTTCTAAACCTTGAATGTCAGTTGCCCCTGATGCAGGGATGCTAAGCCATGAAAGTGGCCGGTTATTAGCAAGCCTTCCCAGAACTGAAAGACTTCCTGTGCTTGTGTCTACTAGTACACCAAACTCTTGAGCAGGGATGTGGGATGAGCATAGGAAGATTCTAAAGGTAGGCAAGCTGAATCAGGGGGTGCCTCCGGGGACTTCTTATACCAGAAAAGGACAATGGTAAATGGGAGGAGGTATTATCTAGAAGACATTGTAGGAGACTGACTACTTCTTGTTGTGAAAACTTCACACTTCACTGATAGATGATGTTTTTTCTCTTTGAGAACAAACTTGGGTCAGTTTAAATGAAGAGCATAAAACTGTTCCGTTTTGTTTGCCTCCTTATAAGAGCGGTCCAACATTGCTTCTGTTCTTTCCTGCTTAAGTCTTAAGAGTAGAGCTCTTCCTGCCAAGCACAGCCCAGTGTAAAAACCAGCCTGTTTATAGCTAAGAATGTCAAGCTAGGTGATCTGGGACTTAACAACATTTCTGAAGAATGTGAACTGTTGTGGTTTCCAGTTTGTTCTACTACTGTTGTAACTGGGTATGTATTACCTAACCTCGAAGAAAAAGATTGAGGAAATAGTGGCAGTGGTAGATGTGAATCTAAGAATGAACTCAGTTTACGTAACAGATTTTAGTAGTCAGGACAGTTAAAGTTCTTTAGAGTATAACTTTTGAATTATACAGACATAATCATCAGTTTTGGTTAATAAACTAGGTAACAGTTGACATTAGCTTATTTCAGTATTGGAAAAATTACTTTTGAGACCCATGTAAGATACCTTCTGCTGTAAGGGAACTGCAGCTTTTGCCTGCCCTTTCTTCAGAAGTTACACTTTGCAAATTAAACCAGCCTTATATGGGGAAAGAGAAAAGGGACACTTCCTCCTTCCTCCATCCCTTGACACCCTCCATGGTATTTATAACACTTTCAAGGAGGTGATTTGTTTGAAAATTACATACTTTAAAATTTTATTTCTATCTAAATATCGATATAAAAGATCTTGTTTTGAACAGTGTAGCTTGCCCTTTCTTAATTGTATACAGTAACTGGTGTTATCTTCACTGATTTGTAATAAGATTTTAGTGTAAAAGTTAGCACTAAAAGGCTTGCTCT
>VZSF01008225.1:96444-136557 GCA_013398295.1 Chionis minor
CTTACTTGATGACTGGTGATGTTACACAGGATTTCTGATTTGGCCAAGTGATCCAAAATATACTGAAAAAACAATAAAAATGTTGGCTACAGTTAGCAAAATACAGTGATTGCAACACACAGTTCAGCCACAATGCTAGTGTGATTCCCACTATCAGTCTCACTGTCATGACACTGGGCCTCCACAGTCATTGGAGGACCGACGTGGTTTGAAGCATGCTAAAGCTCATAGTTTTCTGGCTTTTCATAGTCCGTGTTGGGCTGAGCCACACTATCCCTGTGCTGGTCTGGCTAATTAAGGAAGGTGTTGCCAGTCTTAATGAACTCAGGGAGAAATGTTTGCACCCCCACTGGATCCACTCAGCTGATATAGCTGTTTCTTTTCTCCATAGCTTTCTTTGCAACAGCTGTGGTGCATCATTCTGTGTGCTTCATGGGCACTCACCCTTTCCCATCTCCTCTGAGCCCTCTTCCATGTAGAAGTGTATTGGACTGTCTTCTTTACTTCTATTAAACTTTCTGATGTTTGAAATACATTAAACCTGAAAATACTTTAAATAGAATTGACAATCAGAAAAGTAGAACTCAGCAGCTGCCTTGACATTCAACTGCAGTTCTTATCTAGATGTTGTCAGCATAATGTCATGTTTATTGCAGGCATGGCAACCTGCTTTTGCATGTTTCTAAACCTTGAATGTCAGTTGCCCCTGATGCAGGGATGCTAAGCCATGAAAGTGGCCGGTTATTAGCAAGCCTTCCCAGAACTGAAAGACTTCCTGTGCTTGTGTCTACTAGTACACCAAACTCTTGAGCAGGGATGTGGGATGAGCATAGGAAGATTCTAAAGGTAGGCAAGCTGAATCAGGGGGTGCCTCCGGGGACTTCTTATACCAGAAAAGGACAATGGTAAATGGGAGGAGGTATTATCTAGAAGACATTGTAGGAGACTGACTACTTCTTGTTGTGAAAACTTCACACTTCACTGATAGATGATGTTTTTTCTCTTTGAGAACAAACTTGGGTCAGTTTAAATGAAGAGCATAAAACTGTTCCGTTTTGTTTGCCTCCTTATAAGAGCGGTCCAACATTGCTTCTGTTCTTTCCTGCTTAAGTCTTAAGAGTAGAGCTCTTCCTGCCAAGCACAGCCCAGTGTAAAAACCAGCCTGTTTATAGCTAAGAATGTCAAGCTAGGTGATCTGGGACTTAACAACATTTCTGAAGAATGTGAACTGTTGTGGTTTCCAGTTTGTTCTACTACTGTTGTAACTGGGTATGTATTACCTAACCTCGAAGAAAAAGATTGAGGAAATAGTGGCAGTGGTAGATGTGAATCTAAGAATGAACTCAGTTTACGTAACAGATTTTAGTAGTCAGGACAGTTAAAGTTCTTTAGAGTATAACTTTTGAATTATACAGACATAATCATCAGTTTTGGTTAATAAACTAGGTAACAGTTGACATTAGCTTATTTCAGTATTGGAAAAATTACTTTTGAGACCCATGTAAGATACCTTCTGCTGTAAGGGAACTGCAGCTTTTGCCTGCCCTTTCTTCAGAAGTTACACTTTGCAAATTAAACCAGCCTTATATGGGGAAAGAGAAAAGGGACACTTCCTCCTTCCTCCATCCCTTGACACCCTCCATGGTATTTATAACACTTTCAAGGAGGTGATTTGTTTGAAAATTACATACTTTAAAATTTTATTTCTATCTAAATATCGATATAAAAGATCTTGTTTTGAACAGTGTAGCTTGCCCTTTCTTAATTGTATACAGTAACTGGTGTTATCTTCACTGATTTGTAATAAGATTTTAGTGTAAAAGTTAGCACTAAAAGGCTTGCTCTGCTGTTTGGTTTTTTTTTTACATGATGTATTTCATAAGCTCTAACTCTAAAATCTTTAGTTTTAGTGAGTTTTTTATGCTTTTACCTAAAAACTTGCTCCACACAAAATGGAGACTATTACTGTCTTTTTAGATCACAAACCCAAAAATAACTTTTGGCCTGGTGATCTGGATCAGTCAAGTTGTGCTGAATGAGGTTTACAAATGAGGGTTACAGTGCCATGTGATCATCAGGAAGTGGACTGTTTGCCATAGTGCAAAGTCAGGGTTTATTCTTGTATTCAGTGTGATGCAGACCCAATGAACATCTACCATATTAGTGTCACTCAGTGTCATCCTTGGAGCTAAACTTTGTTTTATAAATTATTTTTAGATGTACCACAACTGTTCCTGTGTTGGAAAACCAAAAAGAGAAAATGGTTCAGAAGACTCTTTCTATGAAGCTGTCCCTGGGAAATGTCCAAAACAATGCAAACTTTTACCTTTATTCTTGACTTTCTTCTTTTTTGCTGTTGTTTTTACATTTATGGCTGTTACTCCAACAACTGTGGCCATACTCAGGTATGTTTTTTAGGTTGAGACATAGGTAGCTTTTTTGTGAAAACCCAGATCAGTGAAATACTTGAACTTGTTTTGCTTTGGAATGTAGACTTAAACCAATGTGCAAGTGTGTTGTAGTACTTTGTGTGGTAAGCGGGCAGTATTTGAAGCAGAGTACAGTCATACCATTGTTCCATATCTTTGTAATTATATGTGGTTAGGAGATACTGTTTGAATCTATTAAAAAAAATTATCTTTTCTACTTGTAGCAAAATCCAGCTTTTATGGCAGCACTCCTGACTGTTTTAATCAAAGCAAGAAGGAATAAATATACCATGTGCTTGGATGAAGAAAACATTCAACTTGCGTGTGTATTGGTAGTGCCAGGATTTCAAATTGTGCCAAGAAGAGAAAAAAGAAAAAGCAATCAATCTCATATTCTCAGCCTTTGATTCCTGTCTCAGTTCAGAGTTCTGACTTGCAAAATTGTAGTCTGTCAAGAACTATAGACTACCTTTCACATGATATTGATGTTGTATGTGTGGTAGTCGTTAATATAAAATGTGACAGTGTGTATGTGGCAGTTAGGCAGTGGTTTCACTGTTGTTCAGATGCATGAAATCTAGATACTTTTTTTTTTCCTTTGGCACATGGTCCTCATTCTGAAAGCGGAGCTGTTTCACTTTATCTTGAACTCTGACTTGCACCTCTAATACTTCTAGAGAGAAAATGTTAGTGTTAATAGGCATACATGCACTATACACATGATGCTTTGGGAGGGTGTGGCTTAGATGCTCTTTTTCCAGCCTTCTAGGCATGGGATTGGGAGTGGAATGATAAGCTGCAACAGTGCTTTGTAGTAGCCTCCTGTCCAGGGTTGGTGTAAATCTGGAATTAACAGCTTGTCATATTAGTGTAGGAGCAGAATAATGTGAAGTGTTGCATTATCTTCAAAACTGAACTGACATAGTTTTATTTAGATAATTCTAAGGAATAACATTAGGAATTTTGAGTCCTTGTACACATCAACTGAAACGGGGAAACAGTTTTTATGGAAGAGGGGACTGTAGAGCAGTTTAAATGTGCAAACCCTAATTTAATTTAGCTACTGCAGTATACTCCAAGATCTTTTCAGCGGGCCTATTTTGTGCAACTTCAAGTGTAAACCCATGTACTGGTGACAGTGTTCTAGTGCTAGAAATAACCACCCACACTATGCAAAACTCATTCTTCTTTCTCTGCTTGCCTTTCTGGGTAGGGAGATCCTAACAGTGACTGCTAATAACTGCTAATCTTGGATATTTTTCTATGGCTAGTCTTCACACATACTCCAGAATGAGGGAATAACTCCTGAATATTTAAATACTGTCTTTTTAACACTGTCAGTGCTTCAGTGATGCAGTTTAAAGAAAACAATGCTGAAACTAAATTGTATAAATTAAGTTAGGTTGTATTTAATCTTTATGGTAGTATCTTTAAGACGCTGTCAGGATAAAATGTTTGTTACTGGAGAAATACCTGAAAGAATTTGGTCAGTGATAAGGAGGTGAATTCTAGTTACTAAATCAATATGTTGATTAGTATAGCGTAGGACAGAACTGATTAATTACAAGGTCAGGTGACTATATGTAAAGGTTATGGGAAATGCAATGCCTTATGCTCTGCTGAATCCTAGTCTCAATTCATGTATAGCTTCTTTAGGAACAGTAGCTCAGGATTGCATACTAGCACTGTCCTTAAATTGTCGGTTGTTCTGTAGGAAAAAAAACGTTCAACAGTATGTCAGGGTGCTGCTGGTAAGCTAGCTTTTTGCTTACATTGTTTTGTTAAACTAGTTCAATCTAAAATTCCTTGATGAGCTATCTGAGTTGCTTCTTGTGTCAAAACATCTCTTGAAGTTGTTTGGTTACTTCTCCTACAAACTGGATTTATAAACCCCTCCACATTTAGCAGGTTGAAACAATATATTAAGACAAAGCATGTTCACTGTGGGACAAAGCAGAGATATGGAACAATTAAAACTTGTTTACCAAACTGCAAATCTTTTTTACAGGTGTGTGCCAGATAAACAGCGTTCATTTGCTCTTGGAGTACAGTCAGTGTTTCTACGACTACTGGGTATGACTTTGAAACAATTTTCTGAATAATCTATTTATTTGATGTTTTTCTAGACTTAAAAATAATGTATTAAGAAGCTTTCAGAGGAGCTTGAAGCAGCTTGTCATTGGCTTATAGCACGAATATACTTGTTACAAGGCAGATGCCACCTGGATTCAAATTCCTCTTTAAACAGGGCATATATACTCATTTTAGCTGTTCTTTTTGGCATGAACAAAATACAGGTAACTGTCATTCTTTCAGTAAAAGGCATCTGCAGCCACTTCCTCCAGAAAGAGGCCTATTCTGAAAGTTAAAATAAGTGATGTAATAAAAACCAGCTTCATATAGTTACTAGCTGAAGTTCCAGAAATTAAAAGAAAGTGACACTATCTCATTGGCCATGCTACTATATTTTAAAGTGGATAGATGGAGGCTTCCCTCTTCTCCCTTCCCTTTCACTTCCTTTGACTAATTTTAGCCTTTATTGAAACTGTAGAGACTTGTACATAAATAATTACTGACTTTTTATGTGGGAAATCTACTACTTAAATTCTAAGTTTAAGGATCTCCAGTATCTCAATAAGACAGGTGTATAATCTTAAATAAAACGTAAAGCTAAATATAGGTATTCTCTGAACGAGTCATCTGAATTCTCAGGTATACTTTAAAACTCTTATTTTAGTTTTAGATGCTTTTTAAATGGCGCATGTAATTCAATACTGGGTCAAGGCTCAGTATTGACTTTCATGTCAATACTTATTACTGCAGCCATTCCCTGACATTTGAGATCAAATACATAGCAGTGTGGCTTCTGCTTTGCTGTACCTATTGAAACTCCAATTAATCTAAGTCATTCTACCAATAAAGCATAATAAGAGTAAATATCCTCACAGGTAGAAATTACCTTAGAGGTAGTGTTAACTGTTGTATGAGGGCTTCTCTCTATCATTTTACTCAAGATACCTATGGTAGAGTCTTGACTTCACGGTGGAGCTGAGGATAGAACTTTTCTTCAGCCACAGGTGGTACAGGCAGTGCAACTAAAAGCATTCCTACCAAGAAGATACTTAAGCTGTAGGCTTGAGGAATTACACAGGGATCCTAGACAGAAGAGCTGTAGTGAGGACCTAGCTGCTTGTTAGCTCAAGAAGAATTTAGGCCTTGAGTAGGTTAGGTACACGTGCAGTGATGTACCTGGAGCATTTATTCTAAAACTGGCTATACCTGGATGCAAAACACTTGTGCTCTATAAAGCACTGTTGTAATAAAAAAACCCATACAAATCTAGTAAATTCTGCGCAGGAATAATTTTAAACACTACTCACTTTACGTGAAGCTTTTCCTGGAAGCTTGGCTACATCTGAGGGATGGAAAAAATACGTAGTTGAATGTATTAATGTAATATTTTAGTTCTCTGGATTTGGAACAGGTTAGTGTGTATGATCTGAGAAAAGGGACTTACTTTCTTTCAGTTAAAATTCTGCTTCCTTGATTAGCTGGTTTTCCTGCTAATTTTAATTACATTTTTCTTTTCCAATGAAAGCAAATAAAGTTACGAGAAGCTCAGGTCTTTGAACAAACTTCTTGCTGGGTAAAGAGAGCTGTATAAATGATCAACTGACACTCTATGCATCCTGCTTAGTAATTGAGAGCAATGAAAGAGGCACACTTGCTATGTAATATGACTTTGATTAAAATATTGTGTTTAGTGAGTGTCTCTCCCATTTTATCTTCCCCACCAGCCTAGCATTTTGCTGTATGCATTAAGACCAGGTAACTATTCCAAGTAACTCAAATGTTCTGACATGTAACTGTGTTTTTCTAGGTACTATTCCTGGGCCAATTTTGTTTGGTGTTGCTATAGACAACAGTTGTACTCTCTGGGATATTAATGAATGTAAAATTAAAGGAGCTTGTTGGGTTTATGACAATGAAAGAATGGCTTATCTGCTGATGGGCATAAGTAAGTGACTTTTTCATATTAAGTTCATGTACAAGGTAATAGATGTACTGACCTTGACTGCTACATGGGAGTTACTTTAAATTAGAACCTTAAACTTATTTTTTAGCATCAGTGTTGTTTTTTTTTTAAAAACCCACTTTTTTCATGAATAACAAAAAGCGAAATAGCATGGAAGGAGCAAGCCCACATGCAGTGGCTCTTAAAAATGACCTTGGAAACTTTTTTAATAACAATAATACAAAATAGTTTTACTCTTCAGTCTTTCTTCATTGCCACACTTTATTTACTGAATTTTAAGAGACTGACAAGATTGACACACGTTTCAATCTTACACGTTTCAATCTTACCTGTCTTGGTTCATTGGCAGCTTAAGGTCTGAGGAGCTTTCTTCCTATTGTCATATTTCAGTTCTTTTACCTAAACTAATACCAAGATCTTGAAAATATCTCTGAACACTAGTCAAAAATTTTCCTGACTTATTTAGCGATCTGTTCCCTTCAAGTATGTGACAGATGTATGTCTGGGGAAAGAAAGGCAGGCTAAGGCTAAGCCTGCCTCTGTGGTAACTGCTGTTGTCCTGTCTTCTAGCAATTGTGATGCAGTGCATAAACTGAACTGCTAACATCTAACCTTGAAACTGAAAAAGCAGGAGTCACAGCTTCAGGCTTCAGTATCTCTATCTTTTCCTGCACTGCTTGCACCCCCGAGTTGCACAGTCACCACTATGTACCAGTGATGAATAAACAGGACAGCCTTTTAAGGTAGCTGAGGAGAGAATACCTAACAAGTTTGTACATGGTGAGCTTTAGTTTGTGGCAAAGAGAATATTGATGCAATGAGGAACAGTACTGAAGCAAGAAATAAGGAAGACTTGCACTTCAGGCTAGAATGGGGTGAAGAAATACGGAACTGAAGTAATGGCAATAGCTGCTGCAAGGAAGAACTGGTAGGCAGAGGGGGGGTTCTGAAGTCGGGTGGAAGACTGCCTTTACCTGCCCTTTGCTGTTCATGTAAAATGCTCTGAAATTCACAGCATCCATTTAAGTCTTGCAGTGTACTTCACCACGTGACACTTTGTAAATGACTGAAATGCTCTTGTCTACTATTGAAGGTGACTACAACAAGGACTCTTTTATTATTTGAATTTAGGTGCTGCCTGCAAAATCATCACTATCATCTTTGTGGTCATGGCAGTGTATTTGTATAAGCCTCCACCAGCAAGTGCAGCCCTGCCACAAAAGGATTCAGAAATGGTATCTGCTATACGC
Organism: Chionis minor; assembly: GCA_013398295.1. Lineage (NCBI taxonomy): Eukaryota > Metazoa > Chordata > Aves > Charadriiformes > Chionidae > Chionis > Chionis minor. The sequence continues at coordinate 104,160 of VZSF01008225.1, forward strand.
ACGTAAATCATGAGCAAACTGGGGGCTTTCGAAAGAAGTCAATAAGAGTGAGCACTGTTAAAACACTTTTACCAAAATTCTTGTACACTGTTACCTAAATATAAAAGATCATGTTCTATTCTTGAACAAATTAAAATATTTTTGAATGTGTGTAGTGTTCTCTAACTTGCCAAACATAGTTTTTAGTAATCCATTTTGTATATCCCAAAAATTGACACTTAAATTTGCAGTCTAATTTTAAATGTCTAATTTATAACCAGAGTGAAACAGATGGAATATGCTGATCAAAAAAACAGGAAAAATTAACTGGGCTAACTGTGAGCCCCATTTCCCCCTGCTCACAAAGTAATACTGAAGTGAGACTGTAATGGGAGAAAACAAGTAACTTGGTATGTTAAAGGGATCTGTGGATGTTTTAAATGGACTTATTTTAATGTGCACGTAATCTGGGCTGATGCCTTAGTTGGGGATTTTTACTGTAGATACACTTGGGAATGTGCAAGTATAGACGTCTTAAAAATATTTTTGCATGTTGTCTTAATGGTATAAGTTCACTTCTTAGTATTTGTAGAAAAATGTAAATAGTTATTACAGGATAGCCAGGTTTATAACAAAAAATACTTGTTAAATTAAGTGCCTGAATTCCTATCTGGAATATATATGGAAAGTTGCTGTACAGCTGCTTTCTTTAAGCATTGTTAACCTTTTTCTATAAAACTTGAAAATAAAGCCTATTTTCTTACTACTTCTGTGTATGCTATGTCATTTCAAAGTGGTTCAGTTCTAGGCTTCTCAACTCCAAGAAACACAATGCTGAAAGCTAGCAAAGAATATGTATGCAAGCATCAGAAGTAGGAAAATACTGCTTTAGTTGTTCCTTTTGGCTTATATACTGCATGCTATTAAAACTGCATTTGTATAAGACAACACATGTGCTACACAAATTAGCCACTGTTACCAGATACTGAACTGTATTTGCCTGCTACTGAAATACCATTCAATATTGACTGGAAACTTCTAATGAACAAGATATCTTCTGCACTTGCTTTACTTTGTTAATGTAAACTTCCTTTCTGTTGCACTGGCTATGCATGCCGCTCTTACTCAGCCATGTGTGCCCTTTTCATCTGGTTATATGGACTCTCAACATTGATTCTACCAAGATTTTTAAACAACTGCTGCAGCAGAGGATTATGGCAGATGGGTTATGTCTTGTCTAATTCTTTAAATGCAGTTGTTAAACTAGGTGTAGGTTAAGTATAAAACTCAAGAAGAGGATCTTATATAACTGTTTAGCAAGAACTATTCAGGAAATAAAGCAGAACAGACTACATCTTCTAAAAGCACAAGACTTCATGGCTCTTAGGGCAGACAAAGAAAGGGGCAGAATATAACAATTTAATTCATGCTTGCTTTATTTATCTGAATGACTCGTGATAACAGTTTCTTGTTAAATGAGCTCATGGAAGATGGGTAACTTCCCTTGAAAGGACTAAATGCTGATCTTCTGTGAAGTTTGGGAATACGGTCTTAAAACTCTGAATTTAGTTTCCAGTTCTAACAGGGTTTATGTGGGATATAGCAAATCGCTTAATCTTAGTAAAGACAAGCAGTGTGTTAGCTAAACTGGTCAACTTGCTTCTCTTGTTCTGTCTTAGGCTCTGAGATCATAGTTTACAGTTTCTGCTGCTTAACATGATTGTGCAGATTACAAAACTTGTGGGACAGAGCAACAGGAGCTTCCTCTTCTGAGGAAGTTATCGGCACTCGTAGTTGCAGCAGAGTGGTTATCTGGGTGGAGACGGAAGGAAGTATTGCCATGGTGTAAAATTACAGTTAATGCTAAAGGCTGTTGCAATTTATAATCTAGCCTATGACTTGTTAAAGATTATCCTTGCTTGTTTAGGAGGAGCAGCACAATGATTAGAAGAGAGACCAAGTATTTAAAACTGAGTATGTTTACCTGTTTACCTTGTGTCATAGCAATGTTACTCAAATAGATACACCAATAGATACCAGAGGGCAGTAGATGTTGTGTCAAGGGTTTTACTGAGTAAAGGTAAACATCCCAGACAAGATGAACAAGTGTGTTAGGTATTTGGACAGGGAGGGTGAATTAAAAACTGCCCAAATGACTGAGCCCAGAGCGTCAAAGCACAAAGTCCAGTCTGAGTCAAGTCAGGAGTGCTGTACCCCATAGATCAATACTGGGGCTGATCCGATTAAACCTCTTCATTAATGACCTAGATTGTGCCCTGAAGGAGTGGCTGATAGAAGAGAGGGTTGTGCTGCCACGCAGAGGAACCTTGACAAGTTGGAGAAATGGACACCTCATGAAGTTCAAGGGGAAGTGCAAAGACCTGCCTCCAGGAACAGATAACCTCATGCGCCAGTAATGTGCGTGGGGGCACCTACCTGGAAAGCAGCGCTTTGGAGGAGGTCCTTGGTTTCATGGTGGACAAGCTGACCGTAAGGCAGTGATAAAGCCTTTCTGCAAAAAAGGCCCATAGCATCCTGGGGTATGTTAGGCAACGCACTGCCAGCAGGCTGAGGGAGGTGATCCTTCCCTGCTGCTCGGCACTGGTGAGAACACACCTGGAGTGCTGGGCTCTCCAGAACAAGAGTGTTACACACTTACTGGAGGAGGTGTGGTGCAGGGACACCTGGAGTGTCTTTCATACCGAGAGAGCTGGGGAAGCTCTCCAGCCAGAAGAAAAGGCTTGGGGCTTCTGAGCCTTGAAGAGGGGGAAGCCAAACTGTTCTTATTAATGCCTAAATGTAGATCCAGTGTAAGAAAATTACTGAAACAGTGTCTTTTAGGTCTGAAAGTCTTCAAAAAGGCTGTGGGTTGAGTAGTATTTAAGAAGGAATGGATGTGAAATACTTATGTAATCTTCTGTTACGGCAGCAGAACATACAGTAGTGATTTAACATGGGACTGGGGTAGGTTTTTGGTTGGGTGGTGGTGTGTGTGTGATTTTTTGTTGTTGCATGGGGGGTTTTGTTTGTTTTTGGTGTTGTGGGGTTTTTGTTTTGGTTTTTTTTCCCCTTGCAGATGGCTCTGTTTCTGCTAACAGAGTCTGGTTAGGGTTTTTTTGGTTGGAACATTTCAGGTCTTTAGAGTGCAGAGCAGAAAATACGTAGCTTTTGCAAAAATGCTATGTTAACCGAAGTGTGACTGGTATCTTTCGTCTGCTTGATTTCTGGTTTTGCAGTGGCAGTGATTTTATTCTTGTGGTAAATACATGAATATGCCTGTTTATGATTTCTTTTCTTTTTGAAGTGGCTGTAGAGCACTCCATTCAACTCAATTTTTGTATGGGTTCTTGTGTTTCTTTTTCCTCAGAGACAGAAGTCTCCAGGCAACAATGTCAGTGTTAGATTAGAGAAGCTTAACAAAAATACAGAGGGAGCCAATTAATCTTATATCAGCGATAAATGATGCAAAAAAGCTAGAATCCATTATTTGTGTGCTGCTCCCATGGCAAGTATACCCAGAAGAGTGAGGCTGCTATACAGAGGAGTCTTATGAATTTGGCCTGCCTACTCCTGCGTATGCGTTTCAAAACCTGTATAATACGAGTGCTGGTAATTGGTTATAAAGCACCTGGTCCTCTCTAGTCTACAGAATCCCTTAGTAAATGCACAAAATGGAAGTCCCAGGGGCACATATAAAGTTTTTTGTGATCGTTATTAATCTTTATACATTCATATTGAATATGTGAACTTTTAGCATGAATTGGATCTCTTGAGCAAAGGTGAAATATAAAATGGGAAAGTAAAATACAAGCTGAGTAGGGAGATTGTTGTTCACCTCCAAATTATTCAGGAACTTGTAATAGTAGCTGGGCTAACTTGAGACCTGTTCTGCACCCAGTATTCTGCTCTGAGATTGTCTTTAAAGGAGCAAAGTTAGGAAGTACTTGTTTGGAAATCAAACCAAAATCATGAAGCAGGTACAGTTGGTCTGAAGACAGTGAAGGTTTTGCTGTTTATTTAAAGGGAATCAAGGTGCTTAGACAAATTGCAAGATAATTGTTTAATATTTGGTGCACTTAACCATATATCCAGCTGGAGGAAGATGGTATCACAAAATTGAAAGGATTTGATAACCTATAATCCTCTAAGAAATTACTGAGCTACAACAGAAATGCAAACTGGAGAGAGAAAATTAGTGCTTTCCAGAGGGTTTTTTCCTGCCTAGTCATCTTTTAAATTTCTCACTTGTCATGTTTTAATTAGCTAAATGTAGAGATTGGTTTCATAGATCAGAAGCCTGCCAATTAATGCAAATCCACATCTCCACCTTTGCACTTTGGTTTTCTCAGGCATCTGTTGCCATTCCTTCGAATGGCAAACTGTCAGGCTACAGATAAGGCAGGCTCCAAAACACTGAAGTTAATTACCTGCAATAAGTGAACGGAAGCAGTTCCAGCAAGATATTGGCAAATAAACATACTAAAAGAGCTATAATGGGAGACATGAAATGAGACAAAAGAAATGAGGGTTGAAAATGTGACACATGGAAGGAAATTCATACAGGAGATGAAGAAGATTACATTGCTATTGTATTTCATTCTAGTCAAAGTGAACGACCTTCATTTGAAATGCTTTGTAAATCAGTTATTTGTGCCTATGGGAACACAAGGCCTGATTGCATAAGGGTATAGCCTCACAGAAACAAACCCTACAAACAAATCAGGTACTGTGTGCACATTAGAGTATTTGGTAGGATAGCTAGAAGAAAAAAACGATACACAACACGCAATTTAAAGAATTTTAACTTTCTAATGCTGTAAAAATGATTTACCCTCTTGTAAGGCTGTGTCTTCCATGTGCATATGCTAGTCTAATTTTTGTGATTTTTGCTTAGCAGGTAATATGACAATATTTCCTTTCCAGCTAGCTGGGTTTGATTTTTAACAACATTCTCTTGAGTGTGGCTCTGCTTTTCTTTGGGTGCCCCATCATTTGAAAAAACACTGCAGTGAGGGGGTCTCTAACTTGACCTTGTAAGAAAACAAGACAAATGCGACCTATACTTTTCAGTTGCTTTCTTGCTTAAGATTTCCTCTATGCCCTCCTTGAGAATTTTTTTTGGCTGTTGGTAACTCTGTACCAAATTTGATGGACACAGAAGACACAAATACGTGAAGCTTCCAGAAAAGGTCATCAGACTTCATCAGAACGGATAGGTTGGTGCTATCCACTAAAGAGAGTTAATCTAGCTTTTTTTTTTTTACAGCTAGGGGTCAGCCAGGTGATTGCATGTAGATCTGGAGGAGTAACCACTGCTCATAGGACCCCAGTGAGACAGCACTGGGGAGGCTGGGAGCTGTGCTGAGGATGTAGGACAGGTCCACGGAAAGACAGGCTTGGTTGATCCAAGCTCATGAATCGGCTTCTTTCTAGTTGTGAAACACTTTGCTTTCCTTTCTCTTACAGTTTTTTGTAACATTCCTGTGTGAACGTATACCTCTCTGCTCTTGCCTTGTTCTGATTGTTTTCCCAGAAAAAAAAAAAATTTAAGGACCCTGTAAAAGCAACTTTATTCTTTCAAAATAGTTCCCTGAGAAGTGGATAACAAAATAAAGTTTTCTGGTTTAAACCTGCAGTAAACAACACTGAGAGTAATCCAGGAAATTATTTTTATACTTAAAAATCTTCAAGATTATGCAAATTTCAGATTCACTTAGTTTTAATTTAAACAGGGCTCTGACTTCATGCCGGCACAATTTTACCATTGCTCAGCGCTTACTATTGAAGAACTGTCTCTTGCACACCCTGTTCACTGGAGTAAGTGGAAAAGCTGTTGCCTAGTGTTTTGATCCTACCACTCTGTGTACAAATATTTAACTTCAATCCATCTGTTCAACATTTCATGCTGAACAGATGCATAAATGTTTGTAAGGAAGGGGCTCTGAACTTCTGACATGGTGACTTCTGGCATGAAATGGTTTTCTCATCAGCTTCATGCCTTCAGAAAAACAAGTTCTGATTGCAAGAAGCTCATAGGAAAGACAAAGCTATTAAAAGCACTTGCAAAAGCTGTTATTAATTAGTTAATTAATTTGTTTCCTGTATAAGTAAGTCTTTCCTACTTTATGGATCTTCTTGCATTTGTCACTATAACTTACTACAACCTTTTAGAGCGCTTTGGTTTTCTCAAATGTTTGAGCTGTTATGGAAAGTCTGCCTCAGAGTCTTGGAGTTAGAATGTTTTTATTGGTGCATTACAAAAAGCACTCTTTGTTTTCTTATCTTCTTTGTTAATAAGCACTTTTTTTTAATATTGAAGCTACAGTTCAGACAATAGTTAAATGGATGTTTTGTTTAGCTTTACCTTTCAAAAATGTCAGGCTAGGTATGTGAAAAGAAGTAGCAAGTGCCTCAGTTTTGCTAAGGTTAAAAATTACCCAAGGCTGACAAAATAGGCATTAATGCATTAAGGCATTGAAAAGGACTAAATGTCTTGGCCCAGTCAGCCTAAGAAGCTACTCAAGAAGGTACTTCACAGTGCAGCGGTCAAGTAGCAGAAGACTATGTAGGTAAAATGGGCAAGAATTCAGCAGATACTAAGTATTTTGATTTTCTCCCCCCCTCCCCGTACAGTGTGCATGCTGTGCTGAAGATGTACTTCATTTAAAGTAATTTTAAATCTTTTGTAAGTCAATTCAGAATCATGCTGTTCTAAGTGAATTGCTGTAATGGATGCTTTTGGATTAGTACAGATGTGTGGAATGCATGATGTTGTTAAGTAACAGTTCCACTTACCTGACTGGGTTTTTTTCTCATTTTTCCTTTGCATTTCTTTGTATTCTTTGCTATGCACAGTTGTGTGGTGTTTACTGGTTTGGGTTTTTTGATTCTGGGTGGGATTTTTTTGTGCTACAGTGCTTGTAGTAGGTAAGATGGCTGTTGCTGGAGGCTGCATGCATTAATTGAGAAAAAAACTTTGGTTTTTTTCCCCTCGTCCTTTTAATTAAAATAACAAACATAAAACTAGTTGGAATACCATGGGGACTTCTAAATTTCTGTAAAACTCAAAAACCATAATGAACAGCTGCTATGATCACTGCGTGAAATATTTATGGAGATACCGCTGCTGGGCCAGAAAGTGTGTCACATAATGGGATGGTTTGATGTGCGTGTTGAAGCCCTTAAGCTACAGAGCAACAGTTTGTTGACAGTGAAATGTGACGGACATCAGTGTGGACTAGATAGAATTTGATCCAGTAGAACATCTGTCCTGAACTCTAGAAGTAAGACACAATTGTGTTAGCTACATACAAAAGCTACATAAATAATGGAGACTTGGAAACAGATAGGTACGTTTTAGCACATTATTATATAATCAAAGTACTTCGTGACCATGAAGATAAAAGTTGTTCAAGAATAGAATGTGAACTAATCGAGAGGTATATTCCCAGGATAATATAATCGAATAAACAGGGAAAAAGATCTATATGCGTTTCAGTTAGGTGTTTTTATATTCAACTAGTTTTGTGCTAGTGGTGTTTGCTAATCAGCTACAATATATTATTACATGCTATTGGCTAATGAATGTTATTATACCACAAAGTCAATTTCAGGAGAAGCCTTAGAAAGAAGAAATAGAATTGCTGCAGGCATAAATCTTGAAAAAACTTGTGTGATAGGTTGAGTGGACATTCTATGTAGTACCTTGCATATACATAATTGCATATTAATGTGCTTTTTGGAACTTACGTATCAATTTAAGTGTTTGGGGGAGCATTGCATTTTGAGTGTTGTCTTATGATGGCATTTGATACTGAAATAAGTGCATTTCAGCATGATATTCCTTGCATACATCATTGACGATATTAAAGTTGGTATGGGCACAGTGGTTAAGTTTGCCTCTTCCTGAAGAGTTTTCAAACTAAACTAGACTGACAGCAGTGATCTAGTTAATTCTTTTATTTGTTGTTTGTGTAGTTTCTTTCTATATAGACAGTCTCTGCAAATACTGTGGATTTTAAATCCTCAGCAAAAGCAGCTGACCTGGGCTCAATGCTGCCACTATATGCTCTGTGGAAAAAGCGTGAAATCTTTTTGTACACACAATGTGCTATAATGCCTCATTTATGACTGTTTTTTGAAGAGACTCAGACTTACTTTGAATGGTATTTCATTCACCTGTGAACTCCATAGCAGTTTACACAGATTGCTTGGTGCATTCGTTATTTACTTTGTTGTCCTTCACCTTCATATTGAAATGAATAAAGCAGAAAGTGATGGTTACTAGTTTTATCTTGTAACTTTTTTACAGTGTTTAATGGCTTGGTGAGCACTTCCACCAGCTCCCTCAGTCCCCTTGGGTGGATCCCATCCAGCTCCATAGATCTATGTATGTCAGGTGTTGTAGCAGGTCCCTCACCATTTCCCCTTGGATTATGAGGGCTTCATTCTGTTCCCTGCCCCTATCTGCTAGCTCAGGGGGCTGGGTACTCAGGGAACAACTGGTCTTACCGATAAAGACTGAGGCAAAGAAGGCATTAAGTACCTCAGCCTTTTCCTCATCCTTTGTCACGATGTTCTGTCCCTGTCTAATAAAGGATGGAGATTCTCCTTTGATCACCTTTTATTGCTAATGTATTTACAGAAACTGTTTTTATTGTCCTTAACATCAAAAGCCAGGTTAAATTCTAATTGGGCTTTGGCCCTTCTGATTTTCTCCCTGCAGAGCCTCACAACATCATGGTAGTCCTCATGAGTGGCTTACCCCTTCTTCCAAAGTCCATAAATTCTCCTTTTTTTCCCTAAGTTGCAACCATAGCTCTCTGTTCAGCTAGGACTGTCTTTTTCCCTGACGGCTTATTTTTTGGCACATGCTGCTGTGCCTTTAAGACTTTCTTCTTGAAAAATGTCCAATCTTCCTGTACTCCTTTTCCCTTCAGGACTGCCTCCCAAGAGACTCTGTCAGCCAGGCTCCTGAAAAGACCAAAGTCCACCCGCCAGAAGTCTAAGGTGGCAGTTCTGCTGATCCTTCTCCTTGCTTCTCCAAGAATCAAAAAATCCATCATTTCATGATCACTATGCTCAACATGGCCTCCAACCATCACATCCCCCACAAGTCCTTCTCTGTTTACAAACAACAGGTCCGGCAGGGCACCTTGGCTCGTTGGCTCCCTCACCAGCTGTGTCAGGAAGTTATCCTCAACCACTTGAGGAACCTCCTGGACTGTTTCTTCTCTGCTGTATTGTATTCCCAGATGTCTGGTAAATTGAAGGACAAAGGCTAGCTGTCTTGAGACTTCTCCCAGCTTCTTGTAGAATATTTCATCTGTCTCCTCGTCCTGGTTGGGTGGTCTATCACAGAATCCCACCATGGTATCTGCCTTGTTGGCCCTCCCCCTTACCCCTAAACACTCAACCCTATTATCACCATCATGAAGTTCTAGACATTCATAACACTCCTTAACATACAGGGCCACCCCACCACCTCTTTTCTTTACTGTCCCTTCCGAAGAGTTTATAGCCATCCCTTGCAACACTCTAGTCTTGCGAGTCATCCCACCACACACGTTTCTGTGATGGTGACTACCTCATAGTTTTACTGATGCAAAATGGCTTCCAGCTCCTCCCGTTTGTTGCCCATGCTGTGTGTTAGTGTAGATAGAAGCACTTCAGTTGGGCTATTGGTTCCACCACCTTTTTACTGCAAGAAGCCCTAATTCCTACCTGACCATTCCCAGGTGCAGCTGAAGTTTCTAACCCATCAATGACCCTCACATCTCTGCTGCTGCACAAACCTCCAAGCCCTGTCTTCACTGAGTCAGCAGACTTGGGGAGACCTCACCAGCATCCCAGCCCACAGGCATTGGCATTTCCATTTTAAACTTTGATTTACAAAGTAGCAATATGTCACAAATTCTACATGGAATGAGAAATGGGGAGCATTCATTATTCTTTGATGTAAAGAAGCAAAACCATTAGAAAGATGTGTTGATTAGGTTTATTAGTACTTGCCTGAAAAATAATGTCCTTTTAGCATTCTGCATACCATCGCTCGTTGGTGGTAAAAGAACATTGTTAGGAATCCAGCATGTTACATACTTTAACATGAGCATTGCTACACTCAGGACCTTTGCACTTGGTCTTGTTGAACTTCATGAGGTTGTCAGGTCTCTCTGGATGGCATCCCTCCCCTCCAGTGTGTCAACTGCACCACACAGCTTGGTGTCATCAGCAAATGTTCTGAGAGTGCGCTCAATCCCACTGTCCATGTCATCAACAAAGATGTTAAACAGCACCAGTCCCAATACCGACCCCAGAGGAACTTCACTCATCACTGCTTGTTGCTTGGACATTGAGCCATTGACCATAATTCTGTGAGTGTGGCTATCCAGCCAATTCCTTATCCAGTGAGTGGTCCATTGGTCAAATTCTTGTCTGATTTAGAGACAAGGTTGTCATGTGGGACAATGTCAAATGCTTTGCACAAGTCCAGGTAGATGATGTCAGTTGCTCTTCCCTTATCCACCAGTGCTCTAACGCTGTACTAGAAGGCCATCAAATTTGTCAGGCACAATTTGCCCTCAGTGAAGCCATGTTGGCTGTCACCACTTATTTTCCATGTGCCTTAACAGAGTTTCCAGGAGGATCTGCTCCATGATTTTGCTGGGCACAGAGGTGAGACTGACTGGCCTGTAGTTCCCCATGTCTTCCCTTTCTCTCTTTTTAAAAATGGGGGGTATTTTTCCCCTTTTCCAGTCACTGCGAACTTCACCAGTTGTGTTCTCAAATATGATGGACGGTGTCTTAGCAACTTCATCCACCAGTTCGCTCAGGACCTGTGGATGCATCTCATCAAATTGCATGGATTTGTTCAGGTTCTGTAGATGGTCTTGAACCTGGTCTTCCCCTACAGTGCACTGTTCCTCATTCTCCCAGTCTTTGCCTTTGCCTTCTGTGTCTTGGGCAGTGTGGCTTACTGGTGAAGACTGAGGCAAAAAAGTCTTTGAGTTCCACAGCCTACTCCGCATCCTGGGTGACCAGGTCTTCCATTTCCTTACAGAGAGGGTCCACATTTTCTGTAGTTAGAGCTCAGGAGATCTTAAACTTCAACTTGCATTAAAAAACAAAGCCTTCTGTGTTTCTTCTATGTGCCCTTTTAAGTGTGCATTTATTGTTGTCATAGAGAGCCATGTCTAGCTGTTCTCGAGTAAGTAACTTATTTCATAAAGGATATTGGGAGATTGAGAGTAACTGAGGTAGATAAAATGGTGCACTGAGGTCTCCTTCTTCCCCTCCCCCCCCATATGCTTCTAAATTATTGTATTAACTACACTCTAGTGACTACATGATCCGACAATACTAGTATAAGCAGTTGCTGCTCTCTTAATATTATGATCCTAATGGGAGTTTATTTCTTCAAGCAGCAAATTCATTTGCTGAGATCAGCATATTGGTAGCAGAAAATTAAAATGAAAGTAAAATTGTAACTGTCAGCATCTGATGTAGAGCAATACACCAGTAATCATTAAATCTTATTGTTCTCTCTGCAGAGGGAAAGGGATGGTGATGATGACTTTTTTTAACACTTACAATTCAGCCCTGTTGCAGAACATGGCTTTTTAAAGAATTATTTGCCTGTACAAAATGCCCTTTCCCTTCTACAGGATTAGCCTCACATTCTTTGTATTTTCCTGCTAATTTTCAGCCCTATAAAGCTTCTTACAAAACTAGGTTTATCTTTTTCACAGACGAAAAAGGACTCAAGTGTAAAACACAGCATGTCAGCTGCAGCATGTTAGAAAGGTTTTCTGCATTTTCCTCCTTGACAAATTAAAATGTTACTGTAGTGGTATACAGTTCAGTAATGACCCAGTGCCAAAAATCTTGACAGATGCCTCATGCAGTACTTGTGTCCATGGGCCCAGCATGAAGGTGAGCCTCTGTTGGCCAGAGCGTGTGTTTGGGCGGTCCCAATGCCTCTTGAGAAGCTGTGGAAGGTGTCACACACTGATACTGCATGACTGGCAGGGATTCAAAAGGTTTGGTTTGCTGCATTAGAGAGGCTGAATTTTTCAAGAGTCCATCAGTATAGAACTTTAACGAGCACAAGTCCTATGCTATACTGTATTCTTTTACATAATAATGATTAGAGATAATAATTTTAGAGAAAATAGTAGATCTTTCAGAATGCCAGGTACCTAGTTAACCTATTTCAGGTCTTGGGATAAAAAATAGAAAACTTTTCTTAAAGTTTATCTCTTAAAAGGTGTGACTTTGAGCACTGGAAATATGTGCTAAAAGTTAAAATAAATCTGCTGGTGACAGGTTACAAACACCTTTCATAGGGGCCACATTTGGGGAACATTTCAAAGAGACACTTTTTTGTGTTCAGAGTTGCATTCCATTAAAATGATAGTTGGGGTTGCAATAATAGGCCTTAAGGTGACAAGAAAGTACAAATCTGTAGCTGTTCGTGCTATGCTCAAAGCAGTGAGATGAATTACTCCATCCTTTATGTGCCTAGGTCAGGGTTTTTGCCCCTTACTTAGCTGTTCTCTCTTATATCTTTTCTAATCTCCCGATTTTATCTTCAGGATGCTGCAAATACAGCCAAGTTAGTGGATGGTTAGAGCAGCCTCTGGGTATTATGGACGTATTTTTGCTTGGAGTTGGGCTTCACCATGAAAAAACATGATCACAGAACTGGGTTAGAGAAATGAGCTAGGATATGTCCTTGGTTGTAATGTGTTTTTTCTAACCAAGTTCATAAATGGACACCTTCATTCATGGGTGATTTAAGCCATCCCATGAGGGATAATCTTATACCTTTGAATGTAGACCAGTTCATAGTACTGGCGTTTTACAGTAGATAACACTGTGCTTCTACATCACAAAACAAAGTTAGAAAAGAGATGTGTAGTTTTTTATTGGGGATTTTCTCCTTCATTCTTCAGTGCAGCTCACCCAGTCATCTCATGCTCCACTTGTGGAAATACTATCTGGTCATCTGGTCTTTCAACACCGCTGGAGACAGCCGTGGGTCTCTCTTTGTCCTGGGTCACAGCGATGGATCTGTTTAATTTTCATGCTTTCAAGACAGTTGTCCATATCACATCTACAAGAAGGCTCATTGATGGAAATACTCACTTCCCCTTTAGTTTAGGAAAACCAATAAAAACCACAAGAGCATTTTTTGTATTGCCATAATGGCTTTAATTGTTGGTGTAATTCAGAAAACCTTTTGCCCATTTCAGAAAGCCATTCAGCATGTGGGGGCAGCCACACTCATTCAGTCTAAAAGGATTGCAATGTCTACATAAGGCTTGTAACACTAAGCGAGAGGTAGGACCTGCAGGAAGAAAGTCGTATTTGGGACAGAAGTCCAAATTTTAAATTCTTGAAAGGTGTGGGTGGTTGCTGTCTATCTCAGGAAAAGTACAAAGTCTAGAAGCACCTCAAGTTCTGTTTGCAAGCTTCTCCAGATTCTTGAAGATTCGCCTTTGGGTAAGTCTCATTAACTATTAGAACTAATTGTATTTCTGTGCTAATTAGAGCCAGAATACACATCTCCTACCTTCCAGCTAATTGTTGTAACAAAGACTTTGATGAATGCATTGTCATGGTGTGTGACAAGCTGCTGGAAACTAGTTCTGCTCCTGTTCCGATTTGACCAAAAGACATATGACTTTAATTATTGTGATGTTAAACTCAAGTTAATAAGCTCTGCTGAACAAAAAGACATTGTAGATCAGACTTAGCGCCATGTTAATATGATTACATGGCTCAGCACATGCAGAGCACTTTATGTGTGCCTCCAATTTGGTGCCTCCAATCTCTCTGAGCAGAAAATTCCAAATGGTTCCATACATAAGGGAATACACTGAACAGGAAAGGCTGAATATGCTCCATCTGCTGCAAAGGTCTGTCTTTAAGTTTTTTTTTCTTCATATTCAATAAATGGGGAAATTACTTTTAGGAGAAAATACAATACCTATAGTAACACAAAATAACATACAACAAACCAAACAATACAAAGACGAAACAACAACGTGTCTGTAAAACAACCATGCAAAGCATGGTTGGAAAAGTATTTCTGTGAAAATAACGTCTTGGTACTCCATATTTATTTTCTGTTGAAGCTTCCAGATCAGATGTGCTAAGGTAATAAGTCAAAGCAAGATTCTTCTAACAGCCCACACAGCATGCCCACTGATATATTTGAAATTCCAGCTGTGTGCATTTGACTTCCTACATCGTCATTAATATAAGCAGTCTGGAGTCAGAATTTCATTGGCAATCCTGTTGATGCATTTTGCAAAAGAAATATCTTTCTTTTCCTCGGTTCTTTTGGCTCTAAGACATTGGCAGTATACATTACTATGAACTTGGTTTGGACACTGAAGTAAACAGCTGTATCTCAGCAGGCAGAAAAGGAGAATTATGTGCAAATGGCAAGGTTACTTTTTTTCAAATTCATTTGATCAGAACTGTAAACAAAACAACTTAGTTTGGAGGCAGTATATAAGAATCGCTTTTCACAGACGCCTAAAACTTCAGTGTTTATCCTAACTTTTGGTCTGTCTCTGTTCAAAAATCAGTCTGAAACTTTTACTTTATGGTCCAGAGAATGACCAAAATCTCAGATGTGTAGCCTAGCACCTCCTTCCAATTAGTGCTTGAAAGTAATGAGAATACTTAGAAGGATGGTGGTCATTGTTATAGATAAAGTAAATCTACATGCTACTTTTAAAACATGATACAGTATTGTATTTATTGTACTGCAATAGTACTACGGGACTGTGAATCAGGATAGAGCACCTTTTGTGTGCAAAGAGGTTCAGTCCAGCATTAAGGGACATATAGGGCAGGGCTGTAGTTTTGCAGTTAATTCAAGCTGCAATCATCATGTTCCCCAAAAGCTTACCTGTCTCTCAGATGAATAGTTTTGATCTGGTCACTTCTCTCACTTGATTTCCTGTCTGAAATGTTATGCTGGCAAAAGAAGAGGTTGTTGCAGGGACAAACAAAGGTGGTGGGACAGGGGTGTGATTGAGGAGGTGGATGAAGGGATGACCTTCTGATGGTACTTGATGGAGCTAGTGCAGGCTCATTACACATCAGTGAAACGATACCCACCCTGTCACCGGAGGATGGGAAGTCTGGTGAACATTAGTGCTGTATCTGACTGAGTCAAGATGTAAACTTGTTCACCTGCCATTTAATGTTGCTTAATCTTATTTAACTTGTGACTATTCGTTTCTGTTTAAAAAACCTTAGGTTAAAACAGGAATGAAAGTGGATGAAAGTGGTTTTTCTGTTGTTTTTAGTATAAGGGGGAAACAGAAATGCACATTCTAAGGAATAAAAAAAGCTTTATAATGAGAGGAGGCAATGACTCTGGACAGGTAGCCGGGAGAGGCTGTGAATGCTTGCTGGTTTTAAAAACTTGTCTGGACAAGGCCCTGAGCAAATTGGTCTAGTTTTTGAATGAGGGTTTGGAATAGGAAGTTGGACTAGATGACCTCCAAAAGTCCTTTCAAGCCTATGATGCTATGATAATCCTGTAAGTGACATCTCCAAGATTACATATTAAGGCTGTGGTAAAATTTATCATTTTTTTTCCCTAATCGCCTAGAGAAAACATGTCTTACAATTCAGTGGGAGGTAGTCTGTATGCAGTCTATCCATTTTTCTTTACTAAATGATCTGAACCTAACCATTAGAAATTATTTTTTTCCTCCCCTTTAATCCTCTTTGATGAGCTGCAAATGTTGACAGCTTAATGATGATGATTCTTTGTGGATGGTGATTGTCCTTTCTTTAAACTTTAATTGAAAAAACAGGAAAGCTAAATTCCTTGTGTTTTAATGTTTGGGTATGAAGAAGGTGACTTAGTATCCAAAGAGCTAAATGAATGATTCTTAATCACGGTTGGATCCTTGTTCTTTTACTAGTTAATGACCAGTTGGGAGGAGTTAATGGTCCTTAGCTGCATCTTGGACCATTAACCACTGAGGATATTATTTCTTAGTAAGTGCCTGATGTTAAGAATTTTACTATTACAGGCTAAATGTATTTTAATGTCTTCTGAAATGCTTGTGGTTTTTTTCCCTGAACTTATTTTGTGCATGTGATGTCATTGCCCGGATTGAACTATTTGCTTGATACCATTTAAGCTGCCAATGAAGAAAGCACCAAAACAAAAGTTCCTTTCAGTTTAAAAATTGAAGGAGTCAATGCTCAAAAGTATTTTCTGTTATTTGAATTGAAATCCATTCTTTTAAATCCACTTGAGCAAGGAAGACACATTGTATAAAACCTAGTCTATTTTTGTCCTTCACAGTCTACTTGGAGATGGCATGAGGACAAGGATGGTGATAACATGTAATCTCCATAATTTGCATAGTGTTGGGTTTGTTGCATATTGGGATTATGCAGCATCTATGATAACTCTTTGGGATATGCACTCTGCACATAAATGCACTCAATGTGTTACAGGTTTTTTCTTTACATTCATCTTATTTATTGGCAAGAGCTGTGCAAATAAATTTCAAGAGTGATCATGAAATCTTTATACAATGTCAAATTGATGCACCTAATGTCAGAAAAGATGGGAGTGGAGGGAAAGTCTTAGATCTATTAGTGAGTTTATTGTGGAAAATTTCCATATAAAGCAAGTACCTTTAATATAATTTATATTTCTATCTACTGTCCCTGGAAATTACAAAAAGTCTAGAAATTACTCTTTTTTTACCCTTTTTTTTCCATATTACAATTCAAAAATATTAGACTCTTCTCTTTATGTTAGTATGAGATAGTATTTCTACCGCATAATATTACAATATGCCTACTCATAGAAGAATTCATAATGAAACACCTTCCATATTTCAGATTTACCATATCAATTTTGAAAATGATATGGCAAAATGTCATATCCCTGACATTCCTCTCATCGACTTAATCATCATAGAAAACCCAAACAAACAACGGTTTTTGAACAAAATACAATAAAAGTCTACTTAGTAGTGGAAGTTCTATGCTGAGTTTGATGCGTAAAGATGTAAAAGATGTAAAGATGTTTTTAGACACCTGTCTGAGAGGGGAGGTATGGTAAAAGTAATTGCTTTTCTTTTACTATACTATCTGACAAATTCTGAACAACAGAGCTGCTTCAAATTAGAGAAGGCCTGTTCAATCTGGTCTGATTCTGCTTTACAGCTGATCTGAAAACACTTAGTTTATGAAAAACTGTCTTGCTACTTGGGATTGAAGCTGAACACGATATGCCTGGGTTATTCAGTGTTCAAGCAGTAAAGCAAAATCTGGAAAGAAGGAACTGGGAACTTGTCTTTTCTGCTGGAATGTCACAATTGGTTGGGCTTCTAAGCAAAATACTGATGAAGGAAGGCACATCCTTGCTGAAAGACAGCACTGGATTAATAAAGTCACTGTTTTGCTGCCATAGATATAAAGGCAGGAATTTAGACAGTCATCAGAGAGAGTCTTCTGGACTTGCACCAAGTAGAAAACATTCAGAGGAAAAGAAGGAAGGAATGTCACAAAATGGACCTGAAAGGTTGGAATGGGACATATAGGAACTGACCAGAATGCTGTTGTACCTGGATCCCACTTGATCATATTTCATCCGGCTGTATCATAATGTATGATACTGTGCTATTTCAAGGAAAGAGTAAAGAATTTATCAGGAAACCATTGTGGGTATCACAAAGTAGGGCTTGCTACTTTTTTCAAAAACATTTATTTTACTGCTGTGATCACGTCGCATCATTGGTTTCCTTATTCTATCTGCATCAGATAGAAAACTATGATGTTCTGCAAGGCAAATGTTCTCTAAGACAGACCTGCTGGGTCCAGCTGTGTTCCCTCTGCTCTCTTCTGTAATGGTCCAAAGTGGACATCTAGACAGGAGCAATAGCAATGGAAAAAAAACGGTACAGGAACTGGTAATGTTTCGTGTGGACTATTCCAGGATCCTGCAATTTTCTGACTTGGAGATATTGTGAGTGGTTTCTCTATCTACACTCGGTTTTTATTAGCAGATGAGGTTTCCATGAACTTTTCCATTCTTCCCTTAACTTCTAGAAGGCTTATGCATTCATGACGTCCTGCATTAAAATAGCTTATGGGAGTGTGTCTTGCAGGAAAAAGGACAAATTTTATGTGAGATGATCAAAACTGAAGACTTTGAATTCCACAGAGTCATAGAATGGTTAGAATGGAAG
This sequence comes from Chionis minor, assembly GCA_013398295.1. Classification (NCBI taxonomy): domain Eukaryota; kingdom Metazoa; phylum Chordata; class Aves; order Charadriiformes; family Chionidae; genus Chionis; species Chionis minor. The sequence continues at coordinate 122,381 of VZSF01008225.1, forward strand.
GGACCTTAAAGATCATCTAGTTCCAACCCCCCTGCATGGCCAGGGACACCTCCCACTAGATGAGGCTGCTCAAAGCCTCATCCAGCCTAGCTTTGAACACTTCCAGGGGTGAGGCATCCACAACTTCCCTGGGCAACAGGTTCCAGTGTCTCACCACCCTCACAGTAAAGAATTTCCTCCTAATATCTAATCTAAATCTACCCTCTTCCAGTTTAAAACCTTTATGCCTTGTATTATTGCTACACTTGCTGATAAAGAAGTCCTCCCCATTTTTCCTTTTGGCCACCTTTAAATACTGCTATAAGGTCTCCCCAGCACCTTCTACAGGCTGAACAACCTCAATGGTCTAAGCCTGTCCTCATGGGACAGGAGCTCCAGCGCTCTGATTGTCTTTGTGACCATTCTCTGGACCCACTCCAACAGGTCCATGTCCTTCCTATCTTGAAGGCCCCAGAAGTGGACACAGTACTCCAGGTGGGGTCTCATGAGAGCAGAGTAGAGGGGCAGAATCACCTCCCTTGACCTGCTGGCCACACTTCTTTGGATGCACGTGTCCAGGTCCCTCTGGACGACATCCCTCCCCTCCAGTGTGTCAACTGCACCGCACAGCTTGGTGTCATCACCAAACGTTCTGAGAGTGTGCTCAATCCCACTGTCCATGTCATCAACAAAGATGTTAAACAGCACCAGTCCCAGTACCAATCCCCTTGGTGGTGACCCTGGCAGCCCTGCCTCTGCCCCTGCTCCCATCCTGGGGGAGCAAGAAGAGCCCCCGGAGGAACCACAGGAGGCTGCCCCAGGTCCTCCCACTTCCAGACAGGGCAGGGAACGGTCCCCTGGGGAGCCACGATGACCCCCAAAGAGGAGAGCTGGCAGCCCTGAGGCCTCTTCACCACCCAGCAAGAGGCCAGCCCACCACCAACAGTAGAAGAACGTCCCAGGAGCTCCTGAAACCAGGGCTGGGCTACCATCTGGGGCATGTGCCCACCACCAAGAAGAGCAGAAGGCTCTCCTCAGTGGTCTAGAAGTAACGATCAGACACAGAAAATAAAGGCACAACAGCTGCAGAAGAACTCTCAGTGTCACTATCAGTGCAGGTGGCGTTGCTGTCCTCACCCATGCTGCCTTCTTCCCTCTTTCCCTGGCGCTATGCCCACTCTTTCCTCTCTTTGTTCTTAGAACAGCACCATGGGGCTTCCCGCTGTGGTCTGGCACAACCTCATGTCCCTGCTGTGACTGTCCCGGCGCTGGACCTATGCTCTCCAAGTGCATCCCTGCCCGGAGCACAGCGCCGCGGGCCTTGGCCCTCTGCCCATGCGGGGCCCCTTTCCCTTCAGCGAGGTGCCACAGCGCCTGGCCCTCTGCTCTTCCAGGGGCCATGCTTGAATTCCATGGTATGAATTTTTTTTTTTTTTTTTTTATTAAAGTGAGTCTGCTAGTCTGAGAAAATTAAAACGCAATTTTTCTAGTAAGTATATATATAATAACTGTGTATGTTTGATTAATTCTGAGTTACTTTTTTTCACTATGGAATGATAGCAATAATATTGGTTAATTTATGTATTTCAGCGTGAAAATTGCATAAAACTTTCAAGATAAATGGAGAAAAGGGCAGCCAAGTAAAGTGGGTCTAGAGACACTCATCTTTTTTTAATATTATGACATAAATGTTATGTAATTACAAACCAGTTTGGACTATGTTCCATCAGTGTTAAACATTCAAAACTCAGTCACAGGTGATTATCATATCTGAGAATTTGGATCCAAGACCACAGAGCCACTGAGGTTGGCAGAGACCTCTAAACATTGTGTACTCCAACCCTCTGCTCAAGCAGGGTCACCTACAACAGGTTTCCCAGGACATTGTCCAGTCATGCTTTGAATATCTCTGCAAATGGACACTCCACAGCTTCTCTGGGCAACCTGTACTAGTGTTTGACCACCCTCACAATAAAATAAAATAAAATAAAATAAAATAAAATAGTTTTCTTATGTTTAAATAGAATTTTCATGTTTAAATGGGATAGCCTGACTGTGTCCTTTACCCCCTACCTGTTATTTGTACACATTGAGATGTCTCCCCCGAACCTTCTCTTCTCCAGACTGAAGAGTCCTTGCTCTTATCCTCTCCCCATATGACAGATGCTTCACAGACCTTTGATCATCTTCATGGCCCTTTTCTGGACTTGCTCCAGTATGTCTATGTCTTTCTTGTGCATAGCAACCTAGACCTGGATGCAGCACCCAAATGTGTCTCACCAGACCTGAGTCGAGAGGAAAGAATCACCTCCCTTGAGCCGCCTGTGACACCCTTCAAAATACATAGGATCATGGAATATCTCATGTTGGAAGTGACCCATAAGGATTATTGACTCCCACTCCCTGCTCCACATGGCACTACCTAAAACTACACCATATGATTAAAAGTGTCATCCAAACGCTCCTTGAACTCTGACAGGTTNTGTAATTACAAACCAGTTTGGACTATGTTCCATCAGTGTTAAACATTCAAAACTCAGTCACAGGTGATTATCATATCTGAGAATTTGGATCCAAGACCACAGAGCCACTGAGGTTGGCAGAGACCTCTAAACATTGTGTACTCCAACCCTCTGCTCAAGCAGGGTCACCTACAACAGGTTTCCCAGGACATTGTCCAGTCATGCTTTGAATATCTCTGCAAATGGACACTCCACAGCTTCTCTGGGCAACCTGTACTAGTGTTTGACCACCCTCACAATAAAATAAAATAAAATAAAATAAAATAAAATAAAATAAAATAAAATAAAATAAAATAAAATAAAATAGAATAGTTTTCTTATGTTTAAATAGAATTTTCATGTTTAAATGGGATAGCCTGACTGTGTCCTTTACCCCCTACCTGTTATTTGTACACATTGAGATGTCTCCCCCGAACCTTCTCTTCTCCAGACTGAAGAGTCCTTGCTCTTATCCTCTCCCCATATGACAGATGCTTCACAGACCTTTGATCATCTTCATGGCCCTTTTCTGGACTTGCTCCAGTATGTCTATGTCTTTCTTGTGCATAGCAACCTAGACCTGGATGCAGCACCCAAATGTGTCTCACCAGACCTGAGTCGAGAGGAAAGAATCACCTCCCTTGAGCCGCCTGTGACACCCTTCAAAATACATAGGATCATGGAATATCTCATGTTGGAAGTGACCCATAAGGATTATTGACTCCCACTCCCTGCTCCACATGGCACTACCTAAAACTACACCATATGATTAAAAGTGTCATCCAAACGCTCCTTGAACTCTGACAGGTTTGGTGCCATGACCACTTCCCTGGGGAGCCTGTTCAGTGACCAACCACTCTCCCAGTGAAGAAATGTTTCCTAATGTCCAGTCTGAACTTTCCCTCATGCAGCTTCATACCATTTCCTTGTGTCCTCTGACCGCTCAACAGAGAGAGGAGATCAGCACCTCCCCGTCCGCTGTCCCCCTTGAGGATGCTGTAGACTGTGATGAGGTCACCCCTCAGCCTTCTCTTCTCCAAGCTGAACAAGCCGATTGACCCCAGCTGCTCCTCCTAAGTCTTGCCCTTGATACCTTTCACCACTCTGGTCTCCCTCCTCTGGACACACTCTAATACTCTAATAGTTTGATGTCCTTCTTATTCAGGTGCCCAAAACTGTACACAGTACTTGAGGTGGGACCACACCACTGTAGTGTAGAGTGGGGCCATCACCTCCCTTGATGGGGTAGCTATGCTGCTTGATGGGATCCAGGACATGGTTCGCCCTCTTCCAGGGCACACTGTTGACCCCTATTCAACTTACTATCAACTCAAATTCCCAGATCTGTTTGTGTGTGCATATACATATTTTATAGTATTTTCTTTTTTGACCATCCTTTGTGAACCGAGGACTTACTCTCACTGATTTGTCCATGGTGATGCAATGATGTTATACAAATGCAAGAATTAACGCCTATTTGGGATAGGTACTTACTACTGCTGAGACACTTCAGTGTAACTGAACGTACTCATATAAAATCTGTATTTCTATTCCACCGCGAATGATAACAACACAGTTGGTAAATACAGCTTAGGTTTTATTTTATACATAATTTTAAAGATTAAGCTTGTTTGATTGATTGTTTGGCTATGCGTAGATACTGGGATTTCTGCCCCACTCTTTTGCATGTGAAATCTCTGCATATACTTTAGGTTTTTTGACTTATTGGTGTGTAACTGATGGAGATTACCACATGCTTTATTAACTAGGCATTGCTTTTTGCCATACTGCAGAGTAATATTATAAATGGTCCTTCAAGGGATATAAAATTATTCCTTATCAGATTGCTAGTTCTCAATTCTAGTGTTAGTGTTATGTCTTAGGTTTATATTTACTTATTTTTTGAGATAAAATGTCTATATTATGTTTAGTATTTTACACATTTTATAAACTTGACTAGTATCATGTTCATGATGAACATAAAAGACTTTTGGAGAATAGACTATAAAACCACAATGCAAAACCCAGCAATGACAGTTAATTCTCCTAAACCACTTTAGCTAAGTAATGCAGTGCAGTTTATCCAACAGAGCTGGTGCTTAATTTTGTTGCATAGCATGAAATTTGATAAGTAAGCACTAAAATGGCACTGCCAGAGATAAGTCTGTAAAAGATGTCAGTTATGTACTCTGTATAAGCTCGGGTTGTGATACCCTGGGTTGTGCTGCAAAATATTTTTTACTTTTTGCAATGTGACTACTTTTACAGTTCGAATACATGTGGATATGTTCTTGGAGCTTGGCTTTTTTACACTTTGTGGGTTAAGTTAATGGATACATTTTGTACAGGGATGTGCACTTTGAAATCTAAACTTTAGTTTCCTCCCAACGTGCTCTTTTTGCTATCACTGACGTCTTAAGGAACAATTTCCAAGATTTTGGAACAAAATAATCAGTGAAATACAAGTACTTTTTTTTTTTTTTTGGTAGGGAAATTTTGATCTGCTTTCATTTGCATTTTGTTGAGTAGATTATGACTACAGCACTGGAATGCACTGCCAGTGTTATAAGACTTCAGATGTTCACTTTCTATAAGTAACTGAGCAATATCTCCAGCAATATTAATGTAATGATAGGACTACTAGCTCAAAGTGTGCCATAGAAAGTGGAGATAAACTCCCTAAATAGTTGGAATTAAGTTTTTAGTATTTTGTATTTAGGAAAAGATTCACAAAGCAGCCTGAACTTCCACTGTTTAGTCAATAGTAGCACCAGCCACTGCATATCTGTTGTGGGGAAAACAAGCTGTGGCACATTAGTTTTGGATCTCTCTAATAAGGAAAATCTTCCAATGAAATTTTCATGTTCAGGCAAAACCAATAAAGAGTGAATATTCACAGTTAATGGCTTGTCCATTATTTACGTGCTGAAATAGTTTTTGCAGAGATTATTGAGGAAGTGACTTTTTAGAGTAACTATGATGATCTGAAGGAGCTGAAATCTTATGAAATGCACAGAAGTGCATTTAAAAAAGTTAATGATGTATGGTTTGCATGTTTGTAAGTGTGTAAGCCTTCCAGAAACAGGGTTTATACTCCTGTCACAATGCATTACTTAGCTATAAACATCAGAAATGTCTAAAGGTTGGATGGGACATACAAGGTTATGTCTTTGCATGACTAAAATGTAAATAAATAATGAAGTGTTATGAACAGTTATTTTTGTATTTAGAGGAAGGTAGAGTTCTATACTCCTCCTTACCAACTGGTGACTAGCCATCTGCTTTTGTTTTCTAGCAGGATCTTCTGGAGTTCTTTAAAGAAGTAAAAAGGTTGAGCTTCACAGCCAACAGCGAATGTTGAAATACCTCCTACTGAAACAAGAATAAGTATATGAAGATGATATTGATCTTACATTAATGTACAGTAACTTTCCTGAATGGACCGCAAAACCTAACAAGCTGACATGGCAGTTATATCCAGAGATCATATAAAACACTGAATTAAAAGCACTGGACTCTCCTTGAGATTAATTTGTGCTAAACCATCTGCTAAGTAAGTAAGAGAGCTTAAGCAGAATCTAAACAATTTTTTTGTTAGTAGTGGTTTCATTTATCAACTTGAAATGATCCACAGACTTTGTAATTAAAATGAGAAAGTATGTGTTGGGAGAAATATTAATACACAACTACTGAACCTTGGTCTTAATTTATTTATTTGATTTTATAAGCAGATGCCAATGGTGGGCTGAATTTATGAACACACCAAGTAAATTTTTAAGCAGACAATCATAACAGTTTGATGCATCAGTTTAAAGCACAGGAGAATCTCTAGTGAAGCTAGATTGTGCAGATAATTGAACGAAGGTATGGATCTGTAAACTAATATGTATTCTCTACCGTGGCAGTAAACAGAAACACAATAATGAAGCTCTAAGAGATAGTGCTGAAAGACAGCCTGCCGGCAGCTGGCTTTGCTCCAAGCAGTCCATTTAGGTTATCTCAATATATAGTCATTATTGTGCTTCTACTTACAACTTCACTGAGCTCCTCTATAAACTTCTTTACAGCATAAGTACTTAGCACATTTTAAAAGCAGTTGGCTATAATGTATGTCCAATAGTTAAGCTGTAGCACCAATAATTGCATTTTATAGATTTTAAAGACTCCACTGCCATCTGAAAAGTAATTATTGCATCATTCGGGTTAGAAGTCTATAGGTGACAGATGTTATGGCTGACAGATCACAGCTGTGAGTATAGGGTTCTTTTCTAAAACAATAGTAGAACCACAATACCTTCTTCATAAGATCAAGTAATGGATTGCACGGCTGAATTCATGCACCAGATTCTCAGCTTCATTCAACATGAACTTCCTGAAGGGTTTTGGGAAGAAGTGGTGATGTCTTTTCACTGTCTTTGTGATGAATAAGGACCCAAAATCTGCAAGTTAACAGAGCAACTCAGGTTTTCCCTTATGTATAAGAAAATTGATTCTACTAGCTCTGTGTCAGCTCTTATGTGGTACTAAGTGAGGACCGCTGGCATGTTTTATACTTCTGCTATGTGTTTTCCTCCTGCAGCAGCATATATCTTAAAGGTCCCTTCCAACTAGACCCCCCCCCCAAAAAAAAAAAAATCTGTTGCTGCAAAATTATTACAATGAGTAGGAGATAAGGTTATGCATCTTGTGATTTAAACTTCAGTGAATTTTCATTTTTCCCAAAAATAAAAGATGGATAGTCCATAAAAATAGTAAACAGTCATTTGTTATTCATCTTCTACATGCCATTAATAGGTTTATGTATGCATCTTAACTTTCCTCAGTCATGTCTTTTCTAGATTAATCAGGACTCTTTTGCTTAGTCTTTCATCTTAACAGATATGATCAACCTTTGAATTTTCTCTGGTTACCCTGTCAGGGGCTGTCAACATCATATTTCCTAGTATCAACAGTAAAGCGTAAAAAAATATCTGTGCACCAATAATCAAACACGGAGAAGTCTTTACGGGATATCAGAAACATGAATGTTACAAACATAGGTTTACAAGGTGTTACAACACAAAGACGATTTATATGTCAGAAGCCACTTAAAATCTATTGCCAAGAAAGAGATTAAAGGAAATTTACACCAGTGACTTTTGAAATCTGCTTTGAATAAACAAAAATTAATTTATTTGATGCTCTTCTGAGAAGTGTACAAAATTAAATTAATACTTCCTGACATAATTTTCATTCAGTGTTAATTCTTTCAGTGTTACGTTTTCTTCTTGTTGATGTCATGTCTGTGCTACAGTTAACTTAATGTAGCATTCAAATAATTACTGGCTGTGCATGCTTCCAGTAATGCACCTCCCACAGTACCATACTTCTATGGAGACACATAGTCTTGACAACTAGCACCATCATGAATGAACCAGCATTCTGTTTTTTTTCTAGACTTAAGTGTTGCTTACTTAAGTCCTTATCTTATCAGTACTTTGGATTGATAGTCACCATATATATAAACCTCGACTCATTACTTGACCATAAACAAGTTACTTAAGTACATGTACTTCACTTTTTCATCAATAAAACAGTCGCAAAAAATAAGTTTAAAAAAAAAATCTAGAAACATTTAATATAAAAATGCAAAAATAGATGGCTATGTATCTACACAACAAAGGCCTTTATAGTTATTGACATCATAACCTGAAGTACCACATTTAAACTTAAGGATATCTGTGTTTTGATATTTTTTTTCCTTTTCAGTTACTCTACTACTGTAGTTAGCAAGTGGAGAAAAAGACCAGTTGAAGCCAAAAGAATTTTTTCTGTGGTGCTGAAAGATTCAGTGCTATTTACCTTATAACAAGAAGAAGGATCCTGGAAATTTTCAATGTACAGTTTCTCTTCCTCCTAAATTATGTTTTCTTTAATTTAGGCTTTATTCACATATATGGCATTGCATACTTTAGTGTGACTTTAATATCCTTTCTTCCATTTGAAAATCTTGCTAATCAGATTTGTAATCCATATCAGCACTAGTGGGAGTACACACTTTACTGAGGGGAGATTCTAGACCTTTATTGTCTATCTCTTAACTTCTTGTAAAGATGTGAGAAAAACAACATAATTTCACAAGGCGACAAAAAATAAATTGTTATGGACTTACAACAGGAAAAAGCAAGTTTGGCCTTGCATCTCTGATGTCGTGAGAGCCCCTGGAATATAGGTCAGCTACAGAAACATTTGCGCTGGTTGAAGTCTACAAGGTTTGTAAGAAAGTGGAGAAAGGTGCCTCACAGAGGAGGTTGGTAATAATACCTTCACTGTGCAACCATGGGGCTGAAGTAAGATACGAGCTCAGCTCTACCCATCCTTAGGGATGTGCAACCGGATGGCTTTGTGCCATCTGGTGTGTGGGAGTGAAGATGGCCCCCAGGTCATGCCAGTAGAGGTGAGGCAATAGATCCTCCTTGTAAGTCTTCACGTCTCCCAAACTGGTGCAGACAGTTTAGAGGGCAGACAGAACCTAGTCAGATGAATTTGCTGTACCTGGTTGATTGTGTAATTGTTTTTGGACTGAGAGTTCCCTGCTGCTTCAGTGGCGTGAAATTCCTGCAAATTTCAGTCCTCTGGTGTTAGAAGTAGTTGTCTTCCTTCTGTCCAGCTTCAGTGAGAGAAACATGAGATGTCTCTCCCCAGGAGAATCTTGTTTGGCACAGTTAATCAGCGGGGGAACAATGGTGGGTTGCCATCAGCATTTTATGTTTAATTTATTGAGCAGGGTCAGAGTTGTCACTAGGGTTGAGTATGGCTTGCTTGTATTGGTAAAAACAAAAAAGATGATATTCATCATGTTTACATCATTTTATCATGACTCACAGATCCCATTTTAGATTTTTTAATAAAACCATTAATTTTGTGTCACTCAGGTCAGTTATTCTTAGAGAATGATTTACTTTTAATGACAAATTTAGCATGGTGCCTGGAATTTTTAGTCTTTTTTTTTGCTTCCCCATTAAATTCCATGTTTTAAAATGTCTTGCAGATGCAGAAGTATTTTATAATGCATAAGCATTAAACAGGCTCCAGCTCTGGATAGAATGCCTATACTTTTTGTTATGGATCTCTACAACTGTAACAAAAGAAGACTGAAATGCCTTCTGCACTAGTGAGAGCAGGACTGGAGCTATCACAGGCAGGATAGGCTCAGTCTGCAGGTTTGCGTGGTCTGTTCTGAACACTGACATTGCAATATGCTCTTCTTTATAATGCATTGCTTCAGAAAAATACCTCTGCTAAAAGTAACAGGTAGCTCGCAGATTAACGGAAAAGCAATATCGCTGGGTGTGAACTCCAAAAGCATGAGGAAATTGATGTAAAATAACTTGCATGTGAAGTCTGAAATACAATTACTAAAATCCTCATCTTAACGAAAGTTTTAACCAGGTGTTCATTTCCGTATGTGTACATGATATGTATAGAAAAAATACTAAATCAATTATTTGGGCAGAAATAGTGAATTTGAAAGAATGCACTTATCGACAAGTGAGGGTGCTGTTGTATACCTACTTAAATGGTGATATACTTGCAAACTAGTGTTCAAGCATTGAATTTGCTCTGTGACTATTAACTTAAATAATTCAATTGCTACATTGTCCAGGACTCCAAAATACAGGTACTCTTTTCATCTTCATACAACTCAGTAGGTATCAGTGGATGCCGAGATTCATCTTGCTGTGGAAATCACTGAACGAAAATATATTGACTGTGTTTTGCATGTTAAAAACCAAAGGGATCATGATGAAATTTATGTCAGCTTTTAAAGTTATGGTCTTTTGAACAAAATCTGGAAGGAATCTGAGGATTTCAACCTATGCCTTACCTTTCAATGCAGTTTAGCAGTCCCTGTGTTTTTTCATAATACTGTATTATGAAAAAATCCCTCATGTTCCAACCCCAAATTTTCCATCAGTTTACACACCTGAAATGTGTTCATAATTATAAATGGGGAAAAAAAAAAAAAGACATTCTTTCCCTTCTACATATTTAAAAAATTTCTTCATCTGAATGTTTGTGACAGGAAGAAGAGACTCTAGGTCTCATGTTTTATTTTTCTTGTGCATATTCCTTTAGGATTGTTCTGCTTGGATATTTGTCTTTCCATTACCAACTATGAACTTCTATTTAAAATAATTCAAAACTACTGACAAAAATGTACTGATTAGGAAAAAAAAGATCTTTATCCCACCCCCAGCTCCAATCTTGAGTCTCTGGAGTGGTAATTGATACATGTTCATGTGTAGTAGAAGATTCACTGCTAATTAATAAATAACTTTTAATAAATACCTTTGTCTTAGTCTATAAATGTCCCAGGAATTTATCAGGGTGTGGTCATAAGTGAGAATGTTTAATATTTGTAGGAGAATTTTTGCTGTGGGAATCGTGTTATTCCAACTACTTGCCTCTCCATGCAGAAATTAGTCTCTCGAGATAAGACAGCGACGGAAAAGTTGTAATTACTTTTGTATTTTTACAGTCATGTCCTTTGAAATTGTGGAACAGTCCAAGGAAATCTGAGTGTCTGTCTCATCCACCACAGATGGGAATCATTGAAGTCGTTAAACTTTTAGGCAAGTTTGACCTAGGATAGCTGTGTTTCTCTGTCATCTGGGAAAATGGTCCCAGCTCGTGGTCTTATAAATTCATGATTTTTCCACAATATGATGAGATCCCTAAGCCGCTTGTTTTCCTTTGCTAGTAGTTTGTTTTTATCTTTGGCTATTAATGGAGATTGAACCAAATGAAACATTAGATCAAATTAACTTAAAATATCATGTTTATCATGAAGTCATAATAAGGGATATATACATGTGGAATCCACTTTGACCTACTTCGAGCTGTTCACTTTCAGTTGTAGGCAACATGTATTTCATTTTCTTTGAGCACTGTTTGAAGTATAATTTGTAAATGACCATTGGGTGTCACTGTTGCAGTTCTTTAATAAATACCTGTTCCCATCACTATCAAAAGAGTAGACCTGAGGATTAATTTGAGGAAAAGAAGGGCTCACATTGATTTCAAGATCTACTTATTCCTTTTCACCGCATGGAAAAGAGTAAGACAGAAATATAGACAGCAGTGACTAGTATCAGTAAAGGAAAAGAGCCACAGTAACTGAGATGTAGTTTCCATAGATATCCTGCAAGGTCCAATGTGTATAGTTAAATGCAATTACTCTGGTATGATATTGACAAAAATATGATAAAACTTTCCATTAAGAAACAAATTTCCACTTAAGTTAAACGCTGTTTTCATTGTTAAGGGAAAAAAGGAGTATGCTTTCACGTTGCAGTTCTTAAAATAAAGACAGGGTTTTGGGTAAAAAAAGAGAAACAGTGAAAATCCTGAAACTGTAAAGCAGCATTAAAGTTAAACTTATAACTCTTCACATATTCATTAATAAATGAGTGCTTTACACCACCGGTGAGCACAGCCGGTGTCCTGTGGACCTCGAAAGGCTGATATATTTCATACTGGCGTCAGAATCAAATGTCATTTCATCTTGGGTTGAAAATAAGGCTCTGATACTATAACATAAGCACATGCGATACAATTCTGTACCTTTCAGCTCTCCTGTATTGGCAGGCTCGTCACCTGCTCAGAGTCACACTGACTTTCACAGGACTCTCTTCAGGCCTAGAAATCTGTACATACGGAAATGCTCCAGGTTCAAAACACATACTGTAGATCAGGAAGAATGCATTGTTTTAATATCCTTTGTATCTGAGAAATCAAATCAACTGTGTATGCCTAAGTATCTGTAAAATATACACAAATTGTTTCTAAAAATGAATATGGCTAGACTGTGTTTAATGCACCTTGTGCTTATGCTTCTTTTTCCAGTAATAATAATTTTATACATGATTTTTTTTTTTTCTTGCTAGGAGTAAACTATTAGCAGAGGAGATCGACATTATAATTTTGTCATATTTTTTAGATCAAAGACATTAATTTTATATATAACTTTAATATTATCAATCTGCAAGGTCTTAAGATGTTTGTAGACTTCAGTGACACGGCTTTTTCTTGATCACGTATAGTTTTAACATTTTTCTCTACTTTTCATGAAGCTGCCTAATGCTTTGTATGCATCTACAGATATTTCTTGCATGGATAATGTTATGTTTAAACTAGCACAATATGGTCTATTTTATAATGCTGTCGTGGTTTGGGCCAGATTGGCCCAAGTAAGCCGAGTGACAGATGTTCCCTCTCTCCTGCAGGGCAGGAGAGGGACAAGAGAAGAGACCAGTTCAGTTGAAAACTAAAGTATTTTAATGAAATAGAAAGAAAAAAAAATAATAAAAAGAAAATAATGAAATACATACAAAACTGTATCAGGCTCCCAGGATGACAATCACATCACCAGCAGCCACTGGGGAAGTCCCAGACTGGGGTCAGTGACGGACAGGAATGGGATTCCAGATCTGGATTCAGGATTGGAATCAAAGTCAGACAAACGAACAGAGTCTTCCTCAGATGCTGGCCATTGAAGAAAGAGAGCTGACCCTTTGATTCCTCAGCTTTTATACTGATCATGAGGCAGAGGGGATGCAATACCCTGTTGGTCAGTTTTGGGTCACCTGTCCTGTCCGCTCCTCCTCACAGGTGTGACCCCTCTATGCTTTTCCGCTTCTGACCCTCCACTGGGGCAAATAACAAAGTTGGTTTCCCTCGGTTGTTACAGCAATAAGTATGAACAAGAACCACTCTGCACACCATGCCTTGCCATCAGCTGTAAACATGGGTCTTATCACTCTGAGAGACAACAGTTTTCTGCACAACGTGCTGTTAATTTCAGCAGTTAGAAGAGGCCTAGTTAGAAAGTGGAGTTACTGAACAAAATTAGTCCAGTTTTACCTCAAACCAGGACAGATGCCCTTGTGGTATATTGTGAGCCACAGCAGGGCTACTATCCTTGTTTTCAAAGGCGGGGGGAATTGAATAAAAACACATTCTCCCAGTTCCTGCTTTGCCTTCTGTGACTTGGGTGGGGTGGCTAGAGCACTTGCTGGTGAAAACTGAGGCAAAAAAGTACCTCAGCCTTCTCCATATGTTAGGTGACCAGGTGTCCCGTTTCCTTCTGGAGAGGGACACATTTTCCCTAGTTTTTCATTTATCACTGATATACCTATAGAAGGCTTTCTTGCTGCCCTTGATGTCCCTGGCCAGATTTAATTATATTGGAGCTTTAGCTTTCCTAACCTGTTTCCTGGCTGCTCAGACAATTTCTCTGTATTCCTCTCAGGCTACCTGTCCTTGTTTCTGCCTTCTGCAGGCTTCCCTTTTGAGTTTGAGATTGTCCAGGAGCTCCTTGTTCACCCATGCAGGCCTCCTACTGTTTTTGCATGACATTCTCTTTGTTGGGATGCATCGCTCTTGAGCTTGGTGGAGGTCGCCCTCAAATGTCAGTCAGCTTTTCCGGGCCCCTCTTTCCTCCAGCATTTTAACCCATGGCACTCTATGAAGAAGATCCCTGAAGAGGCCAATGTCTGCTCTCCTGAAGTCCAGGGTAACAAGTTTGCTGCGCACCCTTCTCGCCGCCCTGAGGATCTCAAAGTCCCCCATCTCATGATCGCTGGAGCGAAGGCTGCCCTTGAGCCTGACATTCCCCACCAGTCCCTCCTTGTTATTGAGAACAAGGTCCAGTAT
>VZSF01008225.1:136579-146966 GCA_013398295.1 Chionis minor
CCTCAAACCAGGACAGATGCCCTTGTGGTATATTGTGAGCCACAGCAGGGCTACTATCCTTGTTTTCAAAGGCGGGGGGAATTGAATAAAAACACATTCTCCCAGTTCCTGCTTTGCCTTCTGTGACTTGGGTGGGGTGGCTAGAGCACTTGCTGGTGAAAACTGAGGCAAAAAAGTACCTCAGCCTTCTCCATATGTTAGGTGACCAGGTGTCCCGTTTCCTTCTGGAGAGGGACACATTTTCCCTAGTTTTTCATTTATCACTGATATACCTATAGAAGGCTTTCTTGCTGCCCTTGATGTCCCTGGCCAGATTTAATTATATTGGAGCTTTAGCTTTCCTAACCTGTTTCCTGGCTGCTCAGACAATTTCTCTGTATTCCTCTCAGGCTACCTGTCCTTGTTTCTGCCTTCTGCAGGCTTCCCTTTTGAGTTTGAGATTGTCCAGGAGCTCCTTGTTCACCCATGCAGGCCTCCTACTGTTTTTGCATGACATTCTCTTTGTTGGGATGCATCGCTCTTGAGCTTGGTGGAGGTCGCCCTCAAATGTCAGTCAGCTTTTCCGGGCCCCTCTTTCCTCCAGCATTTTAACCCATGGCACTCTATGAAGAAGATCCCTGAAGAGGCCAATGTCTGCTCTCCTGAAGTCCAGGGTAACAAGTTTGCTGCGCACCCTTCTCGCCGCCCTGAGGATCTCAAAGTCCCCCATCTCATGATCGCTGGAGCGAAGGCTGCCCTTGAGCCTGACATTCCCCACCAGTCCCTCCTTGTTATTGAGAACAAGGTCCAGTATAGCACCTCTCCTTCTTGGAGATCACTGGGAGAAGGAAGTTATTGTCGATGCATTCCAGGAACTTCCAGGATTGCTTATGCCTTGCTGTGTTGTCCTTCCATCAGGTATTGGGGTGGTTGAACTCCCCCCATGAGGACCAGGGCCTGTGAACATGCAGCTGCTGCTATGTGGCTATAGTGGGCCTCATCAGCCTGGTCTTCCTGATCGGGTGGCCTGTAGGAGACCCCCACTGTAACATCCCCTGTCCATGCCTTCCCTTTAATCTTGACCCATAAGCTCTTGGTCAGCTTCTCATCCATCCCCAGGCAGAGCTCCATGCACTTCAGCTTGTCCTTGACATGGAGGTCTCCTTGTCGCCCTTGCCTGTCCTTCTTGAAGAATCTGTATTTCAACATTTTAACACTCTAGTCGTAGGAGCCATCCCACCATGTCTCCGTGATGCCAATGAGATTGTAGTCTTCCAGGAGTGAGCACATTTCTAAGTCCTCTTGTTTGTTCCACACACCGCATGTGTTTGCATAGAGGCATTTAAGTTGGGCCCCCAATGAACCTGACTTACTGGCTGGAGTGGCTGGAACTTCTTTGTGCTGCTCTCCAGGTGCTCTCCTGCTGACCTTGTGACCCTTCTCCAGGCTCTGGGCATCTATTGCTGGCATTGCATCAAACTGGTAGGAGTGGGACGGATTGAGGTTCCCGTCCTCCGGCAACTTTAATTTAAAGGCTTCTTCAAGAGATGGCAAGCCTTAGACCGAAGATGCTCTTCCCTCTTCTTTGGCAGATGGACCCCGTTAGCTCCCAGTAGACCACATTTCTCAAAATGAGTCCAAGTAGCCGAATCTCTGCCCATCGTTACCAGACCTGTAACCATATGTTGACCCTCCAGATTTGCCTGGCCCTATCAACCCCCTTCCCTTTGACAGGAAGGATTGATGGAAAAACTACGTTCACTTCAGAGTCCTTTACTGCTGCTCCCAGGGCTCTGTAATCTTTCTTGATACTCCTCAGAATCTTCCTGGCTGTATCACTTGTTCCCATGTGAAACAACAGCAGTGGATAATACAGGAGTGTACAAAGCTTGGTAGTCTCTCAGTAACATCCCTGATACAAGCCCCCAGTAAGGAGCACACCTCTCTAGGGCATGTGTCAGGTTGGCAGCTGGGTGCCTCTGTACCTCTCAGAAGAGGGTCACTTACTACTATCACCCGTCACCTTTCCTTAGTTGCACTTGTTATAAGGGGAGCGGATTGGGCTGTCTTACTCAGATCCAGCATCTCTCTTGATGTGGAAGGTCTTTCCTCTTCAGTCTGCAGAGCAGTGAAGCAGTTCTGCAAGGGCACCTCAGGCTCCAGGGGGAGTGCCTTCCTCCTGCTGGTCCTTGCCATCACAAGCTGCCATTCTTCTGCATTATTGGCCCCGCTCCGGTCTGTGTGGGCCTGTGGGGGAGTTTTTTGTTGTTTGGCTGTGCGCAGTGGATTCACTGCAGACTACACTTGGAACCAGCTCTTCAACTCCTTCTCAGCTTCCCTGATGCTACGCAGCCTCCTCACCACACCTTGAAGCTCAGCCACCTTTGGCAGGAGGTCCTGGGCACACCTTTTGCAGGCAATCCTGCTGCCTATGCCTGCTCCAGGAGAAAAGTCCAGGCACCTCCTGCAGTCTGAGGTCTGCGCCACAGCAGCTCCCTTCGGCAACTCCATCTGGGTGGAGGCATCAGCCACCGCTGGGGTAGATGGTGCAGACCCCCAGCTGGAGCTGCAGCCTTTGATCTCAGGCGAGTGCCCACCATTCTGCCCTGAGGGTCAGGTGGGATGTGTGCCCTTGACCTGTGCAGATGGTCACAGAATGGTGGCTAGTTGTTGGGTTATGTGTCATCCAAATCTCCCACTCAGCCAGTGGAAAGCCCCTCCTTAGAAGAGGCAATCTCCCTGAGTGTCCTCCTGTGTGAACTGCCACTCCAGGCCCCGGATGATGTCCCACAACCAGTTTGCCCATTCTTTTGGCCATGGTTCTCGCCGCTCACCTCCCCAGGATGGTTTTTATAGGGGTGTGTGTGAGGGATGTTGCAGTTGCTCTGGCAATGCCCAGGCCTTGTCAGCATCTCCTGGTGAGTGTCTCCCCTGTCCTGGCATTTCCTTACCTCAGGAAAACCCCCTGTGTTCCAATATATGCTGCTCTGCTGCAAGTCAGGCTGGCTCTGGAGCAGTTCCCCTTCTCAGCTAATGAGGCATCTTTGTGGATAACATGGAGGGGCACGGTGCACAGAGGAGTTTTAATAGAGGTATTTCATGCTTTTGAAGACTGCTACACTAATATTTGGAAGATTAACTTCTGAACATTGGAAGTGTACTGTTTTAATCCAAGGGAGGACTCAGTTCCCAGTCTGCCATTTGGGGAGTTGAAGGCAGGAAGATGCACAAGCACTCTGCACCAAGAGGAAGCTTGGAAAGTTTCAACAAATTTTAAGTGTGCTCTGAAATAAGTACTTTTGACACTTAATTAGAAATACTTTCTTTACTCCCAGTCAGTTTAAACAAGGAGTTGTTGGGTGGTGTTGTATATTGCTCGTGTCTGTTTCAGGTATCTGTGAGTTCCTTATGTGGCTGAAATGTATTAATAATACAGTAACAACAATACAACATTTACACAGAACTTAATGCAGTTGAAGAACATTAGAAACAGTAATCCCTATGGGAGAGAAACAAGGACATAAACGAGATCATAGTTTTCCCAGCAGATAAATGAGATCATAATTTTCCCAGCAGGCCACAACAATCATTTTTAAACTGAAAATGCTGGAAAACTTTCAGTTATATCCAGATTCAGCAAGATACTTAAAAACATTTCTAACTTTGAGAACAGGAGTCTCAAGGAAATAAGTGAGTGTTTGGTTCACTAAAGTGTAACCTTTGGATATAAAATATGTATGCAAGTTACAATGGGAAGCACATAATTTATTTGCATTATTTTCATACTATAAAATGTAACATACTCTTGTATATTATGCCCTGATGGTTATAACAGTTCTGCCATTTTAGCTCTTGACACTCTTAATGAACTTTTCATGAGCTAAATGTGTTTAAATAATATTTCCACTTGAGTTTTGGACTTCTTTTGGTAACTCTGCTTTCCAGGTTTATGAAATTCCTTTTATTTCATATTAGTACAGTGTCTGCACTACAATATATAAATCGCCTGAAGGAAATGAACATACAAAATTTACCAAAAGTTTTAGAACAAAATTGCCAGGAACTTTATTTCACTTCCGTGACATTCATCTTCATTTTTAGACTGCAGGAGTACTGCCCAGAAACCAGAGGTTCCAATATCATGCTTTGCCTTGACCAAAATACCTTCAATTCATCTGAGGTTTACATCTTGTTCACATTTTTTCTTATTATATAGTGCACACACTTCATTGGATGCTGAAATTACTATCAAATGGCCTATATTTTCCTGCTTTTCATACAGGAGAACCTTTTGATGGTAATTGTATAAACCAATATTGTCTTTAAAACACACAGTGTATGCTGTAAAGCATTGTCTGAAAGATGAACACTTAGAATATTGATTAGTGTATTATGTTGGTACTATATTCAGATACAAGGAGACAAACAGTGTTTGAGACTTTTTCTTGCATGTAAACAGTGATTACATGGGGTAGTTTTGGCCAGACATCTGCCAGCTGTGAAATAAATGGTAAACAACAACAAAATGCTTAAGTGGACAGAGAAAGCGTGAGGGAAGGAGGAAAACAGGAAAAAAAAATAATCATACTGCTTACTCAAAAGGTTTCTTAATGTAATTCCGGAAATCATTGACCGGAAACAGTTGGCTGGGGATTAGAAAACTAAATTTGTCATATTTAGAGTATAAGAACTTAAGCACTTTCAGCTGAAATTTAAAAGGTACTAGTATAGAAGCTGACATTTCGTCGGGACAAGGTAATGTATTCATGTCTGCCCTTTCATCTGAAGGTTTTGTTATTATCTATGTAAGGTCCATGAAAATAGTACTGTAAAAGAATTTCTCAATAACAAATTATAAAACAATGAAATGGCAGATTAATTCAAATATCTATAAACAAAAAGAAATGTACATAAGGGGACTACTTACCTATTAAAAATAGAAACCTTAAAAAAGCATGCAATGTGTGACAATACTCAATCAAATTCTCAACAAAGTTTACACAAACTTGCTTTTTCCATTGCTGAACTCCAGAATTCATTGTCCTAGGATGTTCTGGAAACCAAAGCTTCTTCAGATATTTCAGATGTCTACAATCTGATGTCATTATGGCTATTTTCCTGTTTTAAATTTAATCCCTTGTCCTTCAGGAAGATTGTCCTATTTCTACCTTGAATTTTTACATCAACTCCTGCCCTTCAAACTTCAGCCATTAATAAAGATGCTGCAAGCTAAGCATAGGTTCCCCAAAAGAATGTTGTATATGTGTGTCTTAGCAGTTGCAGATTATTCAAAATTATTATGAAATGAACAGGCAATAATCTTTCTACTCTCTAGTTTTACATACATACAAATGCATGTGTTAGGATATTTGTTATTATTAGAGACAAAGTTTAGGTTTATGAGTGGAACGGGTGATCAGAAATATGAACTGGAACTTTCTTAAGGAACAGGGTGCACAAGAGAAGGTTGTAGGGACCCAAGCAGTGATGGTGAGGCAGGCATGCCAGGCCAGATACTACAGAGTTTGGTTTCTCTCAGAGGCTCCAGTGGAATTCACATGTTACCGAGGAAGACTTGCATTCTACTAAAAATAGCACTTTGTGTGTCTGAATTATTCTTATGAATTTTTTATCCAGTTTTTCTTACAAGATTTCTGAGATGATGACAAAGATGACTGCTCCAGTTCCATTCCATTGTCCCGTTGTGAATTCTCCTGCTGATCCATGTCTTAGTAGTTGTGTCTTTTTTGACCTGCCATTGCATATGAGGCAGATGAGAAAGGATGAATGTCCTAATTTCTGACTGGAACGTCACATGCGGCAACTCAAGATAGGCCCTAGTGCTTGGAGATACACAGGAGTCAGCTGTGACTCACAGCTTCTGAGGAACCATCCATACTGTCTGATTGTTGAATTAAGTGTCTGAATAAAATGGGAAAGTGTAATAAAATTAATGCTGTGGAGACATTTAGAAATGCAGCAAATCTCACAGGTTTTAAATGCTGGAAAATATTTTTTCAAAAATGTTTGCTTCTAAGCTCTGTTTGCTGCTTCATTGAAATTAATATTACTCTCAGAGACCTCCTGATCCCAGAACTTGCCTTGTTTTCCAGCCTTGGGGGGTCATGATTGCTAAGTTATTGTTACTAAAAGCTAGAATCAGCTCAAAAATAGGTTAATTTGTATTCATTTGTTTTTAATTTAACCTCCATTATTACACAGGGTTTCTAACTCTCAATTTCTCACTGTACCACCTTCACATGGGATTATGAAGTAAATTGCTGTGCCCAGGGTGGTTTGAATGATGACTGAGGTTTATTGTTAATTCAAAGACTGCTGACAGGTAGCAATGATTATGCTTTGTGATCATATGGCTATGAGAAGCTAAACTAATGACAGAAAAGTCTGGATATACTCAAGGGGTATTTAACAAAATTCACTCACATAGAACTTGCAGCATTTAAAAGGGATGGAAAAAAGCTCATGTTGTAAATATTTCTAATGAGATGGAAGTTGTCCTACTTTCTGTACTTTAGAAAAGTCCATGTTCAGTCCATCTATGGCCTGATCTTGTTAAAGAAACCCAACAATAGCTCGCGGCCTTCTTATTACTAAGTTGTGGGCCTCTGTCTCATCAGAATCCAGTAATAATTAAATCCCTTTGCATTTTCATGCTTATTATGAAGAAGGTATGTACTCTAGGCTGATTTAAATTTAAAAAAAAACTGTAATAAATCTGTGGTTCAAATTAAAGTGTTCACAGGATGATGAGTTTTGGTCACTGTCTCCATATGAAACAGGCTGTAGAGGTCTCAAAGTTATTAGTGCTAGCAGGGGGTCACAGTATCCTTCTGCTTCATTAACCATTTTGCTTTAGACATATTGCACTTCTTAATTTAACTTGGCAGAAGTCACTTGGCCACTCAGTATGGGGCCTACTGGCATATGATATCACATCCAGAATGTTTAGGATGACTTTCCACAAGCAAAATGAGTACAGGCTGATCCCTGGAAGAAGGGAGATATGCCACCCATGGTAGAGGTCTCTACAGATTTTGTTATCCAACTTTCTTGGGAACTCAGGTGTGTGCTGCTACTTTCTTTTTTCCCTTCGCAATATGCTGATACTCTAATCTGAAAAAGTTTCATTTTGAGGCCATTAAACATGATTTATTACTTGAGAACACCTGAATATGTGGAAGGTTTCTCTATTCTTATTCAATTCAAACAAGCTCTACTATTGCATGTTTTCAAGGAGTCAATTTCAATAATGATTTGTTAGGAGGAGGGTTTGCAGGATTCTTTTGCGAAAGTGATCACATCCCTTCTTCCTCTCTCATGCACAGGCTGTTCCCTACTGCTTCTCCTTACCCTAGAAGCAGGAAGAAAAATCAGTTGTTCTATCTGCTACTTTGTGCACAGAGGGCAACATAAGTATACTACATGAAAAATGTGACTCCTAGCTAGGCTTCTACTAAATGTTTGAGAAATAAAATGGTTTCCTAAATGGCCACTTGTAGTAGGAGGGCTGTTGATCTTATTTATTTCAGCTTCACAAGGTCTTTTTCTTCCACAGCTCCACACACAGAGGAAAAATATACCATCATGAGGTAGGTTAAAGTCAAGGAACATGGATGTGAAAGTCCAAGGAAGGAAGAAGACCTCAGGAGCAAGCTGATGAGGAATCAAGGCTGAAGGCAGGAAGAAGCCACCAAGGAGCAGAGAGTAATTACAGTAAAGAAAAAGAGAAGCTAGATATCACCTAGAAAGAAGATGAAGACTCTGGAGCTGGATCACTGTGAGCATCTTCCAGAAATGACAAAACAATACAAAGATTCAGTAAAATGAGGGGGAGATTGTCAACAAGGATGAGGAGAAGGCTGAGGTACTTAATGCCTTCCTCAGGCTATTCAGCCCCCTGAGTTGGAAGACAGGGATGGAAAACAGAATAAAACCCCCATAATCCATGAGGAAGCAGTTAGTGACCTGCTACGCCAATTGGACAGATCCCTTCCTTGGCTGGAAGGGATCCACCCAAGAGTGCTGAGGGAGCTGGCAGAGGAGCTTGCCAAGCCACTCTCCATCATTTATCAGTGGTCCTGGTCAACAGGGGAGGTCCCAGATGACTGGAGGCTTGCCAGTGTGACACCCACCTACAAGAAGGGCCAAAAGGAGGATCCAGGCAAATCCAGACCTGCCAGCTTGACCTCGGTTCCAGGAAAGATTATGGAACGGTTCATCCTGAGTGCACTCACATGGCATGTAAAGGATAACCAGGGGATCAGGTCAAGTCAACACATATTCATGAAAGGCAGGTCCTGCTTGATCAACCTGATCTCCTTTTATGACCAGATGACCCACTGGTGGATAGAGGAAAGGCTGTGGGATGTTGTCTATTTGGACTTCAGTAAGGCCTTTGACACAGTCTCCCACAGCATTCTGCTGGAGAAGCTGGCAGCCCATGGCATTGACAGGTGGACTCTTCGATGGGTTAAAAACTGGCTGGATGGCCAAGCACAGAGAGTTGTGGTGAATGATGTTAAATCCAGTTGGTGTCAGGTCTCAAGAGGCGTTCCTCAGGGCTCAGTTTTGGGGCCAGTCTTGTTTAATATCTTTACTGATGATCTGGATGAGGGGATTGGGTGCACCCTCAATAAGTTTGCAGACAACAGCAAGTTAAGTGGGAGTGTTGACCTGCCTGAGGGTAGAAAGGCTCTGCAGAGGGATCTGGACAGGCTGGATCAATGGGCTGAAGCCAATGGTATGTGGTTCAACAAGTCTAAGTGCTGGATCCTGCATTTCGGTCACAACAACCCCAGGCAACGCTCCAGGCTTGGGGAGGAGTGGCTGGAAAGCTGCCTGGCAGAAAAGGATCTGGGGGTCCTGGTAGACAGTTGGCTGAACACCAGCAGTGTGCCCAGGTGGCCAAGAAGGCCAATGGCATCTTGGCCTGTATCAAGAATGGTGTGACCAGAAGGAGCAAGGAAGTGATTATGCCCCTGTACTCAGCACTGGTGAGGCCACAGCTTGAGTGCTGTGTTCAGTTTTGGGCACTGCAGTATCGGAGAGACATTGAGGTGCTGGAGCGTGTCCAGAGAAGGGCAACGGAGCTGGTGAGGGGTCTAGAGAACAAGTCTTATGAGGAGTGGCTGAGAGAGTTGGGGTTGTTTAGCCTGGAGAAGATTGAGGGGAGACCTTATCACTCTCTACAACTACCTGAAAGGAGGTTACAGTGAGGTGGGGGTCAATCTCTTCTCCCAAGTCACAAGCGATAGGACAAGAGGAAATTGTCTCAAGTTGCTCCAGGGGAAGTTTAGATTGGATATTAGGAAAAAAATTCTTCACAGAAAGGGTTATTAAGCATTGGAACAGACTGCACAGAGAAGTGGTGGAATTGCCATCCCTGGAGGTATTTAAAAGATGGGTAGACGTGGTGCTGAGGGACATGGTTTAGTAGCGGTTTTGGCAGTTAGGTTTATGGTTGGACTTGATGATCTTAAAGGTCCTTTCCGACTAAAGTGATTTTGTAATTCTGTGATTCTGTGATAAGAGATTGGGAAATTTATCTTTCGGTATTGCAGGATTAGGGGTGAAGAATTTTTGAAGTTATCATCAGCTAATCATCAAATGTATACAGAAATTATTGATGTTTTTATTATAAAGAGAACATCTTCACTAGCAGAAGGTTGGCTACGGCCTTGTTAAAATTTAAGACTGCATCTCTGCCTAGAGAATTCCAAGCCATAATGATATTAAAATCCAATTAAATGGCTTTTAAAATAAACAAAACCTTCATACTTTTACAATTTATCTAAACCCCTCATCCCAGTAAGTAGAGTTGGGTGCTTTAAGAGAGCCCTCCCCATGTTCATTGGGCCCAAGCTCAGAGCTGTGGTTAAGAGTTATGTCAATGGTCCTGCATTATATGTATTTGAGTCTTTATTCCTACTTGCTCACACCTACAAGGGTCTATAGACTTCTTCCACTGAGCTTCTGAAAGGTGGAGCTAGCTTTCTTCTCTCTTTTGTTCTTGGAAGCAACTATAAGCAGAGAAGAGATGTACTTGCTCATGCTCCTCACTGTGCTGTTTTGGTAGGGGAATGATGTTTGGTGAACACAATCTAGTGAATTGCACTATTCAAGCTGAGCACTGGCGGTTACTGACACTGAAAATCATTCAGTATGTATTACATAAGGTGTCATTGGGAGTACTATCCTGCAGGACCCTTTGTGGCTGTAAGCAGAGCCATCTTCTGTAGCTTACTTCTATGGTCATCTGGCTTCTGTTGTCATTTTACTGCTATGTTGAAAATATGACTTTTGCTATAGTAAAAATAATACACAACCAACAAAACCCAAAATTTTCAGTAAGCTCAGCAGAAGGTCATTTTAGAATCATAGAATCATA